>JANKKI010000081.1:4352500-4667700 GCA_025175665.1 Cinchona pubescens
GATTACCCAAAGTTTAACTATTTTGACTTAGACCTTTGGGATTCATAAATGGAAGAAAAGTGTATTTGAAGGTAACATCGACGGAGGGAGTAATGCATTTTAGTAACAACAGAAAGTTATGCTCACGATATTTTGGAATGAGTTGTAGAATTTGTGCATTTTAAGTTTTGGACCGAATTTACCAAGAGTGTATAATGTATTTGATGTGTTGTAATGGTAAAAGTATATGTCTTATGTTGTTAAGTCTTTATTGTTGGACTTGGAGGAAATTTGACTTATAGAAGGATCACCACTACGAATCATGAACCATAAGGACGAAGACTTTCAAAGAATATAGATTCCATACGTAAAAATAGAATAGACTAATCAATGTGTGAGAGAAACGACATGGGGACTAAAAGAAGACATTAGTGCAGATATATATGTTTCTTTTTCGATCAAGGTGTGCAAGTTTGAGGATGAAACTTTTGTGAGGGGATAGGATGTAAAAACCCGAATTTTCAGTCCGAAAAAATTCTATGAATAGGTAATACCAAAAATTAACTATGGAATTTCGATTGGATTTGCATTATTTGTTGGTTGTATAATAATTACTTGTTGTAGTATGTTCATATTGGAAAACTATGTCCTTGTTGGTTTCGGTTGTCCTATTGATATTATACTACCTAATCTACACTTATCTTGTATGTAGAAATATTTCCACTTTGTGTACAAATATTTTGCCGATTAATTTGTAATTTTCATAATTAATATTTGAGTCAATTTTTCAACTAAGAATAGTGACCAATTACTAGTAGAATTTATGGGAAAAATTGTTAACTTATAGGATTAGGAGTGAACTCTTAGGACTTTGTGTGTATAAATAAGAGTCCATGATAATAGTTCATGAAATCTGATGATTATTATTTATTTTAAAAGTTGAAAATTTATTTATTTTCAACCTGGAGGAATAGTTTTCAAAAAAAAATTAATATATTATTATGTATAGATTTCAGAATTAGACAAATATCATCATTTTCTGGATTTATTTTTCAGAAAAAAAGAAAAAAATAATTTTTGAAAATAAATAAATAAAAAGTATGTTTGTTGGAAAAAGGAAAAAATATAAAAAAAAGAAAAATATTTTTGATTATTTTATTTTCTGTTTTAAATTAATTTATGTACTTATATAATAAAATTTTACAGTTTGTTGATGATAGTATAAAATCCGGTATATATAGTAGGTAAGCAATCCCTTTTAAACTCTCTCCTCCTTATCTCTGAACTTTCGCTCTCTACACTTCGAAGTTTTGCTACAGCCATGGCAACCACAGCTGGCCCTCAGCACGATGCTGAAGGGGCAAAAAACCAACTTTTGCAAATGTCCTTCAACTGATCAGCCCTCTGATGACCCTTTGAAGCCATTGAAGACATATAAAGGGGAGCCTGCAATTTTCTTTATACTCCAAGGAAGAAGTTAAAGAATTGGCTAAACCACTCAAATTGGCTTCGGTTGGAAAATTTTCTCGTGGTAGGCCAACAATGGAGACTCTATGCCAAAGTTTTCATACCATTGGTTTTAAAGGAGATTTTTCAATTGGTTTGATAGATTATAAACACATTTCTATCCGTTTTGTTCTAGAGGAAGATTTTCTTCGTTGCTGGATGAAATCAGCCAGGTTCGTTGAAGGGTATCACATGAGAGCATTTAAATGGCATCCTCTTTTCTCAGTGGAAGTTAAACAATCTGTACTGCCAATTTGGATTACATTCGAAGGTCTTCCAGCATGTTTTCTTAATAAACATTCTGTTTTTTCCCTAGGTCAGGTTGTGGGAACTCCTTTAAAAATTAATCTTGCAATTGCTACTCTTTTAAGGCCTAGTCTAGCCAAGGTATGTGTCGAAGTCGATCTGCTGCAAAAATTCCCAGCAGGGGTCCGACTAGGAATTGAGGAAAGAAAATGGTGCTGTCTGCAGAATATAAATTATGAACACATCCCATTGTATTGCACAAAATATCATAAGCAAGGGCACAAACAAGCTAAATGTCTGGAGGGTAATCAAATTGTAAACAGCAATGACAATGTGCACATCTAACCTGATCAGCATCAGCAAAAACAGAATATCACACAACAAGTCTCCCAAAAGGATACGGATAAAGGAATAGCAAGTCTGCAATGGAAGGAGATACGAAAGGAGATGGCAGGTTCATCCCATCAAGGATCATAATTCCAATCCGATGAAATATATCAATCAAGACAAGCCTGGTACTTTTCTATAAAAGAAGAAGGAGAAATCATCAATGGTGAATTTGCTGGAGCAATCACTGGAGAAGGCTGCAGAAACCACTCCACAAAATCAGGAGCCAACTGGAGATTGCAATATAGATTCGAATTTCAATTCAAATTTGACCTACACCCCACAATCCTCGGAGGATACCTTGCAACAACAGCTGATTTTGTGGACGGAAATACTAGCATTGCCTCAAAACCGTGCTGGAACAGAGGTTAATACAGTTGTTTTGGAAAGATCCAATTCTAAATCTAAACCACCGAATGGTATTCCAAATGATACGCAGAAGTTATTGCCATGCACATCTTTTCCCCTAGATACCATTCAAGAAGTCCAGGAAGTAGGGTTTCAAAATTTGGAAACTCAGCTAGTGTTTCCTATCCCAGATAATAATGTGATCAATGAGGAGGTCCAGGATGATCTTATAGGATTGGTTCTACACGACAGGTATGCTGGAGATAATGCTCATACTTTTCAGACTTCGATAATGTAGAAACTAATCATGATGATCGCGAAAGAATAGTTGCCGAATTGAAAGATTTTTCGAAAACCTTGTCCACCAAGCATATTCCTAGGGATGATGATTTCACCGTGGTAAGTCGTAAGAGAACTAGGTAAAGAAAGGTGTTTGCTGAAAGTACAATTGTTAGGACTAGAAGCTCGTCGAAGTCCTCTAAACAGCCTCTACCTATCTAGATCCAAATCTTTAAAGTGAATATTCTTATATGGAATATTAGGGGGATTGCTGATAAACCCTCTTTGCATAGAGTTAAAAACCTGGTGCAAGTGCATAGCATCCAGTTCTTGGTGCTAGTAGAACTGACTGTGGATAGTTTACGGGTTACTGATTTTCAGAATAAACTAGGAATTTTTAACTCTATTTCTAATTCAGCTGGGACTATTTGGGTTTTCTAGAACCATAGTATTACTACTTCAGTGATTTCTATAGATGATCAAATGGCTCTTTTCTCTGTGAACTGCAATTTTCTCTCGAGGCCAATTTTTATCAATGCAGTTTATGCTAAATGCACAGTGTCTACAAGAAGGTCTTTATGGGAAGGTTTGGCCAGATTTGCCTGCTCTCAACAGGTTCCTTGGATGATTGGTGGTAACTTTAATGTCATTAGGGATTCTTCAGAGTACATAAGAGCAGCTCAACCCGACACTTTGGCTACAAATGAGTTCAATGCAGCAATTTAGTTATAGGAGTCAATGTTCACTTATTGATATCCCTTTTATAGGATCAAAATTTTCTTGGAATGGCAAAAGAGTTGCATAGATGGTACGGAAAAGATTAGATAGAGTCCTGGTTAATTATTCTTTTATTCAGGATTATCGTGATGTATCTATGACATACTTGAATAAAACTTGCTCAGATCATGCTCCTATGCTCCTTTCTCTCAGGAATTTTGAAGGTCCTAAGATGTTCAGATTTTTGGATCTGGGTTAAACATGACACTTTCATGCAGACTGTAAGATCAAGCTGGGTTCAATTCACTAGGGGATCACCTTTGCAAAGATTTTCTGCTAAAATAGAAGAGGTTGAAAATTGATTTGAAAGCTTGGAACAAACAGATTTTTGGCAATGTGTTTCAAAAGTTTCAAATGGCTGATGATGAAGACTACTGGAGGCAGAAGGTAAGGGTTAAGTGGCTTAGACAAGGGGATCATTATATAGTTTTTTTTTCACTCTTATTTCCAAACAAAAACTTCATCTGAAAATAGGAATAAAATGTGTATTAGAAGATTGAAAAATGCTCAAGGTAATTGTATTGAAGACAAACAGGAGCTACAAATTGAGGCTTCTTCATTTTTCCAGAAATTTTTAACTGCTGAGGATCTTCATCTGGAAAATCAATTCCTGAATTTCATCCCTTAGATTTTGAATAAGACTGATAATGATTTGGTAATGGCTGTGCCTGATTTGCAAGAGCTGAAGTAGGTGGTATTCTCCCTAAACAGGGAAAGTGCTGCTGGTGTTGGTGATTTCAGTGGAGTTTTTCTCCAAAAATGCTGGGAGATTATTGCTGAAGACCTCCTATAGGCCAGTGTGGAACTTTTTCAAGGCTCAACCCTACCCAAGGCTATATCTAGTACATTGATTTATTTGGTGCCTAAAGTGGACAATCCATCTTCTTTTTCAAATTTTAGACCCATTCGTGAACAAGGTCATTATAAAAATTGTAGCCAATTGACTGCAGCCTTTGTTACCTAGGCTGATTTCTATCAGTGAACAAAGTGGCTTTGTTCCAGGAAGGAATATTTCTGACAACATATTATTAGCTCAAGAGCTAGTTGAATTTGTAGATCAAAAAATCGAGAGGGGTAACATGATCCTTAAGTTTGATATGGCTAAGGCTTTCGATAGAGTGATTTGGCAATTTCTTTATTAGATCATGAGGAGGTTTGGTTTCTCAAATCCTTTCACCTCTTTAATAGCAAATTGTATTGAAGGGAACTGGTTTTCTATTCTTTTTAATGGAATCCCCACTGGCTTTTTCAATCCTACAAAGGGAGTGAGACAAAGAGACCCCTTATCTCCAACTCTTTTTATCTTGGCTGTAGAAGCATTCAGTAGAGGCTTAAAACTACAATTCCAATCTGGAAAAATTGAGTATTATACCGCTGCTAGAAATAGTATTCCAATTTCCCACCTGACTTATGTCGATGATGTCATTGTTTTTTTGAATGCCAACAAGAAATCAGTTTCCAATATAATGAAGTTTATCTACCATTTTTGAGTCTCAATCTACTCAATTGGTGAATAGGGCCAAAGTAGTTTTTATGTGTCTGGAAATATGGAGGCAGTAAGAATTAGATCAATCTCAAGATTATCTGGTTTCACTCACAATCTTTTCCCTTTTACTTATCTTGGTTGCCCCATTAAGAGAGGAAGAAAGTCACACTCAACGTTCCAACCAATGACTGACAAAATTGGATATAAGCTTGCAGGATGAAAAGGTAAGCTTCTTTTAGCAGGTGGAAGGTTTCTTCTCATCAAGCATGTTCTTAGTGCCATTCCTATATACTTGCTCACTGACTTATCCCCTCCAAAGTCAGTGTTGAAGAAAAATGAAAGTCTTTTTGCAAATTTCTTCTATGGCTACACTGGCAGTGGGAAGAAGATGCATTAGAAAGCTTGGAGTAAAATCAATTTACCTACATCTGAAAATGGTCTACTTATCACTAAATTGTCTCATATGGTGAAAGCAATGTCTATGAAGTTATGGTGGCACTTTTAGAAAAAGACATTCTTTATGGAGGGAGTTTATAGAATCTACATACATAATATTTGCCATGTTTCTATGGGTAAAACTCATGGTTATGCCTTTCTCACTTGGAAGAGAATGTGCAAGGTGAAGGATGAAATGGAGAATAGTATGTGCTTGAGAATAAGAGAAGGCAAGGTTTCTTTTTGGTTCGATCATTGGAATGAATATTGATTGCCTCTATATTCACAACAACCTCTTGTCAATCTGAACTTAAACAGGCTTGGAGCAATGGAAGATGGGAAAAGAATATAATTCAAGCAAGCTGTCCAAATTTTGATTTAAGCTGCCTGGATGATAAACAAATTGTTTTGTCTCAAGGAGAGGATTCCTTTGTATGGAGGCATAGTTCCATAGGTAACTTTTCTTGTTCCTCAGCTATCAAAACATTTACTGATGCGGGTTCTATACTATTCTCTAGGAAAATGATTTGGGACAACCAATTACCTTTAAAGGTTTTCATTTTTAATAGATGTGAAAACTATTGAACTCCTCTCTTCCATTCGATGATGCTATGAAGAAAAAAGGATTTTACCTTCCTTCCGGATGTCAATTTTGTAGAAATGAGGAAACTTTGGATCATTTTTTCCTCGCTTGTTCTTTGGCAAGGCATCTGTGGCAATATTTGGAAAATTTGTTTCAGGAAAACTTTCAGCTCCTACTATTTTCAAGTACCTAAATAACTGGTGGTTATCTTCCATAGAATTTTCAGGCAAAGGCTATATTACGAAGATGCTGCCATTTATTACGTGCTGGGTGATTTGGAAGACTATGAACTACAGTCTGTTTGAAGGCAAAAGTTTTACTCCTGAAGGTGTTATTGCTGAAGTTAAATCTTATATGCATCTGTTATCTATGGCTTTTCCCCTTCAGGTAAAGATACAGTGATTTCAAAGGATAGTCATAATTGCATTTTGGTTACTATAAATCAACAGACAATTTTTACAAGCTAAATACTAATGGATCTTGCAAAAGGCAAACCTGGGTTGTCAGGCCAAGTTTTAGGTGGAGGTGTCCTAAGAGACTCTCAAGGTAATGTTATCTTTGCTTTTGCTTCCTTCTTTGGCTCTTCAGGTAATAGCTTGCAGGCAGAAGCACGGGCATTGCTTCAAGGCTTAAAGATGGCCAGACAGATGGGGATTGTTAATTTGATAATAGAAATGAACTCTCTGCTGCTTTTTACCATTCTCCATGAAAACAACATTCCACCTTCGAGAATAGATGACATTAGACAGCAATGTTTGCAGTTATCAAGGGATTAGCAATGGCAGTTTTTACACATTTTCAAAGAGGCTAATATACTGGTAGACTTCTTGGCAAATGTTGGAGCTAATGGTCACACAACAATCTTTGATGCTCGTACAATTTCTCCAGTTTCAAGGCAGATTGCTGCTCTACATAGAATTGAATGTCCATATGTTAGGTTTAAGAAGTAAACATTGTATTTTATACTTTGTTGTTAGAGTTCTAAAGGGTTTGTCCTTAAACCCTTCATTTCATTGGAGGTATTGGCCTAGTCCTCCTCTATATATATTTTTTCAAATTATTAATAAAACTTGGGAATATCGAACCCACCAATGTATAGGTGGTTAACTAATTAAAAAAAGAGAAAGCGTAAAATCCGGAATATTACTTGGAACCTCTAGACATAAATAGTTATGTGATATTGAAAGTCTATTTTTTGTCATAATTAAATAACATAATTTTGAAGTTTTAAATAAAAAAATGATACTTTTATAAGTGTTATATTTTGGAAAATTATAATTAGGATTACTTCCAAAACCTTTTGAAAAATGATTTTAGTAGTTCGTACTTGGGAAATATTGTAAGAGAAAATACAATAAGCATTTTTATAAATAGTAAAAGATTTATTTCTGTATTATTTTGGAAACTAAATTTTCAGAAAATTAGTGGAATTAAAAAGTAATACTTTTATTAGGATATTTTAAACTTGAATAATTTATTAGATGGCCTGATTGTCTATATACAATGTAGCTTAGTTTTGTGACTAATAAGTAATATTTGACATTTTCGTACAGGAAATTAGTGTAGACTTCTGCTACTTTTCTGTATTCGCTTTTCGAGATAAGCTGTAATTACCCTTTGTGCTTCAAAAACTATTGTTGTATAAAATTTTAGTTTTTGAAAAATATTATTTTGCTGTGAAATCTAATCTTACATGGATAATTGAATTTGTTTTGATAATATCAAATTCTTTGTAGGTGGCATTATTTTCAAACCTTACCTGATTGTAGTGAATGTGGTTTTCTTGGATTTTGTGTTTGGTAATTAATAATGGACAAGACTCTTAAAATGATCACAAATACTTGGTAGGGATTATAGTTCTGCTCTATTTTTTAACCTGACAGATAAGACAACTCTTAACCTCTAAGCTCTGAATCAAGCATGTTTTTGCGAGACCCCTCGGTGACATTTTCCAGTAGTATGACACTAGATTGAGTATTCAGTTAGTCGATGATGGCTTGTTTATTTTATAGAAAAAGCCTATAATGAACTATGAAAAGAACTTCGAACTCTGATTATAAACTTTCGATTTTGATTTTTAATTTCAGTTCCGATTATGAACTCTTAATAAGTAATTATGATCTCTATGAAATCCTTTTAGTATATGAACTCTTAATAAGTAATTATGATCTCTATGAAATCCTTTTAGTAAACATTGATATAATGCAACTTTCAATGAATATCTATATATGGTTTTGAAAAAACATTTTAAAAGAAACTCCTGCCTATTGTGTGAAAATTCTGATAAACACTTTTTGAAATATTACTGCAGGATGTATGATAAAACTTTTGCATATATATATATATATATAACTTTTCTAGTACAGCAAGAGCAGTGTTAGTAGCCTGTTACTCACCCCCTTATAATATTTTTGAAGAATTTGAGCTGTACAACGACGATCATGTGTATGAGAAGTTGGAGTATTGCAGCGGTTAAATTTTTGACTTCTAATGAGAGTTAG
Source organism: Cinchona pubescens (assembly GCA_025175665.1). NCBI lineage: Eukaryota > Viridiplantae > Streptophyta > Magnoliopsida > Gentianales > Rubiaceae > Cinchona > Cinchona pubescens. Next base: position 4,361,028 of record JANKKI010000081.1, read on the forward strand.
TAATATTAGTTAGTTAAGAAAAATTTAGACTAATGTTGAGATATTTTAGATTTATTTTTGTGTTGCCTCTGAGAGAAGTTGGTTTTGTTTTCTAATATAAAGGAGGGCTTCCTCCCGGAAACAAAAAAAAAAAAAAAAAAGGGTAAATTATAAGGATTGTGGTTTGGTTAATGTTTAGATTTTTCCCCTATAGTTTGCAAACTTACAATTCGTCCCCTTGTGGTTCGGTTTTTTTTTTAAAAAAATTGATTGAATATTAAAAACTTAACGAATTTGTTTAAAAAGCCAAAAATACCCCTTAGCCTGTTACCCCTTCACTACAAAACACCATTCACTAGAAAGGAAAGGTTGTCTTTTATGTTAAAATACATAACTAATCTTGATTATAGGTTTAAAATGACTAAAATAGTCCTTTAAATAAAAAATTTTCAGCCTCTAATGATCACTTAACAGAATACTTAATAGTTTCAATTTAACTCAAACGCTCAAGGGGGTAAATATTAGCTTTACAAACCATAGGGGATAATTTGAATATTTCTTAAGCCAAACTACAAGGAGGTTCCTTGTAATTTATCCAAAATATAGATGGGCCTAATGGGGATTTAATAAATTTTGGTTCTACTACCCCTTCCATATGTACTAAAATGCAAAAAGTTCTATAAAATCTTTCTTGTTACAAATTACACATCATAGTGGATATCTATCTATGTATTTGACAAGTCCTAGTGGAAATGTATCGATATCCAAGAGTTTGATAAGTTTAGAGACATCTTACATTATTTATATAATGTAACTCATGAGTCACTGTACTCCGATGTATACACGTATTACATGAGAAATAAAATAATAGACTATTTGTTCTTCTATATTTCATCTCTCTCTTTAATAGACTATATGTTCTTCTATATTTCTTCTCTCTCTTTCTCTCCCAACTTCATATATATATATTTTTTTAAACTTTTATAACACGTTATCAGTAGAGACTTTGATGAACTAAGGTAGAACTTTAAATCATCACAACTAAGTTATGATTTAAAGATATAAGCTGAACATTATCTATTACTATGTTTTTGTTTTTATACTTTCAATCGCACATCATAATATTATTGAATTTTTTTTTTATTATTGTTTGAATCATATCCAATATTACGAGGTCAAATTTATAGCCCTTAACATAATGGGTAACAACTATCTATCTTGAATTTTGGATGTTGAAATCCATTTGGATTCTATGGGTCTTGAAGACAGAAAGAAAAATAATGAATTTAACTAAGACAAGGTAAAATCGATGATTTTCTTCATCATTATATCCATAGAGGATTAAAAAAGCAAGTATTTAACTGTAAAAGATGCTGCAGATCATATGGAAAAAATAATTATCTTATTTAAAGGATTTAACAGATCTATAGAAAATTAAAAAGATCATTAATAGAGACATGTTAGAGAAAAAATATTATCTATTTTTCATGACTCAAATACGCTCTTGCAGTAGTAATACCCTAAAAGGGTTTTAAGAAACAATCTAATTTATTTTATGTCATCTTGTTGCTAAGTTGTTAAATAATGAATTGTTGATGAAAATTATGAAACTTGTCCCGCTATATGTGCTCCATTCCCTAAAGTGAATGCAACCATACCTTGATATGCTCATTTTTCCTGAAGTGAATACATTCATGCCTGGATATACTTCATTTCTTGAAGTGAATGCAATTTTGTATAATAATTCTAAAAATACTTATGCTTATGATCATGGATGTGGCGGTGAACGTGGACAAGCCTGTAATAATTATGCACACAATCGGAAGTGGATTAATTCTAAAGAAGAAAAGTGAAAGAAAATAAAAAAAAAAAATCTTACTAGAAAATACTAAAAATGAATATTATCATTGTGGTATGAAAAATCCATTGGTCACATACTTGTTGTACACCAAAACATTGACAAAGTGACTTCACATACCTGTCATATGCCAATATTATAGAAATAAATTTTGTCTGCAATGATTTTTTCCATGATCATAGTATTGATGTCTACTTCCTTCAAGGAAGTATTGATTGTTTAGTTTGGGTTAAAAATATATAAGAAAGAAAATGTTGTATTTATTTCGCATGTCTCGTTATAGTTTTAAAGTTGTGTATGTGTTATTCTTTTGCATTATTTGTTATCTATTTTACTCAACTATTATATTTCTCTTGTTTAATGAAAAGCATATGAATATACATGTAAATGCATATGAGATATGAGGATATATATCTCACTAAAAGTGTAACAATACATATGATACTCAAATATTAGAAATATTTTTCTCATTTAATAAAAAGTAATAATTGTAGGCACCTATTTTTGTCCCTTAACTTGTCCCCTATTTTCCTCTTAATTTGACTTTTAATTTTCTTTTTAATTCATCTTTTAATTTCTTCTTAACCTGCTCTTTGATTTCCTTTCAATTTACCCTTTAATTCCTTCTTAATTGGTCTTATGGTATTTAATTATTATGTGTTTTATGCATTTGAAATACTAAGAATGAGTTTTAATATTATTAATTTTTTAGAATTAAAAAAAAATCTATTCAAAATTCAGCGTGTGAACAGTACCGCGCGCACTGTTCACGCGCCGAACAGTCAGCTCGACAGAGCTATTTTGGCCACGTTTTTCTCTGCGTTTTTTCACCCATTCTCACCAAATATCAGATGCTCCATACTCCCAACATGACAAGGAATGGTCTTTGATCATTTTTACACTCAATCCACTTCGTTAAAAGCCAAAAAAATCAGTCTAAAGTAGGGGGGACGAAAATTTCTGCAAGAAGAAAAGAAACAAAAAATTTTCTAAGTTTAAAAATCTTCCAAACAGCCAACTTTGAGCCAAAATTCCAAACAATTGAAAAGGAATTAGACTAAACTCAGAGAAGAAAAATGTATAAGGTAACTGGGATTACAACTTCTCTTTTAAATCTCAAGCAAAAATCATTCATTTGGCGGGTGAAAAACGTGGTAGAAGAAGGCTGGTGGCCAAGAAAATCTGCAGAAAAAAAAGAGAAATTTTTCCAAGTCTAGAAAATTTTCCAGATAGCCAACTGTTGAGCCAAGATTCCAAGAGATTTAAGAGGAATTAGACTAAACTCAAAGAAGAAAAGTTGTAGATGGTACCTGGGAGTACAACTTCTTTTTGTAAAGCTCAAGCAAAATCATTCATCTAGTGGGTGAAAAACGTGGTGGAAGAAAGCCGGTTCATCAACCGGAAGCTTGGAGGTGCCGAAAGCAAATTCGGTTCAAACGCACTCCAAGCCAAGTATAACCAATTCCACCACATTCCTGAGGTTGAGGTGAGTTAAATGGGCTTTTGAATTGATTGTTTTGGTGACAAAATGCTTATCTTACTATTTTTGCATTATTTATGACTTAATTTTTGAATTTAATTTTTTAGTTCATAATGTTTAAATTTAATGTTTTTATTGGCTTTCGAATATTTTTGGAGTGTCTCTAAAGGTTTACACGAAATTTTTGTGGATGTTTTATGCAAGTTTGTGTTTGGTTCATATGCCCACTTTCACCCTTTGATTTATATTTATGTAGTTGTTTGAATGTTAATTAATTGTTATATCTTCATGATCTATGTAAAAATTAGAATTTTATTGCTATTTTCTTAGAATTTTTGGGTTAAGGTTTGAAGGTTTCACTTTCTGGGGTGGTTATGGAGTTGGACTATATTTTGAATGGTTGTTTACCGTTGGGGAAGAAGAGGAAGAAGTTGGGGGAATGTAGAAAAACTTTCAATTCTCTTTATAAATAAAAACAAACTGAACCATAACCCAAAAATGGCTTTGGGCCAGTGGTTCAGCAGCAAGTATTATTCCATGGGGCTTGGGTTCGAATCTCCTTTGCCCCTTTTTAGTTTTTCCCCCTTGGGTCCATAGGGCTGCCACATCATCGATGACGTGGCACACAAAAAAAAAATTAAAAAAATCAAATTTTTTTTTTTTTGCGTTTTAACCATCCAGATTTTAGATTTTTGCATTTTAACCCTCAAATAATTTTCTAAATTACATTTAGGCCCTTAAGAAATTTTCTTTAATATTACTGTTTTTTCTTTTCAAATTTCTAATATCTAAGTTGCATTTTTAATGACAATAACCACCAAGCTTTAATTTGATTTTTGTTTGACATTTTAATATGTTTAATTACCCTTTGATTGTGAAATTACCGTTTTGCCCTTATGAGTATTAAATTGTAAATAGGCTCTGATTTCAAACATATTTTTCAAATTAGTTTCTTTTGTGATCTAATTTGTACTTTATTTTAATGATTGTTGGTCTCGATATAATATTTATGCTTTTTCTTACTTGTTAAATGATGTGAATCTACTCTTCTGTCCTCAAATTTTGTTTAGTTGCACGACTAGACATTAAATATTTGAATCAAAGTCAATTTAGTCCATGACTTAATAACTGTATCAATAATATAAAATCGGGCTAGAAGTAAACTCTGGCGTGCATGAAAACGACTGTTTTGGCCCTTGGGAGTTAAGGGCACTACAAGCTAAATGTGTGCGACTTTAAATTGGACCCCGGGCTAAATTTACCTGTCAATGTTATTATTTACCATTTATTTTCATTTTTCTCATTAATATGTACATATTTTATTACTTTTAAACTATCTCAATCACACGTACGCTACAAAAGTCGGCAATAATGAATACTAAAATTAAAAAGCGAAACGCGATAAAATCATGCAATCGGTCCAACGCCGGGTAAAGTGGGTGCCGAGGGAAATTCAAATCTATCCCAAACCTTCCCATTTTACAACAGGATTCCCGAACTCATGTTTTTTTTTTTTTTTTTCAATTACGTGGACCAGGAGTCAATCTAGACTAGGGTTTATTTTCTCTTTAAATTTTGATGTATTTTGTGTCCCGGCGCACCAACACACCGGGTGGCTACTCCAATCCTATGTTTCCTAACTTAGATTATTTTTGTACAATTTATAGTCGCATTTAAAGCCCCGTAATGTAATAGTAAATAGGTGATTCATTTAAATTTATAATAGTAAGTAGGTAATTTATGTTTGTAAATAGTAAATAGGATTTTTGCATTTAATTACCTATTTCACGAGCACCACATTGGCGATACCGGTGCCGGTCCTAAAGGTGCCGGCCAAATCGCGGGTTGTGGGGGGTGCGACAATAATGATTTTAACACAATGTTGGACATTATACTAAATTGATTGATGGTTCTAAAAGATCCACTATATTATTACTGGGAGTCTCGAAGAAATCTAACTAAATTGCAAAAGACATCTGCTGATATGGATGTCATATTGAGATGGTAAATGAGAAAAATATTGAGTACCTTTATTTGACAAAATAGTATCAATAAAGAAATGTATTTTGAATAAGTTATTTACTTTTTTTTAATATTTTTTACTATACAATTGAAACATATGCTAAATCAAAAGTTTACTGATTTAGAGAGTTTTAATGGTTGCCATAACCAGTTAGACCATTCATGGTTAATTATGATGCGTAAAATTATTGAAATTTCACATAGAAATATATTGAAGAACCCAATGATTCTTCAATTCAATGAATTCTCTTGTACTGTTTATTCTCAATGAAGTTTAATTTAGATAATCATACAATTAAAATAGAAATAGAATACCCTACATTTTTAAAAAAAATTCAAGGTGATATATTTATTGGCCCACTCACTTGTATTGCGAATCATCTAGATATTTTATGATTTTCATAGATACATCTATTAGATGGCCACATGTGTACTTATTATCAAATCGATACTTGGAGTTTACGAGATTGCTAGCTCAAATAATTTCATTAAAAGCATGATTTTCAGATTATGCAATCAGGAAAAAATTGTTTTGATAATGCTGGTGGATTTATATATATGACTTCTGATGATACTTGTATATCAAGTTGGTATAATTATTGGACATCTTGAAGCATGTGTTCATATCCAAAATGGTCTAACATAATTGTTAATAAAATGCCTCCAATTAATAACAAGACAATTACTCATGTAAACAAAATTACCTTTTATATATAAGGACATGCTATATGTTGCATGCTACAACACTTATACATATCAAACCAATAAGTTATTTTAAATTATCTCCATTATACCTAACTTAAAATGGGTTTTGGTTAGAAGTCTAATTTTTTCCATCTAAGAATTTTTAGTTGTGCGGTATATATTTCAACTGCTCCACCATGCACAAAGATGGGTCGTAGAAAAAAAATAAAAGGAATGTATGTTGGATATGAATTGTCCTTTATAAAAAATATCTTAAAATATTAACAGGTGGTAAGATTTACCGACTGTAATTTATTTAAATTTTTTTTCAACATTAGGTGTGGAAGATAAGTACCTAAAAAGAAAAATAAAAATTGAATGAAATGAATTATTACATTTTGATTCTCGTACAAAATAATGTAAACTAGAAGTTCAAAAGATAATTCATTTGCAAAATATTACGAATCAACTGTCAAATTCATTTATTGATGTAAAACGAGTTACTAAATATCATATACCAATTGAAAATACTCTAATTATAATTGATGTTCTAGTAGGATAAAACTTATTAGTGGAAATAACAGTAAACTATACTTAAAGTGTGGTAAACTATTCAGTCCCAAAGAGATAATAATCCAAGAAAGAGAAAAGGAGTAACTATTCAAAATACTCACATAATGGAGACGAGTGTTCCTAAAGAGACCCTAAACATAACTAATGATAAAACTTCGTAAGTGAATCAGGTACCTGAATATAATAAAAATGAAGAAATCTCAATAAATCAAGTCTATACTGAAAAATAATGAAATCAAAAGAATGATGTTGTTGACAACAGTTTTGTTTATAATGTAGCATCTAATATTTTAAATGAAAATAAGGATCTTGAATCTAAATTTGTTGAAGAACGTCGACAAAAAAATGATGGTCAAATTAGAAAGACGCAATAAAACCATAATTAAATTCACGTTACAATTGTGAAGTTTTTGACCTATAGTCCAACCTTCTAAAGGTGTAAAGGTAGTAGGATACAAATGGATGTTTGTATGATAACAAAATGAGAAAAATAAAATTGTGTATATAAAGCACGCCTTGTTGGGTAAGAGATTTTGCAAAGACCTGACATTGATTATTTTTGAAGAGATATATTCTCTTGTGGTAGATGCAATTACTTTATATATATTATTAGTATGGCAATTTATTAATAAGTTAAAATGCATCCAATGAATGTTGTTACAAACCTATCTATGCTCGCCATTTGATAGCAATATCTGTGGAAAAATCTCTGGAGGATTTAATATACTGGAAGTATGTAATGTTTCCCAAAACATTGTAAGATAATACTATGAAAATTATTGTATAGATTAAAGCAATTTGGGCGTATGTGACGTAATTGTCTCAATGATTATCTCTTGAATAAGAGTTGCAAAAATGATCCAATTTGCCCATTTATTTTTATAGAAAGAAAAGTATCAAAATTTGTGATAATTATTGTACATTGTTGATAATACAAATATTATTGGAAATCTTGAAGGAGTTCAAAATTTTGAGGTGAAAGACCTATAGGTCTATATATCAAGTACTCATCGAATGAAATTTTTGTTCATCAATCAACTTTATAGAAAAAGTATTAAAGAACAATTCTATACTAATAAAGTACATCCATAAGTACGCTATTAGTTGTAAGATCACTAATGTGAAAATTTTCCATTGTCGTGAGTATAATAAAGAACTTTGTGGTCCTGAAGTACCATATTTTAGTGTTAAATAAGTATTAATGTATCTTGCTAATATTACATGACTTAAAATAGCATTCGCCGTAAATTTGTTAGTAAGATTTAGTTCTTCTCCAAAAGGAAGATACTGGAATGGTATTAAACATATATTTAAATATCTCTGAGGGACTATCGATATAGTTTACTTTATTCAAGTGAATTTATATTATAATTGTGCCATATAGATACTAGGTATTTATCTGACCCACATAATCTCAATTTCAAACGAGTTATTTATTTATATATGAAGATACAGATATATCATTGCATTCAACCAAATAAACTTTAGCTGCTTCTTCCAATTATACACAATTAATTGCAATACATGAGGCAGGTAGAGAATATACTTAGCTAAAGTCATTAACCCAAGCATATCCGGAAGATATGTGATTTAACATTAGCAGAGAAGTTGTCGACTTATATGAACACAATACAACATGCATAGCCCTGTTTAAGAGAAGTTATATTAAAGGAGATAAAACGTATTTTTTCAAAATTTTTCTACACTCATGATTTTCAGAAGAATTGTGATATTGATATCCAACAAATTCATTAATGTGATAATGTAGCTGATTTACAAAGGCACTACCAACATTAACATTTGAAAAGTTAGTTTGCAATATCGAAATACGTTGTCTCAAGGATATCAAGTGATGTTTTCATGAGAGGGAGTAATAGTACACACTGTACTCTTTTTTTCTTGACCATAGTTTTGACCCAATGGGTTTTATAGGCAAGATTTTTAATGAGATAGCATGCAAAGTGTACTACAAACATTGTACACTCTTTTTCCTTTACTAGGTTTTTGTCGCACTTGGTTTTTCCTATTAAGATTTTAACAAAGTACATTGTTTTATTATAGATATCCAATGGGGGGGGGATAGGGGGTTTACAAACTACGTATCACAATGAATGTCTAATTATGTATTTGATAAGTTCTAGTGGAAGTGTATCTACATCCAAAAGTCTAATAAATAGAGACATCTTCCATTATTTACATAACGTAACTCATAGATAATTGTACTTCTATAAATACATATATTACATGAGAAATAAAATAATAGACTATCTGGTTTTTCATATTTCTTCTTTATTTTTCTCTTCAAATTTCATATATTTTGTTTACTTTTATAACATTTTTTAATTTTTTGATACATACAAATTTTGAATACATCAGCTACCATATGCTACAACGTTTTATATTTCATTTTTGACACACCAAGTTTGTTTATCTCTTTTTAGGACATTGGAGAAAGATATACTTTTCAATTTCTTAGAAAAGTTCAAAATAGATTGTCAATTTGTTGGACTTAATTTATATTTTTAAAAATTCCAATTGTCAATATTTGAGATCATTGATAAGTCATTACATAGATAATGCATGTTGATGTTCTTCCTAGTTGCAACTTCTAATGTCCTACCAATTTATCTTTTCTATATTAAAAAACTTTAATTTTTCATTGTGCTTTCTTTTCCTCCAAAATTACACAGTCTGTATTGGACAAGATCAAGATTGTGCTATGTACCAAGTTAGGGGGCATGGAAATTCCCCTGTAAAAAGTCAAACACGGTACTTATTTGATCTTAGTTTCTGATAAATGATGCTCATATAGAACCTAAATTGTCACGCCTCTGACTCGCACTTGTTAGGCACGTGTCGTTCGCGGTATCCAAGAAACTGTACTCTGACGAATACAAAGTATCATTCAGATATAGTAACCTCAAATATAAATTACACAACAAAAATATCTACTAACAAATGATATCCAATTCAATGCGATACTTATTCAAATAATAAATCCTAAAATAAATAAAATTACTAAATAAAACTTGGTGTTACGAGCACACATTCTCTACTTATTCCAACAGATGGACTATTCAAAGTCAAATAACTATAATCAATCTTCTTTGTCCGAGTGTGTCTATGCTATATTCTCTATGATGACATACTCGTACTCATCGTCTGTACAAAAATATAAGGAATGGGGTGGGCGACATGTCACCCAGTAGCTAGCACTTACACCCTACAGGATCATGCAGTTACATACATAGACATTTCACAGAGATAAGTCATACTATCACACGCATATGCTTTATCAAAATCATCTTTCCAAATTATATGTCATTTTCATTACACGTAGTCACGTAATTCAACTTGCATTTCAAAATTCGAGTATCATTTATGTATATCAAATCATATAACATATACTTTTCAAATAATCTATGACATATCACAAATTCATTTCCAAATCATGTACACTTTCTTAGTGGCTCAAAATAATACATGACTTTATCGGCTTTGAGTACTCAACCTAGTGATGGATCTCATTAGACAAGGTTATCAACAAATTTCTATGGAACCACTTGACCCATCGTATATCGTTTATGTCACGCCCCAAAACGGGACCGTAACACGCCGCGCTAATGGCACACCGGTCCAAAGCGCAAGGCACAAACGAACAGAGCAACAAACTTAACCGCAATGTAATTGAACCATCAAACCATTTCAGTACTATAAAACCGAATAAGTTCATTTTTACACAAAAATACGAATTACAAAATTCCTTCTTAGTACAAAAGATGCTACAACAAAAACAAAGTTCATCAATACAAAACCTATCTAATACACTACCCCTCTCCAAACAAAAGAGACCCTTGGATGATTTTTCAGAGTCCTACCATAATGTGGATTCGTATTTTTGTGTAAAAATGAACTTATTCGGTTTTATAGTACTGAAATGGTTGTAATCTGAAAAATTATAAATCACGTGGGGTGAGCATAACTAGCTCAGTGGATATCATAGAAGCTCTTCAAATGGGGCCAAGCATTTCGATAAAAAGAAAACATAAAGATAATAACATTTGCGAAAACCATAGTCATGAAGCAGTTTCTAAAATGTCCCTCATGCCATTTAAACGTCAATAAACCATAATCATAAGTAGTTTCTAAAATGTATCATGCCATTTAAACGTCAGGCATGTCCAAAACATAGCCAAACAGATCCAATCATTTCAAAACATAGTATGCTAAAGCATAGCTAACAAATCCAAGTATAGTTTCAATCCGGAATTTAATAAAATAGCATGAGTATCTTTTAGGCTCAAAAGTATGACTTTCAGTACTAGCCAGATCTAGTAATCTACCACACCTACTAGTCTGACCGGGAGGTCAAGTTATCCCATCACAAGACCCCGCAGTCAATTAGTTCAAAACATTCACAGCAGTCACCATAGCGTCCCATGGATGACTATAGAACCGGTTCTCCACAAATCAAACATTTCCAAACACATCCAAAATTATATACCTAGGTCACCTATGAGCCAAAACAGTCATAAAATGGTTTCATATCAAAAGAGTTTGCAAACATATCATTTGATTAACATAAAATAGCTTGGTCCCGATTTCATTATGTATGTAATAATTCTAAAACTTGGTAAAAGTGCAGTTCCAAACATCATACACATTTTAAAATCCATCCAAACATATTTCAAAAGTCGTTAAACAAAATACAAGTGGAAGAGGGTCTATGTTACCCACCTATCAAAGCAAAAACTGCACAAATGATCACAGAACGCGATCGCCGGCGGTAGGTGGCGCGGTACCTAAAACAGATATAAGAGGACTCTTAGAAGAGATGTAGAAGTTAAAGAATGACTAGGGAAGTGAAAACGACGCGAAACGATAGAAAACGACACCAAAAGCTCTTTGGTCAAAAATGACCTTTTCACAATTTCTGACCAACTTCGACAAGCTAAAACCCCAGTCAAAACACTTAGTTAACCCCTCAAATTCGTATTACAGCTAGATTAGGAGATAATAAGCTCAGTTTTCCAGAAAAACCAAAAACTTCGCCTCTCCCTAGGCTATAATTAGGCTATCCTCCCTGCCAATAAAATCCAATTCCAAGGTATTCAAGGAGACCTTGGTTACAACCCAACTCAAAAAAACATATTCAACCAACCAACAAAATCCAATACCAAGGAAACACTTAAAACCATCAAAAGATCATTAAAGACCCTTTAAACATAACCAATTATCCAAATTATCCTAGTTGCGCCAAACTTCCGCTTACTTACAAAATGAAGGGAAATCAATTCCACTTGGTTTCAAGTCTCAATTCCTATCCAAACTAACCTTAAAACACTCTTAAAACATCATTATATGCATAGACATAAGCATTCATAGCATAACACTCTAGGTCACATATGGAAGACAAAACCCTAACTCATAATCTTAAAATTTGTAATCTAACCATGGAAAGTTGTTAAAAATCAACCCCAATCACTTCCCAACCTCCAAAACACTAAAAACAACCCATAACATACATAAATCATAACTTATAAGGCTGCAAAGAGGGTTATTTTTCAGCCATAAAGAATCCTACAAAACTTGAAATTAAAGCTTGGATCATAAAGCCCAGCATAAGCCAAAAAGTGCTAAAATACAAAAATCTTACCTTCCAAGTGATTTCTACTTGAAATCCAAGAAAAATTTTGGGGAAAATGGAGGAAGAATTTTCGGCCAGCTGCTGGAGAAAAATGAGGAAGAAACAAGCAAGAAGAGGACTTAAAACAAATTCCAAAGTTGACCCAAATAGTACCCATTTGACCTAATAGTCTCCAAGTTGACTATTTAACCCAAAAACTAATTTTTGCTACTAAATTAACATTTTAAATCAGCCATCAAACAACACTCACACACCACAATGCACTAATTACACTTAGTCCAACTTTTGACCCGTTTACCCGCCGGAACCGAAATCGCGTAAACCGAAAAATTTGCCGAATTGAAAAACGAATAAGTTGAAGTACTTTATGACTAAAAATAATATGAAAAACATTTTAAACCAATTAAAATCAAAGAACAAGGCTAGTAAAATACTGGGTTTCACAGTTTATCATTTATCAGGATATCAGTATAATAGTACGTTATCAGTATAAGTCAGGACTACAATCCCTACCGACTATTTCATGTCCGTTTAGAGCCTTTGTCCATTAATGTTTACCAATTCATCACATGCATTTCATACACATCAAAAATCATGCATATATGAAGTTTCTATAACTTGAAAATCAAGCAAGTCGATAGCCATACACGATCCAGATTTTCATACTCAAATAATCATTTCGTAAAACACATTTCATAAAACAATTTAGAAAAACATGCAAGTTCATAAAATTATTTAAGAAAATATACGGGTTCGCAAAATAATTTACAAATCAGAGGGTAAGCACCACCTACCTCGATATGCCAAAGAATCACGTTACTCATGTACTTTCTCATTTTCAGTATTTCCTATCAAAATTCATGTTTTTATCACTTAGTACATGCTTGAAATTTACATGCTTGACATTTACTTAAATATCCTATAACAATTCTCTAAATACTCAGCCTTTCCATATATCTATAATTGTCCTAATATTCGCAAAAAATAAGAAATATATTTACTATAATATGATATAGTTTTCATGTAGTAAAAAGTACTTTGAAGTCACTATTATAATCTTGTAACACTTACTATGATTAAGAAAAATCATTTATAATGTTTGAAAATTTTTTGGACTCTACTCAAGTTTAATAAAACTTGAAATCTATTCAGGGTCTTTTCGTAACTTTGGAAAACTAATTCAGGCTTTAATGTAACTTTTAAAACACTTGAGGGTATTTTTGACATCTCAGAAAAATCATTAGGGGTCTCTATGTACTGTACAAAAAAACTTCAGGGGTCATTTATTAACTTTATTAAACTTTTATGGCTTAATTTGTTATTTAAAGAAACTTTCATAGGCCTATGTGATATATTAACAAACTCTAAGGGCCTTTGGGTAATTCTAGAAGGCTTCTATGGACTGATGGGGTCCTTTGAAAAATTATTTGGGCTTATCTATAATTTCAGAACCTCACTAGGACTTAATATGTTCCCATAAAAATAATTTCGAGTCTTAGTAAAATATTTATAAAAATAAAGGGGTTAATATGCAAATTTGAAAACATTCCTATTTCACTCTTCTTCTTCCCCAATTCCATCGCTACAACTCTTTTTTTTTTTTTTTTCTAATCTAAATTAAGTTCTTGTCAGTCAAATTGCTCTCTCTGTCTTTGATTCTCTCTCGATTCAAATCATTCTTTCTTCTTTTTTTTAAAAAAATAATAATAATTCCAGCAATAATAAAACATAATATAATTCCAAGAAAAAATTAAAATAATTTCCATATACATAAATCCGATTTTAATATCAAGAAAATAATTTTATAAATTAACTACCAATAGTAACTTTTACATTAATTGAATTAACTTCCTAAGTAAATAATCTAATAAAGTGAATAACTATTAAAATAATTAAGCATCTAATTTTCCTAAAATTAAAAACGAAAATACATAATTAAGACTAAATAAGAATAAGACTAACCTCTAATATGGCTGAAATTCTCTACAACGTTTGTTTTATGAAAAAATAAAAGAAGAGCCAGATACTCTACCCTATAGTATATATATAGCCTAATCGTTATTTGTAGATATGTACTACTGAAGTAATTGTACTAGTAGGAGTAGGATAGTACTATTCTAGCTATTTCATCCCTTAGGACACTTACATGGTTTATCTTCTAGTAGGTTTTGGTATTTTATTTTTAAAAAAATTGTGGGTATTACATTCTGCCCCTCTTATAAAAAGTTTCGTTCTCGAAACTTACACACTTAATGTCATGGCACACTTTAACCTTATTGGCCACTTTAGTCAATCGATCCAAAAGTGAATTATCACTCCACTTACTAATAATGCCACATCTTTACATGTTTGCTAATCCAAATCGTAATACTCTATTGTTCATGATTTGCATATGTGCACTCCTTTTATATTCACCTCCTTCAATCTCTATTATACAACTACCGAGTAAATAATTGATAAGTTTATTTAGCTATTCGGTCACGGTATAAAATGTATTCACAACTTCTTGGCAATAGCTTTATCTAAATGATTCATGTCAAAGTCCAAAGAGTATTAAAACAATGTCCAAGTCCAAAAGTATAAATGCAGGCATAAAGTTTATGATTAGCGTACCTATTGTCTCGTTCTTCAAGCATCCACTCTCAAATTTGTTCATAGCATATACTCCAGCATTAGCTTTGGGATTGGCTGCCACAAGTTCAACTACATTTCCTCCTCTATTCCTTACATTTCTTGGACAATCCTTCATTTGATGTGCCACTTCGCCACAAATAAAACAAGCTCCCAACTTCAGTCGGCATTCACCAAAGTGGCGTCTAAGACAATGGACACACTCAACTATATTTTCTTTCACATTATTCTTAAGTAACTGTAGCAGTGGTGGTCCTTGTTTCCTCTTAAGTACTCCAACCAATTGGCCTGCCTTGTTTGTCCCTCTTACTATTGCTTCCGTAATAGGTTGGGGCTTCTTTTCCTTATTCTCCTCCACAACACTCTTTATATCTGCTTCAACTTTCAACACATACATTAAATAGATCATCAAAAGTGTAGTAGCACTTGAAATCCTAGTTTGCATTTCACTTGTAAGCCCTCGAGTGAACATAACCATTTTGAGGTGCTCGTTTGCCAAGGTTTCATGACATTCTAGGGGATTGTTTAAGGGATTTGAACTACTCAATTCTTTGCAGACGGATAGCTGTAGGAAAGAAATATTTCAAAAAGGCTCTTCTAAACTTTTCCCAAGTAAGCGGTGTTGAGATGATTGTTTGGATAGTTGTCCTCCACCACTTATCCGCATCTCCAACTAAGATGGTTTAATAATTTCATGCTTCATTTCTTCTAGTACCTGAAGCAACATGAAATTATTCTCTACTTCACCTAACTATTTCTCAACCTTCTCCGGGTTTGGTTCGCCATCGAAAGTAGGCACTTGCACTTTTTCATGCGTTCATAGTAAATGTGTATACCATTTTGCATATGGCCTAGTGGTACTTCGGTTTGACCTTGATTTTGTCTTTGGATAGCGGATAGCTTGTGCTGTTGTAGTTATAGTAGCAATAAATTCGGCAGGGACAATCATAGGAGTTTGGTTATTTTCCATTCCCAATCTGCGGTTAGCACTTCCAGATCCACTCCTTCTAGAGGTGTTTTCAATGTTGGTGGTATTGTCATTTATATTATTTGTTTTATCATTATTGGACGTAGTTTGTGGTGCCATTTTCCTATATGGAAGATCAAGTGTTTATTTTCCAACTTATCAAAACCACAAGAAAAATGTACTCACATATATAGCGATGTAAATTTCTAGTCCAATAATTTCAACAATATGTATAATTTCTAGGCATGGGTATCCTTGATCATTATCGAAACACAAAATATTAGACCAAATCCAAAAATTCACACATGATATAACCATATTCTTTGACTAAGAGAGTCCAAAAATACGATCTATTAGAGTTAGTACTTCAATACTTATATAGCTCTAGTTGCTCAACTTCATTTCCGTCCAATATTATAATTTTAAATCCCAAAATCTCTTTGGCTATATTCCATAGTTCCTTTATTTCCCCCTTTTTTTTTTACTCTTGTTTTGTTCCTTTGTCAACTCCTTTACTTAATTCAAAATCTATAGGTAAATAAATCCACCACACTGCCATTGCACTAAATCACTTAGTATTCTAAGTATGATGCTTCTTATACATCTCATTTGTGCCTAAACCTCATAATCTGGTATCTTAAGTATCCAACCTAAAACACACAGTGAAGATCATAACCAAGGCTCTGATACCATTAAAACTGTCATGCCCCTGGCCCGCACTTGTCAGGCACGTGTCATTTGCCGTATCCATGAGACCGTACTCCCACGAATACAAGGGATCATTTGTATACAGTAACCTCAAATATAAATTACGCAACAAAAATATCTACTCACAAATGACATCCAATTTAATGCGGTACTTATTCAAATAATAAATCCTAAAATAAATAAAATTACTAAATAAAACTTGGTGTTATGAGCACACATGCTCTACTTATTCCAACCGATAGATGGACTATTCAAGTCAAATAACTACAGTAGAATCCTATTACTAAATAACAATTTTCTTTGTTCGAGTGTGTCTATGTTTCATCCTCTACGATAACGTACTTGTACTCGTCGTCTGTACAAAAATATAAGGAATGGGGTGAGTGACAAGTCATACTATCACACGCATATGCTTTTATCAAAATCATTTTTCCAAATCATATGTCATTATCATTACACGTAGTCACATAATTCAACTTGCATTTCAAAATTCATGTACCATTTATCTATCAAATCATATAACATATACTTTTCAAATAATTTATGACATATCACAAATTCATTTCCAAATCATGTACAATTCCTTAGAGGCTCAAAACAATACATGCCTTCATCGGCACTGAGTACTCAGCCTAGTGATGGACCTCACTAGAAAAGGTTATCAAGAAATTTCCATGGAATCACTTGACCCATCTTATATCGTTTATCATTTACTAGGATATCAGTATAAGTCAGGACTATGTAATCCCAACTGACTATTTCATGTCCATTCATAGCCTTTGTCCATTACTGTTTACCCAGTCGTCACATGTATTTCACACATATAAAAAATCACGCATATATCACGTTTCTATACCTTGAAAATCAAGCAATTCAAAATAGCTATACACGATTCAGATTTTCATAATCAAATTATCATTTTGTGAAACACATTTCATAAAACAATTTACAAAAACATGCAAGTTCATAAAATTATTTTAAGAAAATATACGGGTCCGCAAAATAATTTACAAATAAGAGGGTAAGCACCACCTATCTCGATATGCCAAAGAATCTCGTTGTTCTTGTACTTGCTCTTTTTCAGTATTTCTTATCAAAATTTACGTTTCTATCACTTAGTACGCACTTGACATTTACTTAAATATCCTATAACAATTTTCTTAATACCCAGCCTTTCCATACACTATAATTGTCCTAATATTCGCAAAAAATAATATTTACTATAATGTGATATAGTTTTCTTGTAGTAAAAATGTAAGTACTTTGAAGTCACAATTATAACATTGTAAGACTTACTATGATTAAGAAAAATCATTTATAATGTTTGAAAATTTTTTTGGACTCTACTCAAGGTAAATAAAATAATTTGGAACATTTTACAAACTTAGAAATCTCGGGGTCTTTTCGTAACTTTGGAAAACTAATTCAGGCTTTAATGTAACTTTTAAAACACTTGAGGGTATTTTGGACATCTCACAAAGCATTAGGGGTCTATATGCATTCTACAAAAAAATTTGAGGGGTCATTTTTTAACTTTATTAAACTTTGAGGGGTCAATTTGTCATTCAAACAAACTTTCATAGGCTTATGTGATATATTAGCAAACTGTAAGGGCCTTTTGGTAAAGCTTCTATGGACTGATGGGGTCCTTTGAAAAATCATTCGGGCTTATTTATAATTCAAAACCTCAAAAGGACTTAATATGTTACCATAAAAATAATTTCGAGTCTTAACAAAATATTTATAAAAATAAGGGGGTTATACATATGCAAATTTGAAAACATTCCTATTTCACTCTTCTTCTTCCCCGTTAACTTCTTCCCCAATTCCATAGCTGCAACTCTGTTTTTTTTTTTTTTTTAATTATTCTAATCTAAATCAAGTTCTTGTCACTCAAATTCCTCTTGCTCTTCGATACTCTCTCTGTTCAGATCATTCTTTCTTCTTCTTTTTTTTTAAAATTAAAAATTCGAGTAATAATAAAACATAATATAATTCCAAAAAAGCTAAAATAATTGCCATGTACATTAATCTGATTTTAATTTCAAGAAAATAATTTTATAAATTAACTACCAATAGTAACTTTTACATTATTTGAATTAACTTCCTAAGTAAATAATCTAATAAAGTGAATAACTAATATTTAAAATAATTAAGCATCTAATTTTCTTAAAATGAAAAACGAAAATAATTAATTAAGACTAAATAATAAGAAGACTAACCTCTAATATGACTGAAATTCTCTCCAAAGCTTGTGTTATAAAAAAAAAATTCTTATAAGAATCATATACTCTACCATATAATATAGATATAGTTTAATTGTTATTTACAGATATGAGTATCATTATTTGTAGATATATACTACCGAAATAATTATACTAGTAAGAGTAGGATAGTACTATTCTAATTATTTCATCCATTAATCTTCCACGATTTTATTTTCTAGTAGGTTTAGGTATTTTATTTAGAAAACAAAAAAATCGTGGGTATTACATGGATAATTTTCCAAGTTCGGTTTGATGGTTGAATCTTGAATGTAACATAATTTTTTATTGCATATTCTTCCTTGAAAAATGGGGCTCGCAAATTCTGGTTGCTTCAAAGTTGAACCATTCAACACATAGTTGACTAATTAAAAACATAGATAATTAAGGCTCATAAGTCATACTAAGTAGACCTGGAAAAAGTCTCAGTGTTGCCTTTATGGATGTAACCTTATTTACAAATTGCTATGATATGCCACCATCCACACGATCATTGTCACGAGTAAAGCATACTCCTTACAAAAAATTAAATTAGGTTAATATAAGATTATTATGCATGTAATATAGGGAAATTCTACGATTCTATTGAGAGAACCATCTTGTTAATTTTAAACACTTGTATAGTATACATTTTTAAAACACATGATACTATATTATATAATTTTTTAAATAAAATAGAATAATTCTGTTACGAAATCATAAAATTTCATAAACATACTTGCTCTTGTCATAGACAATGTACTCGTGTTATTTCATCCACCGAAAGACTTGATAAAGTAAACATATTAACAAAAAACTTGCATAAACACTATTTTTTGTCTCACTTATAAATATTGTAGTATGAATTAAATTTTATGAAATCTTATTACATTAATTAATATCATTACTCCTATAAATTTTGATCCATACCATACAATTTCAAAGTGGAGTAAACAACGAGGTTTCTGCAAGTATTTGGCGCCAACATCTTATGTGCAATATCTATCTGTACCGTGGCAATTTCACTGCATTAACTAAGTTGGAGAGTTTCCTTAAGCATCGTGTAAATCACGTGGAAAAATGGATAAACAACAGAAAATAAACAGTCATTCTTACAATTTTAGAATGAGCAAGCTAACAATTCTTTTAATTTCGATGACAAAAGAATTTCTCATGTAATACCTTACCAAATATGACCAACCTCACTACAGTTCTCTTCTTTTTATTCAATATCTTTTTCCATGTCTCCAGCTTCAGTTGTTACTTTTCGTTATAAGATAAATTTAAACTTTAAAGAGAGTTCAAGAAGTCTTGTTTATCTTTTATGTCAACATTTTAACCCAAAAAAAAAAAAGGAAAGAAAAAAGATACAAATCAAATTTAATGTATTAAAAATATAAAATAAGGGGTCGTTGTTTATGTGTATTATTTGATTCAATAAATACTAGAATGAACAGATACATAAACAGTATACAAACAGTACTACTCCGATTTCTCGAGTTTATAATAAATTTCTTTTTTTTTTTTTTTTTTCTTTGTTTTGGCCCATTTCGTATAGCTACGTATATAATGGTACCCCTTGACAAAGAAATAAGGTTTTTAAAATATAGAACATGATGTTGAAGAAATCATTTATAAAGTCACAAATTTATAATTATTTGTTAAAATCATTTGACTTGACAACATTTTATCAAATTACAATTTTTATAATTTTAAATTATCGGGTGGGATTTTTTCTTCTTTTCTAAATTTAATTTCATATCAGTGATTTTTATTTTTATTTTTATATAGATATACTCTGATCTTAGTGATTGTAATAGTGTCACATATATGCGTGATAGATGATTAATTGACGCAAGACGGCAAGAGTAGACGTATGTCGCAATTATACGAGTCCATATCGTTAGCCTGGCCAATAAATTATGCTGGATAAGTAAGAAATAGTCAAGATGGAGTTAATTTATGAACTTCAAAATCCAGCATTCATGCCTCTTAATTGTATGAAAGTTTGCTAGCTAGATGGCAACAAGAAATTCAAATACATTGTTGATAATTATCTCCATCCGTAGTTTCAGAAAGGGAAAACTATTCTATTAGTCCTTCACATTATTCATTTGTATTTATTTAATCTCTCACTTTTAAAATGATAATTTTTAGTCCCTTACATTACCCATTTGTATTTATTTAGTTCCTCACTTTTAAAATGGTGATTTTTAATCTCGAGCAAATGTAAAATGTCGAATTTAGGTTCCTAGACTAAATTCCGAACACTTTTTGGTCTAAATTAATCGTGTGTTGTTCACATGACATATTTTTTGAGTAAACTTTAGGAACTCATTTTTTCTTTTCAACACAAAACTCGAGCATCGGATTGGATTATAAATTTTGGAAAAAAAAAATACCATTCTAATCAATCATTTACTTCATATCCTTCGCACTCATAAAACATTCTACTCAGATGAATTTATAAATTTGTCCTCGAAAAATATGTCATGTGAACAATACATGACAAATTTAGGCAAAAAATATTCGAGATTTGATTCAGGGACCAAAATTCAACGTTTTATATATTATGTGAGGGATATGATAAATTTAGGCCAAAATACTTGGGATTTGATTCAAGGACCAAAATTCAACATTTTACATTTAAAAAGTGAATGACTAAATAAACACAAATGTGTAATGTAAGGGACTAAAAATTATCATTTTAAAAGTGAGGGAATAAATAAATATAAATACGTAATGTGAGGGACTAATATAGTGGTTTTCCCTTTCAGAAAAATAAAAATGTCATATCTTAGATGCATGCTTCTTAGAAATATTTGTTTATTCTTTTTCTTGTCTAAAATTTTTGTGGTGTATTATTGTTCTTTTAACAACATGATACAAATTCTTTCGCCTGTTGCATTTCTTTAACATATACGTGATAGAGGATCAAGCATGAGATTGCCATGGAAGCAAAGTTGCTTTAAATTAAGTCATAATCCTATAATCATCATTAATTGTAAGGTCGCTCGTTTGTGATAAATTTATCTTGATGTTGCGAATATTTTGACATTGATTATCAATGGACTTCCCATTATCCGCTCAGGAAAAAAAAACAAACAAACAAAGGATTATCAATGGACTCATGATTCAAGAAGCCAATATAGTTTAACTATGGTAAAGTTGTTTAAGGAAATATAAAGCATGCAATAGATTGTTTTTTATTCCTTTTTGAGTAAGTTTTTAGGGCGCATGATCACCTTTTCATCCTCAACTGGTAAACAATTTCAACACTGCACTCAGACTTTTTTTTTATCATTTAAACTCCATTATTTTCTTTTCTTGTCACTTTAGTTCAATCGTTAAAATATCCCATCAATTCAGTAACTTTCGTTAACAGTTGGAATGAAGCAGAAAGAAAAGAAATATTAGAGTACAAAGTGATTAAAAAAAGTTCGGAGTGCAATTCAAGAATTTATGACAAGTCAAGCATAATTTTCAATTTTTTTTTTTAATTTTCAAGAATTTATGACAAGTCAAGCATAACTTAAATATTTTACCATAATCAAGGGATTCAAACAACACACGCGAGCTATATAGTATAAAATTCATAAGAACCTTATTTAAGAAGAACATACACGTGCATAACTACTTCACCAAAGTCTCACTTTTTCAGATTTTTAAACATTAAATTAAGCTAGAATCAGTTTTAGTTCCTTGATGATGGATCTCCGATGAAAGATAGCTAAGCTCCTCCTTATCAATCCACTCATTTCTTCAAATTGGTCTTGCTTTTATTTTTCCTTTTCACTAATTCCTCTTATACCTCAACTTGTTGCCATTTATCATAATGCAACCTAAATGTTTTTTTTTTTTTTATCACTTTGCACCCTGATGTTTTCTTTTAACCACTACTTCTAAAGAACAAACAAAATGGCTTCCCTCATAGTTACCTCAGCAACCCTAAAAATTTCCATGATATATTTCCATTTCACACGCTGAATAAAATGACAAAAAGTGATGGCGAAAGTTTTTATTAGTTTTAATTTGTCTTGTAGCATATATGCATACCAATTTGGTTTCGTCATAGAAAGGTTGGTTTTCACTCTTTTTGTTAAGATTTGAAGAAGATGAATTTTTTGTTCTATTTCACTATACAAGGGATTATATTCAAAATAATCAAATCTAAAACTAGAAGGAATAAACTAAATATGGTATAACTATACAAATATAGATTGATTGGTCAATCAATCTCTCTTTGATAGATTGAATTACTTTTCAATCAATTCCACAGTATCTTCATGATTGATTTATTTATTTTTACTCAATCTACTCTACAATATCTTGTGATTGATTGATTAGATTTTCACAATCTTTCCATATTTTACTCAATCTGTTATTACTGAGCCTCCTAAAGTTGGAGCATGAAGGTTTTGAATGCCAAACTTTACAAGAAGAAGAGAAAATTGAGCCTTATTGAAGGCCTTGGTAAGAACATCAGTAAGTTCGTCAGATCTAGAGATAGCACGGGGTTGAAGAATACCATGCTGAAGTTTTCACGAACAATATAACAATCAAGTTCAAGATGCTTTGTACGTTCATGAAACACTAGATTTATTCTTCTAGCAATAAGACGAGCAGCTTGATTATCATAATAAAGGGAGCTAGCAAAGAAGTGGGAGAGACCAAGATCATTAAGCAAAGAGCGTAGCCAAACAATTTCCCATGTAGAGATAGCCATGGCCTGATACTTAGCTTTAGCAGAAAAATGCGAAACTATTGTTTGCTTCTTGCTCTTCCAAGAGATAGGACTAGAACCAAGAAATATATAATAACCCATTGTAGACCATCCTGTATTTGGACATCTAGTCCAATTTGAATCACAATAAGCCACAAGCTCACGAGTACTAGAGGAGGACAATAAAATACTTTGGCCAGAATTTTTCTTTAAATAACAGAGAAGGTGATGGGCTGCTTCAAGATGGGGTTTGTGAGGTTGATGCATGAATTGGCTAAGATCATTAACTATGAATGCAATATCTGGTCGAGTAATGGCGACGTAGATTAGACGGCCGACCAGACATCGATCATGGATGGATCCTTCTATAGCTCACCAGTGAAGTTGGCATAGTTTGAGATTTTCCTTTGTAGGTGTGTTAGCAATATAAGCACCAGTGAATCCTGAATCAAAAAGTAGCTCGAGAGCATATTTTCTTTGGGTCAAATAAATGCCCTTTGATGAACAAGCCATTTCAATACCAAGGAAAAACTTGAGAAGACCTAAATATTTGATACAAAAAGAAATCCTTTGTAAGAGCAATAAGTTGTGCATTATTTCCAATCATGACAATATTATCAACCTAAACTAAAACAAAAATAGAAGATGTGCCTTTATGAAAGTAAAAGAAAGAGTGATCAACATGTGAATGAAGAAAATCGCCCTCCAGTAAGGAATGAGAAAAAAGTAGCAAACCAATTTTGACCAGTTTGTTTCAAACCATAAAGAGATTTGTTGAGTTTACAGACCATATTTTTCTCCCCCTTTCTTGAATGACCTGGTGGCAAAGACATGTAAATTTCCTCATCCAACTCACCATGAAGAAATGCATTTTGCACATCGAGTTGGTGTAATGGGCTAATTTTTAATAGCAGCAACAGCCAATAAAACTCTAATAGTTACTAAATTGGCAACAGGAGCAAATGTATCATGGAATTCGATCCCTTAGACCTACGGATAACCTTTTACTACCAATCATGCTTTATAGTTCTCAATAGTACCATTAGAATGCCTCTTGATTTAGTACACCCATTTACAACCAATAGGTTTCTTATCAGATGGCATAGGTAACAGACTATGTGTTGGTAGTTTCTAACACGCAATTTTGTTTCCATGGCTTGCTGCCACTCAGGAAATTTAATTGCATGATGGAAAGATGTAGGTTCAACTATGGATGAAAGAGAACAAAGAAAAGCACAGTGAGTACGTAGAAGAAAACTTTTCTTAAAAAAGAAAGTGATCTAAAAGAACGGTCGTACCTTTGGATGATAAAGTTGATTGGGAATGAACATGTGAATAGTGATAATTCTTGTACCTTATTGGAACTTCAGTAGCTCTTTGTGAACAGAGAAAAGTTATAAGGTAACAGTACTGATGGAGAGGTGCGAGTAGGGAAGGCTTGTGTGGTAAGTGTAAAAATCTCACTTGTATCTGGTATAGGCAAGGAAAGCAGAAGTGAACTAGTTGGCAGATTGTGCAATTTGCAAGGAAAAATATTCTTAAGAAACACCACATCCTACTAACAAAAATCTTTTGATTTTAATGTTAAAAGTTTATGATCTTTTTGACCAAAGGTATACCTAATAAAATTGCAGGGAATGCTTGGGCATCAAATTTATTTTTAACATTTAAATTACACCCAAAACACAAACACCCAAAATACGAATATGATGATAACTGGGGGTTTTGTCAAATTAAATTTCATGAGGAGTTTTACCATTCAACACTTTGATTGGTGTTCAATTAATGAGATAGGCAGCAGTAAGAACACATTCACCCTAAAACTTTCGAGGCAAGTTTGCTTGAAAGCGCAATGCACGTGCGACATTGAGTAGATGGCGATGCTTGCGCTCAGCGACCCCATTTTGACCGCTGAGATGTGTCAACAACAATGCTAGTGAATAACACCAAGAGAAGTAAAAAAGTCATTACTACTACGATTGAAAAACTCAGTCCATTGTCACTATGAATTTGATGAATCGAGGCACTAAATAGGGATTTAACCATAGAAAAATAATTACATATATAAATAGATGCTTGTGATTTAGACTGCATTAAGTAAACCAATGTACTATGTGAAAAATCATCAACAATAATTAAAAAATAACGTGCACTGCTAATATTAGGGGTAACATAAGGTTCCCAAACATCAATGTGTATTAAATCAAAGCAAGAATTAGAAGTTACACTACTACGTGAAAAGGGAAGACAAGTTTGTTTTGCCAAAGGGCTATTTGCACTAGGGAATTTATTTAGAAAAAGCACACTATAATCTAAATGAGTAACGCTTGGAGAAATACTAGGGCTAGGATGACCCAGGCGACAATACCACAAGTCCAAAGTTTTGTTATGATCAGAAGGGAAGCGGAGGCTCCAATAAAGCTATTGGATTCAGATCAAGATAGTAAAGACCATCACGTTCTTTACCCAAAACAATCACTTTCTTTGTCATGAGGTCCTGGAAAACACAAAATAAGGGAAGAATTTAGCAAGATAATGTAAGGCTATGGTGATCTTGCTAACACATAGAAAATTAAATTTAAAAGAAGGACCATGTAAAATATGAGCTAAACATAAATCATGACTACACTCAAAAGAACCAGTATAAGTCACAGAAACACTGTTACCGTTAGGTAATGTGATCTGTGGACAATGAATTAGATGGTCAGGACACCCAAAGTCTATTATCCAAGGATTATCAGAATTGGTTGAAAAACAAGAAACTATACCTGGAAGATTAGCTAGAGGATATGTGATGTTACTCTGATTTGGTTGGATTAGGGCCAATAGTTGTTGCCCTTGTTCCTTAGTGAAAGGCAAACTATGGAAAGATTGGTGTGCAATATGATCAGCAGTAGCTACAAACGAGTCTTTGATTTTGTCGTTGGTGATGAATTAGGGGGCAGATTTTCATTCCTTGGCTATTGATATGATTCATGTCTCTGTTGTTGAGACGATTCATTCTATGGTTGTACTGGACTCGATTGAATAGAAGAGTCATACCTTCATTGTATGTTGTATGCATGAGAATTTTGATTATTTCCAGGTTTCTTGCGGCACCAAGCTTGTATGTGCCCTTTTTTCTGCAATAATCACAACACCAATTGTTTTTGTTCTTTGTAGTGTTACTTTGACGAAAAGATGACTGATTGTCACTTCAATTAAAAACTACCACAGCTAATTGGTCTTGTGAAGTATTTGGATTAAATGAGAATACTAACCTTTGATGCTCTTCTTGTTTCACAAGAGAGTAAGCTTTGCTCACTATTGGAAGAGGATTTATGAGGAGTATCTAACTCCTTACTGAGGCATACGTGTCATAAAGGCCTATAAAAAATTGGATGAGTTGATCTCATTGTCGTATGGCACTGAGTTTTTCTACTACGCCATAGTTGCAATGCAGGTAAAGAATTATAAATAGTAGTTTCATCCCATAATACCTTAAGACTTGTGTAATTTGATGCAATTGAATCATTGCATTGAACATGATTTGCAATTACTCTTTGGATCTCGAATATGTGTGGTGCATTTTGTTGAGAAATTTTGTCATACAGACCTTTCCAAACATCATGGGCCGTTTTCATAAAGATAACACTATTTGTAACTTCCTTTGAAATAGCGTTGAGTAGCCAGGATAACACCAGACTGTTGCAATGACTCCAAAGCAAGAAGTCTTTAGAATTTTCTACCGGTTTTGTTATTGGTCCATTAAGGAATCCTAATTTGTTTTTTACTTCAAAGGCCATGATGATACCATGACACCATATAGCATAATTATCACCAATTAGTGGTCAAGAAACTAACAACGTTTCTGGACTGTCTGCATGATGCAAGAAGATTGGAGAGGATGGATCTGTTTCAGAGATCTTGGAAATGCTTGATTCTTTCATGGCAGTCTAAAGTTTTCATCTTTTTATTATTAAGAACCACAGGGAAGAAGGTATCACTTTGATATCTATTAAGATTTGAAGAAGATGAATTTCTTATTCTATTTAACTATGCCAATACAAAGGATTATATACAAAATAATCAAATCTAAAACCAGAAAGAATAAACTAAATATGGTACAATTATACAAATATAGATTGATTGGTCAATCAATCTCTCCTTGATAGATTGAATTGGTTTTCAATCTATTCTATAATATCTTCGTGATTGATTGATTTAATTTCACTCAATCTATTCCATAATATCTCGTGATTGATCGATTTGGTTTTCACAATCTTTCCATATATTATTCAATCTGCTATTTCTTTTTTTTTGCCAATTTGAGCCATGACCAAAAGCTTATTACAATATTTGTTTTTTTTTCAAAAAAACCCATCTCTCTTCTCTGTCTTCTAGTGACTCGAATCCGTGACATAGGAAAAATATCTTACTACTTAAATTGTAATTCATTATCAAAGTTTACTCTTCCAAACAAACCTTCTCTACATTTTAAATGGAGGGAAAAAAACTTGAGTAAAAAAAATAAGGAATTGTTCAAATTAATCTAGCGATTTTTGAGTTATTTCTTAAGTCACCATTGAGGAAATAAATACGAGATATAATGTTCAAGCTGATCTAAACAAAAAGTTCTTTTACTGAACTTAGAAAAGATTGAAACTATTCCTTTCGTTTCAAAATAATTGTCACTTTAAATAAATTGTCTTCTGTCGAATTAACTGTCACTTCGAAAATCAAAGAAGTACTAAATGATATTTTTCTAACTTTTACATTTAGTATCATATTAATAAAGGGAAGATTTTGTAGCTAGATATTAATGTAAAAGGGTAATATAATCATTGTGAACTATTTTTTTTTGTAAAATTGATACAATTTAATAGTTTTTTTTCTTTTTAATTCGTGGGCACCAATCAAAGATGATAATTATTTTAAAATAGAGTGAGTATTTATATCCGTAGGAAAATGATTGTCTTGTATTTCCATATCTCATAAAAATTAGGATATTGCAATTTTTTCCTTTAGTTTTTTTGGAAATCACAGCCACATATACATGTCAAATCTCAACAACTAAAATTTTGCCTCGTACAATATGGAGTGAGGGTTGCGTAGTACCGATAATAGGGATGAGCAAACTAGAAGCAGGGGAAAGAAGGGAAGGAGAAATGTTGATGATAAAGAGCGATTTTTGTGAAACCCAGTATTTTAATAGCCTTGTTCTTTGATTTTAATTGGTTTAAAATGTTTTTCATATTATTTTTAGTCATAAAGTACTTCAACTTATTCATTTTTCAATTCGGCAAATTTTTTGGTTTACGCGATTTCGGTACCGGCGGGTAAACGGGTCAAAAGTTGGACTAAGTGTAATTAGTGCATTGTGGTGTGTGAGTGTTGTTTGATGGCTGATTTAAAATGTTAATTTAGTAGCAAAAAAATTAGTTTTTGGGTTAAATAGTCAACTTGGAGACTATTTGGTCAATGGGTACTATTTGAGTCAACAACTTTTGAATTCTTTTTAAGTCTTCTTCTTGTTATTTCTTCTTCATTTTCTTCTAGCTGCTGGCCGAACTCTCTTCTCCATTTTTCCCCCAAAAATTTTCTTGGATTTCAAGTAGGAATCACTTGGAAGGTAAGATTTTATGTATTTTAGCATTTATAGCTTATGGGCTTTATGATCCAAGCTTTAATTTCAAGTTTTGTAGGATTCTTTATGGCTGAGAAAACCCTCTTTGCAGCCTTGTAAGTTATGATTTATGTATGTTATGGGTTGTTTTTAGTGTTTTGGAGGTTGGGAAGTGATTGGGGTTGATTTTTAACAACTTTCCATGGTTAGATTACAAATTTTAAGATTATGACATTAGGGTTTTGTCTTCCATATGTGGCCTAGAGTGTTATGCTATGAATGCTTATGTCTATGCACATAATGATGTTTTAGGAGTGTTTTAAGGTTAGTTTGGATAGGAATTGAGACTTGAAACCAAGTGGAATTGATTTCCCTTCATTTCAACATGTAAGTAAGCGGAAGTTTGGCGCAACTAGGATAATTTGGATAATTGGTTATGTTCAAAGGGTCTTTAATGATCTTTTGATGGTTTTAGGTGTTTTCCATTGTTGTGGAATGCTATTGATATAGTCCCGGCTATTGCTCCGATGAATCTTTCCGTTTATGGATTTTGTTGGTTGAATATGTTGTTTTGAGTTGGGTTGTAACCAAGGTCCCTTGAATACCTTGGAAATGGATTTTGTTGGTTGGTTGAATATGTTGTTTTGAGTTGGGTTGTAACCAAGGTTCCTTGAATACCTTGGAATTGGATTTTGTTGGCAGGGAGGATAGCCTACTTATAGCCTAGGGAGGCGAAGTTTTTCGGTTTTTCCGGAAAGGGGTCTATGTTACCCTCCTAATCTAGCTGTAATACGAATTTGAGGGGTTAACTAAGAGTTTTGACTGGGGTTTTAGCTTGTCGAAGTTACCAGAAATAGTCAAAAGCTCATTTAAGACCAAAGAGCTGTTGGTAGTCGTTTTCTATCGTTTCGCGTCGTTTTCGCTTCCCTGGTCATTCTTTAACTTCTACATCTCTTCTAAGAGTCCTCTTATATCTATTTAGGTACCACGCCACCTACCGCCGGCGATCGCGTTCTGTGATCATTTGTGTAGTTTTTGCTTTGATAGGTGGGTAACATAGACCCTCTTCCACTTGTATTTTGTTTAACGACTTTCGAAATATGTTTGGATGGATTTTAAAATGTGTATGATGTTTGGAACTTCACTTTTACCAAGTTTTGGAATTATTACATATGAAATCGGGACCAAGCTATTTTATGTTAATCAAATGATATGTTTGCAAACTCTTTTGATATGAAAGCATTTTATGACTGTTTTGGCTCATAGGTGACCTAGGTATATAATTTTGGATGTGTTTGGAAATGTTTGATTTGTGGAGAACCGGTTCTATAGTCATCCATGGGACGCCATGGTGACTGCTGTGACTGCTATGAACTATTTGACTGCGGGGTCTTGTGATGGGATAACTTGACCTCCCGGTCAGACTAGTAGGTGTGGTAGAATACTAGATCTGACTAGTACTGTAGGTCATACCACAAATCTAAAAGATACTCATGCTATTTTATTACATTCCGGATTAAAACTGTAAGGAGATGTTAGCTATCTTTTAGCATACTATGTTTTGAAATGATTGGATCTTTTTGGCTATGTTTTGGGCATGCCTGACGTTTAAATGGCATGATACATTTTAGAAACTACTTATGATTATGGTTTATTGACATTTAAATGGCATGAGACATTTTAGAAACTGCTTCATGACTATGGTTTTCGCAAATGTTATTATCTTTATGTTTTCTTTTATCGAAATGCTTGGCCCCATTTGAGGAACTTTTATGATATACACATCTAGATGTGTATAAGAGACAGATACATGTACTCAAGAGACATCCATATTCTGCTCGTTTTTTACTCTCCACCGCGTTAGCAGCTTTTAGATTGTCTCCAGATTCCACATTACTGGTAGGCCACTCTGCGGATAATCTTCCAAGCTTCTCTTTTGTTTGGAGAGGGGTAGTGTATTAGATAGGTTTAATATTGATGAACTTTGTTTTTGTTGTAGCATCTTTTGTACTAAGAATGAATTTTGTAATTTGTATTTTTGTGTAAAAATGAACTTATTCGGTTTTATAGTTAAGAAATGGTTTGATGGTTCTATTACATTGCGGTTAAGTTTGTTGCTCTGTTCGTTTGTGCCTTGTGCTTTGGACCGGTGTGCCATTAGCGCGGCGTGTTACGGTCCCATTTTTGGGGCGTGACAATTTTGGTAAAGAGAGAAAGTAAAGGACTGAGGAGAAGATTTGAGAATTGAATTATAAAGAGATTACAAAAAGAAATAATTGTTATCTGGACCTTGGCACCCAATCCCCTTATTTATAAATACATATGAGAGATGCAGGACCAACATCTTACTAACTTAATTATGCTTAAATTACATAATTTCCCTTAATAGGGCTACCACATAATCACTTAGCTAAAACAATCATTAGGAATGTGTCATGTACAAATCCCGACACCATAAATAGTTCCCTTGACTTGGTGTCGAAACTTGGGGTTGGGGCCGAGCCGATGATAATCAACAGAATCCCCCTGCAACTTTCCTCAGGTCATGATGCCATAGTTTGGCTCGCTTGTTGTGATCTGCCAAACTGAGGAGAATATTCCCTTAGCCAAATCACATGCAAGCCCCGAGCTTTCCTGAGCCTCTCAATACGGAACCCAAAACTTTTCCTCTTTTTCCATAATGGCAAGTTTCCCCATAAAGTATGTTGTTCCATAATAATTACTGTTCTATAATGCCTGTGGCTCACCGAATCCCCATGCACCAGAAATATATTCACTGTACTACGCCATTAATGCATTTACTGTGTAGCATTTCATTTTGTTCACTTTCTTTTATTACTTCTTCACAAAAGACATCCTTATTTCAAATTATTTTAAATCCCAAAGTGTCTTTTAACTTTTCATTTTTTCTCAAATTATGATTTCAGGTAAAAAATTTCATTTTCCCCCAATTAGGGCACGATTCTGAACTATTTATACATCCTTTCACCCTGCAATCTCACAATTTCCATCATTTTTACCCTTTGCTTTCCTTTACCTTTGTAAAAATTCTCCCCTTCTTGTCCTTGCAGTCATTTCTCTTTTCTCCCTGCTTTTCCTGCAATCTTACCTTGTTCTCTTGCAAATTTCTGTTTTCGGCCAGCCAACATGTCTGTTGTCTAGCTGAACACTATTCGCCACTATTTTTCCAGCAAAGCCTACATTTTTTGAGTTTTTCAAGTTTTTCTCACATTCAACCAGGAGAAATGGCCTGTATGTTCACTCTTTTTTCCTTCATAAGCACTTCTCAACCCTTTTCCCCTTACGAATGAGATGACAGACTACTTAACCCCTTCGATGAAGCCCTTCTAGTTGCAGTCGCCTTGAATATTCCATCCGATCCTCCTTCAACCGAACCTCTTCATAATGACTACTCTGACTTTTAAACCCTAAATTACCCCGAACATCCTCGAACCCGAAGATATCAAAATTCTTAGGGATAGATATCGATTCTCTAACAATGTGCATATCAAATTCCCTACCCCCGAGGACCAAGGTCACTTGCCATTCCCTGGTTACTTAACTTTTTACCAGGAGCAACTCGAGGTAGGGCCGAGGCTCCCCGTAGCTCCCTTTCTGGTTCAACTTTCCGATCGTTGGGATATCAGCATATCCCAACTGACTCGCAACGCTATCCAGCTTATTACTGGCTTTTCCTTCCTCTGTAAATTTTCTTTAGACACGTTTAGGATGATGTTGAAGCTTTCCCCTTCAAAGGGTATTTTTATCTTTTCCCCCGAGCTCCAGGCAAGCAACTCACCTCGGAGAACCCTT
The DNA here is from genome assembly GCA_025175665.1 of Cinchona pubescens. Lineage (NCBI taxonomy): Eukaryota > Viridiplantae > Streptophyta > Magnoliopsida > Gentianales > Rubiaceae > Cinchona > Cinchona pubescens. The sequence goes on from JANKKI010000081.1 coordinate 4,393,961, forward strand.
CTTCCATTCATGATTGGAAAAAGTCTTTTTTCTTTATTTGCTACCCAGATCCTCCTATGCCCTGAGGTTCTTGGAACCCTATTAAAGAATGTTTAAAGGCAAAGACTGCCACTCCTCCAGACTCTGATGACTGCTAAGAGGCTCATCGAGCCCAACCTTAAAATAAATTTTCATAACTAGCCAGCCATTATTTCTAATAATATCCTGGCCTGGGCTGGACTATTTCCTTGGCATAATACCCCTGAGGATTATGATCCTCAAAAAGGTTGTAAATTTTTTTATCTCTTATCTTTTTTCTTCCTTTCATTTTTTTATCCGAACTGATGGTCTTTTCCTTTTTGTAGAGCTCAGAGCATTCCTAAGAAGACTGGTTTCAACTACTTCTGTGACTGGTGCTAGTTCCTCCAGTCAACAATGAATCGTTATCTACCAACGGGTCTTCATTCGCCACAATGACCGCCACCTCGGCTACTGCTGGTGCCACTTTGGGGAAACAGTTGATCTCACATCAGAGATTGAGCCTATTCCAGGTGGCTTGGGTGACAATCAAACTATAACACTTAAAATTCAGCCGGTCGCCCGAGCAGAGCCTGAGATAGTCCGGGCTACCAGGAAGAGAAGCAAGAAAGCCGCTAATGCTTCCACAATCGTCAGGTTGGCCCTCTTCCTTAGGCATCCCGGCCTCAACTCATTCCCCCACCAAGACTTGCAGGCCTAAGAGCGATATTAAGGACCCTTGGGGAGATTTTTTGGAATGTTTCCCTAGACAAACAGTTCATCACTGCCTATGGTAAGATTTGTTATCCTTAGGTCCTTTATGCCTTCTTTTACTGTGCAGCATTAACCTCTGGCTAACCTTTTCTTTTTTTAACTTTTAAGGGGATAGAAAATACAGTCCCGAGGAAGAAAAGAAGGTCGGCTGGGTCAAAAGATCTCCCATGGTTTCAAATGTCTATTGACCCACTCCCGAGCCCTTGCACCTCGGGAAGTACTCAATTTCGACCCATCCTTTTGATCGATATTAATGATCAATAGCAGTTTGCCAGTGTGGCTGGGGAACAGGCAAAGTTCATCACCTTGCCTCGAGATGTGGCCTACGTGAAGAGGCTCACACCTCAACAGAGGCTAGACGAGCTGCACGTCAGCATGATAAGTGTAAAATACCTCTGTTCCATTTTCATTGCCCTTTTTAAAATTTGTATACTTGGTTTCTTCATAACATCTTGACTTATTCTTTTGCTGTGTCTCAGGCCATCACAATTTTGCCTGCTGTTGTCGAGCAGGAAGCCATCTTTAATTCCACAATAAACTCCATGAAGCAAGAGTTGGCTCACATTAAGGCCGAACTGAGCCAGAAGGTGAAGGCGGGCGTGTAGGCCAACGAGCTGAAGTGCAATATAGAGGCCGACAAGAAGTATGATGAGTGGAGAGCTGAGCAGGACAGAGTTAGAGAAAAGCTTCGCCAGACCGAGATAGAGAAGAAGACTTTGCACGTGGAAATCGGTGATAGAGACAAGAAAATTGCCGATCAAGAGAAGAGGATCCTTCAACTCTAGGAGAAAGCTAAAATGGCCGAGGCCACTCTCGGGAGAAAGAGCTTATGATCCAAGGTAGGAATACGTTTGTCACTTCAGAAGAGACAGACACAATGGAAAAGGCATTCACATTAGAAGAAGGTCTTCACGGGGTTCACATGGCGTGCAATCACTTATTAAAGAACCCGGATCTGTACAAAGGTCTTCCCTATGATGCCTTAGTCAATGAAGAGGTCATCAACAACTTGCAGGCTCAAATCAAGGTCCAAGTACTGATCTCCGGGGTTGCTGAAGCTACAACCTTGGAGAATGCCAAGCCAGAATCTACTGTTCTCGAGGCTCAGTCTAAGCTTGAGAATCCAGCTTCCACTTCATCTGCCAGACCCTCTAGTGTAGAACCTTAGGCTTTTATTTTATTTTTTTTTGTAATAGCTAGGCCTTCTTTGATTCAATAAACTTTTGAGTTTTTTGCACTTCATCTCTTTTCATTCTTTTCTTGCATTAATTTGTTACCTCCTCATTCCAAACCTATGCCAGATACACTAAGTACCAATCATATAAACTAACAAACTTGTAACAGCTATTCTCTTGGTTTATCATAATACTTAGGCAAATTTTAAAGTGAGCAACACTTGTACTCTACAAGGGACACATTCAAAGTTAAATGAGAAACACTTGCACTTAAGTGCTTTTGTTCTCCTGGTTTTCCTTTTTCTTTTTCTTTCATTGAACATGATCTGAATCTAATCTAGTGACCTCAAACGTTGGATCGGTCCATCGTTCTTGAGGAGAGACCACTAGGTCTCAGCCCTCCTAACTTTATCTTTTTTTTAATTTTTTATTGAACCTTGTCCGAACCCCTTTAGCATATCGGCGAGTCGGAGTGGTCGATTTTCTTGAGGAGGGATCAGTAGGTCTTAGCCTTCCTATCTTTTTTCTTTCTTGTTGTATTGAACCTAGTCTGAACCTTTTTAGCACGTCGGCAGTTCAGAGCAACTCGATTTTTTTGGAGAGGGTACCACTAGGTCTCAACTTTCCTATCTTTTTCTCTTTCCTTTTGTATTGAACCTAGTCTAAACCTCTTTAGCACATCGGTGGGTTGGAGCTGTTTAATTTTCTTGAGGGGGAACTGCTAGGTCTCAACCCTCTTATCTTTTTTCTTTAATTCTTGTTGTATTGAACTTGGTCCAAAATATTTTTAGCACATTGGCAAGTCGGAACAACTCAATTTTTTTGAGCGGGGACCACTAGGTCTCAACCCTCCTAACTTTATCTTCTTTTTTTTTCATTTTGAACCTGATCTGAACCTCTTTAGCACATCAGCAAGTCGGAGCGACTTGATTTTTCTTGAGGGGGGACCACTAAGTCTCTGTCCTCCTATATGCTTATATGCTAGTTAATGCACTTATTCAAGAATCACTTTTTTTTTTCATGAAAAAAAAGTTTATTACATTTCTTGATAATATTTCTAGAAGTTTACAATGTTCCACATTCTGGAAACAAGATCTTCTTTCATGTCCATGAGCTTATAATAGCCCAGTCTATGAGTCTCTATCACGCGATAAAAGCCCTTCCAATTCGGATCTAAATTTTTCGTGCCTTCAACTCGGCTCGCTTCATTTTTTCGAAACATCAAATCTCTAGGTCACAAGTATCTGTGTTTAATCTTGGAATTATAATGCCCTAGGCATGACTTGTTTGTACTTGGCTTCCCAAAGAGAAGGATCTAGCCTTCTTTCTTCCAATAGATCTAAATTGTTCCTAAGAGCGTCGTCATTTTGTCCCAGATCACATAATGCTACTTGAGTTGATGGTAAATCGATTTTAGCAGGAATGACTACTTCAGTACCATAGACCATGTTAAAAGATGTGTGTTCGTTCACTATTCGGGGGGGTGGTTCTATATGCCCATAAGACACTAGAAAGTTCTTCTACCCATGTACCTTTAGCCCGTTCCAACCAAATCTTGAATCCCATAAGAAAGGATCGGTTATAGATTTCTATTTATCCATTAGCTTGTAGATGTGCCACCGAAGTGAAATGATATTTTATGCCGATATTAGAATAGACAGTTGAAAGGTTCCCCTTCAAACTATTTTCCATTGTCCAATATGAGAACAAATTGGATTCTATATCGGCAAACAATATTCTTCTAAAAAGGTTTCTCCATTGCCCTCTTGGATATCGAAAGCTAAAGGCTTGGCTTCGATCCATTTGGTGAAATAGTCAATCGCAACAACCAAGAATTCAATCTTGTCAATTCCCTTTGGTAATGGCCCCAAAATGTCTATTCCCCATTGGGCGAATGACTAAGGGCTCTGAATGGGGACTATATCCAAGCCTGGTTTTTGGGGAATAGGTGCAAGTATTTGACATTGGTGGCACTTTCAAACTAAATCATCTGCATCCGAATATAAAAGTGGGCAAGTAATATCCTGCGAGTAGGACATTTTGGGCCAAGCTTCTTGGCCTAATGTGCCTCTCGCAGATGCCCTCGTGGAGCTCTCTTAGCACATAGTTAGCCTCAGAAGGTCCGAGGCATCTCAATAGTGGACACAAATAAACTTTTTTGTACAATATTCCATCAATTAAGGTATACTTTACGACTCTATTCTTAACCTTTCTGGCCTCAATTGGATTTTTAGGAAGTTTATTACTACTGAGGTAATTTAATATGGGCTCTATCCATCCAGATGTCTGTACGGATATCCATAATTTTGTCCTTAGGACCCAAGGATCTAAAGTTTTGCACTTCCACTAATACCTACTTTGTCAGGTGGGAGTATATCGCTGATGCCAGATTCGATAATACAAGCATATTTTTTGCTCGTGGGACCTTGATAATGTCTGCTTTTTTGAATTTTGACATCCAACTCTTCGCTTCAGCTAGATACTTCTTTAAGATCACACATCGGGCTTCTGATTCACGACCAGCTGTGAATCAAAGTATATCTTTATAGTCCGAGCCCTATTTTGTGAGCCATTTTCATCCCACAGATGAGTGCTTCGAATTCAACTTCATTGTTTGTTGCTAGAAATCTGAACCTCAGAGCATATGTAAGACAATCCTCTTCCGGAGACTTAATTATGATGCCTACTCCTGCTCTGGGTTCACATGAAGCCCCATCAACGTGAAGCTCCCATACGAGATCCTCTCTAAATTGGAGCTCCTTGGACTAATCCGCTATTATGATTAGTTCTAGCTCTTTCGGATCCATAGTTTTCTGTTATGAAGTCCACTAGAACTTGGGCTTTGATGGCTGTTCAAGACTTGAAGTCAATGTCAAACTCGAATAGCTCAACATACCATTTTAGCATCCTTCCCGAGATATCAGGTTTGCGCAATATATTTTTTAAGAAGAAGTTTGTAAGGACAATTATTTTGTAGTCGTGAAAATATTGCCTCAATTTTTGAACTGACATTACCAATGAAAAGGCAACTTTTTTAATGAGAGAGTAATTCCTTTTCGGCCCCTGAAGCACCTTGTTTACGAAATATGTGGGGCATTGCTTGTCGTGCTCATCCACTTTAAAGAGAATTAAGCTGATTACCAAATCTGCAATTAAAATTTACAAGTATAGTGGTTCTCCTTTGTGAAGAGATACAAGTTTCGACATGTTACTCAAATATTTCTTAAGCTCTTCAAACTTCTTCTGTCTCTTGGAAGTTATCTGTCTTCTTTATAAGTTGAAAAAAAGTTAGCCTTCTTATCTACTAATTTAGATAAGAATCGATTAAGAGCTGCCATTCTTCCAATTAGTCTCTAAACATCCTTGACCAAAGTAGGAGTCTTCATGTTGATTATAGCTTGCACTTTTTTCGAGTTCGCCTCAATTCCCCTATTAGAGATTATGAACTCTAAGAATTTTCTCAAGGGGACCCCAAATGTACACTTTTTGGGGTTCAGCTTCGTTCGAATTGACCTTAATGTTTCAAAGGTCTCTTTCAAATTTCCAAAGTCTCTTCAAAGGTTCAATTCTTTATCACAATATCAACTATGTACACCTCCATGTTTTGTCCTATTTGGGACATGAATGCCTTATTGATGAGCCTCTTGTATGTGGCTCTTACATTTTTAAGTCCGAAGGACATTGTAGTATAACAATACGTGCCTTGATCTGTTATGAAGGAAATTTTCTCTTCGTCTTTTTTTCCATATATATCTAATGGTACCTTTTAAATGCATCCAAAAAATGTAAAACATAAAACCTGAGGCTACATAAAGGGTTTTAGTCTTTTTTCTCGATCTTCGCTCGGGGATTCATACCTTGTATATTTCTTCCTCACATTCCTAGAATTCCTAGTCGCTGGTACCCTAGCTATAGTATTTATTACTCCTGCTACTCGGATCTACTCATCTTGAGCTGGAGGATTAATTCTGTTCTGACCATTTCGATTCAGATGGCGAGGAAGGTATTGCCAAGGTTGCACCTGGTTAGCCTTATTATTGGCATTGCTTTGAAATTCTGCGGTGGTTCGACTGATCAACTGCTGTAGGTGCCCCTCCTGAATTGCTTTTTCTATTTCGACCTTCAAATGATTGCAGGACTCTGTGTCATCACCATGATGGCCATTGAACACGCAATATTTTGATTTGGTCATGCTAACATTGGAGGATGAGGCTCGAGGATCCCAAGATACTGTACTTGGTACAGTATTTCTCTCATTGAAATGTTTAACGGTGTAAAATTCGAGTCTGGTAGGACCCTTGTTCTCAGAGGTCGGCTCTCTTTATCAATATTGTTGTTCGGATAAACTATCTGATTTGCCAAGGCCTGCTTTCTGGATAATTCAATGTCTATGACTTTTGGCTTTTTAAAGGATAAGGGGTTCAAAATTCTTGAATTCTCTCTTTTTGAGAATCATACATTTCTTTCTTTGTTCTATTGGACTCCTCACTCCGTATGAATTCTAATGCCCTCTCAAAAGCTCTGAGTAAGTATCTGGCATCTTCTTGGCCAATTTGGCATTGAAACTTCCAGGTCGGATTCCGTTGCAGAAAGCAGCAATCAAGATTTTCTCGTCGATATTTTTTATCTAGGTCACTTCATTATTGAAGCGATCAACAAACTTGTTGAAAGGCTCATCAGACTTTTGGCGGATGTTCATGAGGTTCGACGTATCATTCTGTAACACTGATTTACTTCAGAAGTAGCCCAGGAAGGACTTCTCTAGCTCATGAAAAGTCGCAATTAAGTTTGTAGGCAGCTCTTGGAAGCATTTCTACACAGGACCTCGGATTGTCCGATGGTGGTAAATAGTTTGCTGCGGATGGCGTCAATGTAGCCGTAGAGGCTAGTGACAGGTATCACATGTTGTAGATGATCAGATAGGTTAAAGTCACCCTTATATCTGTCAAGGTCGGGCAATTTAAACTGCATTGGTAGAGGCTTAGTCTTTATAGAGCTCGTGAACGGATCTCAATCTATTTCTGTAGGAGTGAAAGCATGCATCATCAGGTTATTTTTTCTTAAAATCCCTTGAATTTTGTTCTCGAGGCTTTGCTCCTCGACTGTTTCTCTTGAATTTTGTTCTCAAGGCTTTGCTCCTCGAACTGTTCTAAAATAGCCGAGAAGGGGCCTCTATGATCGGTGCTTTTCGAAGATTATGCACTGATCCTGTCATGCATTGGTACTCTTTCTGGTTTGCTAGTAGCTGAGTGCAATTCCTCAGATCAGTCATTCGAGCGGGACTTCATGACTTTGTAGCGGAGGTCGCTTGGACTCATAGCATTTTTTGGTTGTTTTCTAGGTTTTTGATCTTTTCGGCCTAGAATTCATTGTTATTCGGCTCGTAGTGTAATTGTTTGGTTAAAGCGCTCTAATGGAGTTTGATTCTCACGCTGCTCTACAAAAACTCTAAAGGACTCAAAGTGATCGGAAATGTACTTCAAAACATCATTTTGTTTTTGTTGTGCTTCAGTGGATGTTGTGAAATCTTCTGTCTCATCATTTTGAAGCAAAAGATAAGGATTACTTGATTCGGCCTCCTTGCTAGCAGCGCGTCTTGTGCCTCGGTTCTTCATCTTTTCAAAAGCAAAACTGACAACAAAAGTTTCCGTAGTTAGGTAAAAAAAAGTTGAGAATTTTTTATTCCCACAAACGGCGCCAAATAATGAAGAGTGATTTTGGTAAAGAGAAAAAGTAGAGAGCTGAGGAGAAAATTTGAGAATTAAATTATGAAGAGATTACAAAGAGAAATAATTGTTGTCTGGACCTTGACACCCAATTCCCTTAATTGTAGCTATACATGAGGGATGCAGGGCCAACTTCTTACTAACTTAATCATGCTTAAGTTACATAATTATCTTAATGGGGCTGCCACATAAGTACTTTTAGAATAATCATTGGGAATGTGTCATGTACCAATGCTAAGCACCATCAGTTGATTAATGGGAAGGTTCGACCCTAAACATGTAGTCCAAGAGGGCTCCAAATCATTTGTCCATTTTTTTTTTTTGAAAGTATCATCTGTCCAATTTTAGTGTATCCGTCGTGATTTAAGTACATTTGATACTTATGCAATTGAATAATTTTCACTTTTATAAGTCCAATGAATTCTCTTTTGCAAAATTTGTCTGCTTCTCTAAAAACAAGGTGGGATAATCTCAATTGACGTAGTTAATGATATATCTATCTATATTATATATAAAGTATGAAGGGAGTTTGGTGTAATGTCATCTTACGCATTTTCTACTTTACCCTTCTTAATTTAGTTTTAAAACTTCCACTCATAATTCCGCATAATAAAATTTCTTCATATTTGTTAGTTAATTATTTTTAAAAATCACATCACATACACACATAGTCTGTCCTTTCAACTAGTACTCCCTCCATCCCATTTTATTTGGTATGGTCAATTTTTCACATAATTTAAGAAAAGTTGATATTTGACCAACTAGTAGAATAATTTTTCCATTATTGTCCCTCAATTAAAAATTAGAATTGATTAGTTGGTTTTGGATTTTCAAAATTTGAAATGGTTTATGAGAGTAATTAATGTTGAAACATGACATTAATGCTCTTTTTTTGGAACTTGCACGAAGGGTAAATTAGATAAATTGGCATTTATTTATTTGCCTTTTTAATCAGTGACAAACAATTTGAGACAAACAAAAATAGAAAAAATGACAAATAAAATGGGACGGAGGGAGTGCTATATATAAAGCAAGAGTTTTTTGGTATAATGTCATTATTTGTTTTGCCTATTGTATCCTAGGTAGTTTTAGAACTTTCCCACATAACAACTCCTTAAATTTCTTATTTCTTTAGTTAATAATTTTTGTTTTAAAATTATACACACATTAATGTGTGTCTTGCCCACTATTAGAATTTATTGCAAAAATATGCACGGCGCAATTCCTTTTTTTTTTTTTTTTTTGTGGCTGCATAGCTATTCTTGATTCCTTGTGAGTTGTGACAGTGTGGGGACGAAGAGAAGGACAGTTGGAAAAAAAAAAAATTTTGTCAAACAACTCATAATCTCAATTTTTAAGTCAATTTTGACTCGATCATGTATTGCTATTAAACATACAATTCGTGATTAGAAAGCAACTGATTAAAGTTATTCACAAGTGGAATGACTTGACTTACCCTTTTGACACATTTCTGTCTGCTTAGGAAGAAGGGATAAAGTCGGAAAGTACAACTCAATTTCTGTGAATCTAACGAAATTGTGAAATTCCCTACTCCTAGCGAACAAAAACTTAGGAAGTGTAGGCTCATGATCAAGAACTGAAATCACCATCGTATGAATTCTATACATTAAAATCGTTTAAATAATCGATTCATTCATAAATATTTTTGGATATGGGTAACATATTAAAATATTATTATTATTATAATTATTTTTTTATTTTTCTTAAACATTCTCTTACCTCTTATTTCCATTTGTAACCGCCATGACACTACTCTACTCATGAACACCACTACTAGATTCGAATTGTGGAGGAAAATGAGAAAGAAGAGGTGGGGAGGGACAGGTGATGGGAAGAGGAGGCAGGGGGAAGAAAAGATGAGAGGGAGGGGGATTGGAAGAGATGGAGAGAGGAGGGATGACTAGTAAAAGGAGGGGAAGGATGGAGGAGGGGAATGAAGGGGAGGAGGGATATGGGTGTGGGGAGAAAGAGTTTCGTGTAGGAAGGTGAGAAGAAATGAAATATTAAAAAAATATTTTTTCTTCGTATTTGGGAATCAACACAAAATCTTTTAATTCACTTAGGTACGGAGAATGACTAATTTTTTAGGTATGATTCTAAAACTTCAATTATCATATTCAATAGTCAAGCAATAAATATAAGAATTTCACTCATATTTTTTATTTCCATATCCTCCAACCATCCCTTCATTGTGGAATTGAAACTTTGGAATTTGGAAGTTTAACTATGTACTTTGAATTATATATATATAGACACACATATATACTTTGTAAAGGATTGACCATTTTTCTCTTTTGGTTGACCCTCATTTCTCTATTTTCTTTCCCTCCTACCTGCGACCAAAAAAATTAGTGATCACGTCTTCACTATGTAGTGCTTGTCTTTATACTAATGATTTAAATTTATCACTAGATGCTTTTAATCTATTACTAATGCTTTTACTTTTGGCTAAAAGATTGATCATACAGACTGCTTCCAAAACAAATAAAAAGGTTAACATGGGTCAACAGTGTATTTTTAAGAGGAGCAGCTGAAATTCTACTCTTGAATGCCAAACGAGTGAAAATACTACTTGGAGTCAAAATTCTCAGCCACATGGAAAAAATATGGTATTCAATTATAGAAAGGACAAGCAATGAGGAAACTAAACTCCGTAAGAATAAGGTAAATTGTTTCTTAATTAACAACGTAATACTAGAATCATACATAAATTTGTCCTTGTACCAGTTAAGCATAACAGGATATGCCCTGCATTTAGTCTTTAATTATAATCTCTAACCAACAGTGATTTTCACTAAGCATAACTATTCAAGAGCCTCGGTGGTGTATCGGCATTTTTCTTGATCATGCCTGGTGACATGAAAAGAACTTAAAAAAAATCATAATACTCCATAAGACATCACAAAAAGTTCTTATATGGACTCAATTTATGATATAGTGTCATGAATTTCTTGATTTATGTAAGATTACATCACCCAATGAAGTGATGTTTGATGGTGTGATTTTATATGGATCAAGGGGTCTATTATACCATAAATAGAATTTATGTCAGAATTTCCCAGATATTACTACTGTCAATTGAGATTTTGTAGCCTCTTTACCAGGGGCGCCTGATGCAGTGCAGGCGGGGAGGGGCAACCTTTCCCAAATGTTTCAAATGAAATTCTCTTTTCTTTCTTGGAATTTTTTAAAATTATTATGAGGGTTAAATGCATAAAACTCTCTTGAACTTACATTATAGTTACACTTTGTACCTTTCAACTTATTTAATAACCACTTTATTCCCTCTTTTATATTTTGAGACAAAATTACCCTTATTATTTTAATTGCTATTGTTTTTCTTTTTTCTTCTTCTTTTCCCTTTTATTTATTTTCTTTTTATTTTCTTTTCACTATTCTGTCTTCCTACTACTAAACAATTACATTACTTTTAATAATTAATTAATTAAACTCCTAATTTTTCACATGTGTCTAAACAATTTAAGTTATAGATTAATCATGCATTAATACAATCAATATACCTATTGCAGTATAAAGTTTGTGATTAACTATTAATAATAAGATTAAACAAACAAACCAAACCTTAATCCCACTAAATATAGTTGGCTGCATGAATCCTGATACGTCATTGCGCTCTGTCATAGACCATATCCTCCTCAATTCCTAGTTGTATGGGTTATATCCTTCCTACAAGTTTTTCACCAAGTCTTTTTCGGTCTTCCTTTATCCCTCTTATGTTGACTACTCTCCCAAAAATCTACCGCCTGATAGGCGCTTATACTAGTCGTCATAACAAATTACCTAACCATCTTAAACGTGTTTCTCTCATTTTCTCATCAATAGGTGCTACTCTAATTTTCTCACGAATATGCTCATTCCGTATCTTGTCCATCCTAGTGTACCCACACATCCATCTTAACATTCGCATTTCTGCTACTCTCATCTTTTGCTCATGTGTGTGATTCACTGCCCAACATTCAGACCCATAGAGCATCGCTGGCCTAATTGCCGTTCAATAAAATTTACCCTTAAGTCGTAAAGGAATTTTCCAGTCATATAATATTCCTGATGCCATTCTCCATTTAATCCATCCCGCTTGTATCCGATGTGTAACATCTCGATCTATACCACCATTACTCTGAATAACTGATTCTAAATATTTAAAATTTTCAATTATGAGTATCTCTTGATTTCCGATACTAACATCTATTCTATTTCTACGTGCACCTTTGTTAAATTTAAATTCCATAATAATAAGATTAACAAATAAAAAATAAAATTTTTGAGCTAGAGAAAATTAAAAAATTTATAGTAAACAAATAAAATTATAGAATAAAAAAACTTGTATAACCTTTTATTTGTTGTGTAATTTCGGAAAAATATAGTAAGAAAATATTACGGTTGCCTAATATAAAAGTTTTTAGAGTTACGATAAATTTAACCAAAATATGATGACATTCGAATGATATGGCACAAAAAAAAAAAAATTTTGTTTGCATACATAGAATATATATTTTAGTTTTTTTACAAATTATTTTATCTTTTTATAGATTGTTTATTTGTTAATTATAGCATTAGTAAAATTCAAAAAATTCATATTATACTATTAAAATATATGTTGCTTGTATTAAAAAACTTAATTATTTTATAAATTACTTATAAACATATAAAAAAATTAGAGATTTTATCAGCTAACCAATTACTAATAGCATAATAATTTATAAGAAACAAGAAAGAATGGGTAAAAAGATCAAAGGAAAAATATGAGAGTGAAATGAAATAAATTGGTAAGAAGACAACAGAAAAAAGAAAAATAAATTATTAAAATAATAAGGATAATTTTGTCTAAAAACATGAAGAAGAAAAGAACAAGGAGGTAAACCCTTATTATTACACAATAGAAATTAGAACTTATCCCTTCTAAATTTTAGAGAATATATAAAACTATTTCCAAGTATATACTATATTATATAATCTTACACCCAAGAGTTTCAAAATTATATTATTTTCCCTGATTTTTACAATTTCAATATTGCTTTAATAAAAATTAGAGTTTACGTCCAAAAATTTTATAAAAGCAGTATAAAATTATCTTCCCAATTATATATTTATATAATAGTGATAGAATTGACCCCCAAGATTCAACCGTTACGTTCACCGCTTTACTACACCGATTTCTACTCCCGGTATTTTCTATTTATAAGAGTCTAGTAAGACATTTAATACCCGTGTAAAAGATCATCAGATCGATTGTGAAATTGGGATTTGGGGATTCGTTTGGAAGCTAACAGAAAGTTGACAATATTGAATGCCACGCGTTTTTGTGAGGCGGAAAGAGATCGAAAGGCTAAGTAAGCAATAAGCACACAGCTGACTTTTTGCAAGCAATTGAGTAAATGCTCATTGCTGTCCACTTTGACTCTTTTGGATAGCCCTTTTACCTCTTTGTTTGTGGTCAGCGCATACATCACCTCGGTCTTTCCTCTGTAAATAAGTATAATTAAATATGTAGGTAGACTCGATTTTTGATCTCACTTATAGATTTTGTGATATAAATTAAACTCTAAAAACTTTATGACATCAGGGTAAGTAAATTTTTGTAAGATTTAATTCTGATCACAGGATTTACAGATGAGGTAAAAATTCGGGTCTATCTAAATATTTTCCATAAGTATATATAGATAACCTCACCCCAGGCCTAAGACGCGCTTGTCTCAGACTCTCCATTCCAAATTTTCTTTCTATGAAGATCAATTCAACAAGAAACTCATGAACAACTAGTCTATTCCTACTCCCAGCCAAAGAGAAAGATAGGAAGAATCAATTCAACAAGAAACCCATGAAGAACTAGTCTATTCCTGCTCCCATCCACAGAGAAAGAGAGGAAGAATCCCTTTTAGCCTATTGATCTTAACTGATCATCCCATAAAAGAAGTGTGCAAAATTGTGAGAGGGTAATAATATGGGTAGACCACCTTGCTGTGATAAAATTGGAGTGAAGAAAGGACCATGGACTCCAGAAGAGGATATCATTTTGGTGTCATACATTCAAGAACATGGACCTGGAAATTGGAGGGCAGTTCCTACTAATACTGGTAAAAATTATTTTACAAAAAATATTATATTCCTTTATTTAATATTGGTTTTGGTTGGTTTGGGTTGGTATTACTATTAAATTCATGCATTTAATACTTTTACGGCTTTATCACAGACATATTTTTTCTCTCTTAGATAGATTTGTGTAAAATACTCATCAATTTTTTCAATCTTTCTTGTTTTTTCTCAGGTCTGCTTAGATGCAGTAAGAGCTGCAGGCTTAGATGGACCAATTATCTCCGACCGGGCATCAAACGTGGTAACTTCACTGAACATGAGGAGAAGATGATCATTCACCTTCAAGCTCTACTTGGCAATAGGTATCATACCCCCCTCGCCCAAAAGTACACATAGTACACACACTAAGAGCCAAAAGTATCTACCTCATGCAAAATCTGATGTTTTTCCAATTATGGTTAGATTCTTTTATGGATCTACTTGTAGATTTTACTAATTCCAAGAGTGAGATCCAGTATGATTTTATTAGTATTTTTTAGGGTATATTTTATTAATTAATTATTAATATGCTAATAATTAATCCTCAATTTTTTGTTTGGTGTTGCAGATGGGCTGCCATAGCTTCATACTTACCTCAAAGAACTGACAACGACATCAAGAATTACTGGAAAGCACGTATACGCATCTGAAAAAGAAACTGAAAAAGCATCAAGGCCATGATCATGATCATAGCCAAGATGGCCGCTCAGCAGCTTCTCATGAATCAATCTCAAAAGGCCAGTGGGAAAGGAGGCTTCAGACAGATATCCAAATGGCTAAAAAGGCCTTATGTGAGGCCTTGTCAATTGACAAATCTACCTCCGATGCTGTTGCGCCTGCAGAGGCAAAACCGGCCTCAATGACTCTCAATCAATCGTATACAAAATCGGTGTTACAGTCATCTGCATATGCATCTAGTGCGGAAAATATAGAAAGGTTGCTGCAAAACTGGACTAGAAAATCACCAAAGTCTGCCACAACGGTGCCATCCGAAGCAGCTACTCAAACCTACTCGGAGAATAACCGTTCCGTCTTGACGGGGTCAAGTCCAAGTGAAGGAACAGTTAGTGCAATGACCCCGGAGGGTTTGGATTCGTTGCTTAGCTTCAACTCTGCAAACTCTGATGTTTCTCAGCAGTGAACGGTGTCGGTGGATGAGGCTGCAAATTTCAGACCTGATGAAAATGTATTTTTCCAGGCTGCTGAGAATAAGCCAAGTTTGGAGGGAAGTGGTCAGATGCCTCTAAGCTTTCTAGAGAAATGGCTGTTGGATGATGCTGGCGCTCTACAAGTACAAGATGATCAAGATCTAATGGATATGTCTTTAGGGGAAACTGCTGATTTGTTCTGAAGAAATTTGGTAGTTTAATTTCTTCAAAACCAGTTGGCAGTTTTTCTTTGTTTTGTCTAGTCTTGTTGAGATTTTAGGGTTGGGGAACTGATCTTATGGTAGATTTTGTCTTTCTAGCTTAGTTATGTGCACAAAAAAGATGATCTATCTCTTTTATTTTGGAAGAGCAAAAAAGTGTAAATTATATGCAGTGAATATTTGCATATGTATGTATGAAATAGGAATAAGTCGTCTATGTCCTTATCTTCGCCCCATTCAGCAAGAGAACTGCTATTTGTATTCTTGTGCACAATTAGGTGATCTAATCTCGAGGGATATATCTGAGAAATGGAAATTGGGGTTGGATTTTAAAAATTCAGAACTACTCAATTTTATATTAGTATATATTCAGGATATATATTGGGTTAGTTAAATTGTCTGCAGTTTCATAAAGTGAAATTATGGATTAAGGTAATTTAACAATTATTGTTAGAGCTTGTTTGGTAATGAGAATTTAGTGAGGTAAACAAATAAAACTCCAATAAATTCATTTTCTTGAGTAGTATTACATGGTTTGAAAGGCAATCGGGACGAAAATAGGTCTTAAGTGAAAAAAAAAAAAAAAAACTAAGCAAAGAATATGTACCATTGATTTGTGTATCACTAAACTATCACATCATATGTGGAGAATGCTATCATATTAAATTTTTTTTTTTTTTTTTTTTTTTGAGAAATTGAATATTTTTGGAAAGAGTTTTTTTATGAGATTCACATTTGGAAGGTTTTGTGTATGAAGACTACTACTCCAATCCAACTTCTTTTTTATTCCTTTATTTCCATGTTGTCACCTTCTTGTTATTAAAAAAGACTCCATTAACAGCTTAGTGTAGTAAGCTTTATTTTTTATTCAACGAAATTGGCAATGCAAAAAACAACTCATACGTAATTCATTTACATGGTGAAAGTATGTTCGATGAAGAAGCTCAAACTGCAATATTTGAGGTAAATAATGGAGTCTAAAATTATTTAGTTTATATATGCAAAAGAGAACCCCCTCCCCCCCTCCTCCCGGCCAAACCAAAAAAAAAAAAAAAGAAGAAGAAGAAGAAGAAGAAACTATGTATTTTATAGTGGACTTTTTTTCTATTGTTGTACGACAACAAATTTGTGTAATATTTGCTTATTTATTTACAATTTTGTTTCTTTTATTATTCAAAACATTAATTTGGAGAATTTCTCAATGATAATATGGATGCAAATTGAAGGGCTTTTAGTTAAGGAGGAAGATTATGGTCACATAAAAAAGTTTTAATTGCAAGCTGGCTAAAGTTGGTATTGTATTTTGATATCTTGCTTTGGAAAGAAGATATTTTACATTTTTAGGTTTGATGAATTTATTTTGTGATTTTAACGTGTGCCAATTTTTGATGTCACATTTGACTTGGCAATCTTTTATCCACAATTCTACTTTTGATACTCAAATTCATGCTTATCCCAAGGAAACATAGATAAAATTATGCAAGTATTTTCTTTTTTCTTTTTACATTTTTTCTTATTCATTAGCTGATGAAGCATAAGTAAGTTGCTAGTGCTCCAAAAAGGCTCATTAAGGAAAACTTGTAATTACACTTGAGAATAAAGGACTTAACTCATACATTATTGCCTACAAGTAGGGTCTCAACCCTCAAGGCATATAACTAATTCTAATTTCGACTAACTATTGGCAATTAATACAATTCTAGCACAATTATTGCATTTTCTATATCCACACAATAACATTTCTTACCATCCAAACACTCAAGTGTTCATCAATTGTCGTCGTCTATGAGAATCGAATTAAAGGTCGAAGAAGTTACTCTTCAGTTCATTCTTTGGTTTACGTAGCAATACAAAAGTTCTTGCTCATATCCGAAAACTACTTTCATCGAATATGAGAAACAAATTAAGAGGGAATTGTAGATATGAACATCTCTCTCTCTCTCAAATTTTAGGGTGAGTGTAGAATTTCACGAACCAGAGACATCTCAAACTGGTAAAAGTCGAATACAAGAATAGATGCTGTAGTTCATTCAGGAAAACTTCACAGCTATACAGCAGTTTGTGGAATTAAATAAACAGCCTATAAAATCTATTCCTGTAAATCTATAGAAAATTTAAGAGTTGAAACTCGAGACGAGGATATTGGTAGTAGTACTCATCACAAGAGTCATCCAAAACCTCAAGTCACATGAACTGTTAGTTGCCAAAGGTCCCGATCTGTACATGATCAGTTATATCCAAGGGTGAATGACAATTGACGAGAGGGCACTCCTAAGCCTTCGCCCCAAACACCTGATGCAGATATAATGGCAAAAGTTGACATTTCGGCATCAACAACTTTTTTCCGGAAATAAAATGAGTCAACAAATATTATCTGATATTGATCGCGACCCTTTCACATCAATAATTAGGTCGGAATAGATTTTGCCTAATTTTAAACAACCATACCTTGATCAATACAAGTGCGTTACAAACCCTACCGACTATATGAATCATGTTCCTACTATTGCTAAGATGTATGGTTATTCTGATTCGACTAAATGTAACCTATTTGCGACCACATTAGGGTGTTGGCATAAAGGTGGTTCAAAGAACTTCTAGAAGAATCAGTGTCTTCTTATAACGATTTGACAGGAAAATTAATAGGACATTTCATGAGTAGATAGGTCTTCCAAAAAGAAGCAACACACTTGATGAATATTATATAGAAAAATGAGGAAACTTTGGCTTAGTATATTGGACGCTTTAATGATGAGGCTGTAAAAGTTTGTGATATAGGTGAGAAACTAATGATTACTATATTTTGTAATGGACTAAAGTCTGGCAAATTTGTTAAATCATGAGTTGCATTCTAAAGTGCCAAAGATCTTTGCAGAATAGAAAAAAGAATAAGCTCAAAGTCATATGAGGGGGGAAGAATCCAATAGAGCCAAAAAAGAGCTCATGGACTACAAATCAATGGGAAAACGGCCGTTGGAGGAAAAGGTCGAAGACTCAAATACAAGACTAGATAAAACAGAAAATGGAAAAGATTTTGAGCAAAGAGGTTTTGGCCAAAATGGTACTTATAGGAGAGAACCCTCTGATAACCCTTTTAGAAGATCAGGGCTCCTAGAAGGTCGAGTTGTTTATCCTAGATCAAATAATTACAGACCAATCAAAACTCAAAATTTTCCCAATGAGGATGTTTCTCCCCTTAATGCTTCTAGAAGGGATATTGATTTTGAAATAAGGAATACAGGAATTTTGGATCCACTTCTGCCCATGAGGACTGAACGGCATAAGCGGGATAGATCCCACTATTGCACTCGCCACGCCGATCATAGGCATGATGTGTCATAAACCCATTATTTTAATAGCCTTGTTCTTTGATTTTAACTGGTTTAAAATATTTTTCATATTATTTTTAGTCATAAAGTACTTCAACTTATTCGTTTTTCAATTCGGCAAATTTTTCGGTTTACGCGATTTCAGTTCCAGCGGGTAAACGGGTCAAAAGTTGGACTAAGTGTAATTAGTGCATTGTGGTGTGTGAGTGTTGTTTGATGGCTGATTTATAATGTTAATTTAGTAGCAAAAAAATTAGTTTTTGGGTCAAATAGTCAACTTGGAGACTATTTGGTCAACTTGGGTACTATTTGGGTCAACTTTGGAAGCTTTTTAAGTCTTCTTCTTGTTGTTTCTTCCTCATTTCTTCCTAGCAGCAGCTGAACTCCTCTTCCTCCATTTTCCCCAAAAATTTTCTTGGATTTCAAGTAGAAATCACTTGGAAGGTAAGATTTTTGTATTTTAGCATTTTTGGCTTATGGGCTTTATGATCCAAGCTTTAATTTCAAGTTTTGTAGGATTCTTTATGGCTGAGAAAACCCTCTTTGCAGCCTTATATGTGTTGATTTATGTATGTTATGGGTTGTTTTTAGTGTTTTGGAGGTTGGGAAGTGATTGGGGTTGATTTTTAACAACTTTCCACGGTTATATTACAAATTTTAAGATTATGAGTTGGGGTTTTGTCTTCCATATGTGGCCTAGAGTGTTATGCTATGAATGTTTATGTCTATGCACATAATGATGTTTTAAGAGTGTTTTAAGGTTAGTTTGGATAGGAAGTGAGACTTGAAACCAAGTGGAATTGATTTCCCTTCATTTTGTAAGTAAGCGGAAGTTTGGCGCAACTAGGATAATTTGGATAATTGGTTATGTTTGAAGGATCTTTAATGATCTTTTGATGGTTTTAAGTGTTTCCTTGGTAGTGGGTTGGATAGGAAGCATGTTTGAATCATGCGTGTGGCTAATCGGTAAAAATTTCAGTTTGGTAGTAAAGAGGAATTCCACCCATAGGTTGTTGCTCTAATGTTGTAATAGAGTTAATTGTAGTGGTTATGGGGTATGGATTGTTGTGGAATGCTATTGATATAGTCCCGGCTATTGCTCCGGTGAATCTTTCCGTTTATGGATTTTGTTGGTTGGTTGAATATGTTGTTTTGAGTTGGGTTGTAACCAAGGTCCCTTGAATACCTTGGAAATGGATTTTGTTGGTTGGTTGAATATGTTGTTTTGAGTTGGGTTGTAACCAAGGTCCCTTGAATACCTTGGAAAATAAATTTATTGGCGGGAGGATAGCCTAATTATAGCCTAGGGAGGCGAAGTTTTCGGCACTTGTATTGATCAACTGAGCAATCCTGTCTCTCCTACAATCTAACTGTAATACGAATTTGAGGGGTTAACTAAGTGTTTTGACTGGGGTTTTAGCTTGTCGGAGTTGGTCAGAAATTGTGAAAAGGTCATTTTTGACCAAAGAGCTATTGGTGTCGTTTTCTATCGTTTTGCGTCGTTTTCGCTTCCCTAGTCATTCTTTAATAACTTCTACATCTCTTCTAAGAGTCCTCTTATATCTGTTTTAGGTACCACGCCACCTACCGCCGGCGATCGCGTTCAGTGATCATTTGATCCAGTTTTGCTTTGATAGGTGGGTAACATAGACCCTAGTCAGATCTGTATTTTGTTTAACGACTTTGAAATATGTTTGGATGGATTTTAAAATGTGTATGATGTTTGGAACTGCACTTTTATCAAGTTTTGGAACTATTACATATGAAATCGGGACCAAGCTATTTTATGTTAATCAAATGATATGTTTGCAAACTCTTTTGATATGAAAGCATTTTATAACTGTTTTGGCTCATAGGTGACCTAGGTATATAATTTTGGATGTGTTTGGAAATGTTTGATTTGTGGAGAACCGGTTCTATAGTCATCCATGGGACGCCATGGTGACTGATGTGACTGCTATGAACCATTTGACTGCGGGGTCTCGTGATGGGATAACTTGACCTCCCGGTCAGACTAGTAGGTGTGGTAGATTTACTAGATCTGACTAGTACTATAGGTCATACCTTCGAGCCTAAAAGATACTCATGCTATTTTATTAAATTCCGGATTGAAACTGTACTTGGATTTGTTCGCTATGCTTTAGCATACTATGTTTTGAAATGATTGGATCTTTTTGGCTACGCTATGCTTTAGCATACTATGTTTTGAAATGATTTGATCTTTTTGGCTACGCTATGCTTTAGCATACTATGTTTTGAAATGATTGGATCTTTTTGGCTACGCTATGCTTTAGCATACTATGTTTTGAAATGATTGGATCTTTTTGGCTACGCTATGCTTTAGCATACTATGTTTTGAAATGATTGGATATTTTTGGCTACGCTATGCTTTAGCATACTATGTTTTGAAATGATTGGATCTTTTTGACTATGTTTTGGACATGCCTGACGTTTAAATGGCATGAGACATTTTAGAAACTACTTATGATTATGGTTTATTGACATTTAAATGGCATGAGACATTTTAGAAACTGCTATATTCATGACTATGGTTTTCACAAATGTTATTATCTTTATGTTTTCTTTTTATCGAAATGCTTAGCCCCATTTGAAGAGCTTTTATGATATCCACTGAGCTAGTTATGCTCACCCCACGTGATTATAATTTTTCAGATTAGGTGCTCGTTTTTGACTCTCCACCGCGTTAGCAGCTTTTAGATTTTCTCCAGATTCCAAATTAATGGTAGGACTCTGCGGATAATCTTCCAAGCTTCTCTTTTGTGTGGAGAGGGGTAGTGTATTAATAGGAAACAGTATACACATGAACTTTGTTTTTGTTGTAGCATCTTTTGTACTAAGAAGGAATTTTGTAATTCGTATTTTTGTGTAAAAATGAACTTATTCGGTTTTATAGTTAAGAAATGGTTTGATGGTTCTATTACATTGCGGTTAAGTTTGTTGATCTGTTCGTTTGTGCCTTGCGCTTTGGACCGGTGTGCCATTAGCGCGGCGTGTTACGGTCCCGTTTTTGGGGCGTGACACATGTTTAATGTAACGGACTACAATAATTTGAAAATTGGAATAGGAAAGGCAATTCTGGATTTTTATCTTCAAGAGTACGATTTTCGTACAGCCAATAATATATGAAATCAGGATAACCGTCCCTCTTGGCCAAATAATAATCTATATCCATACCGAAGGCCGAACAATGATCATCAAAGAGGATCTCTAGTTAACGATGATGATTTAGCTGGGATAATCAATGTAATAGCAAGAGGTCCAACCGGAGGGGATTCACACCAAGCTCGGAAAAGATGTGCTAGACACTATCTTGAAGTGGAAAATTTCCAAAAAAAACCAAAGTTGAATTTACAAATCTCTTTTTCTTATGATGATCCCTTGCCCGATTGTTTTCCTCATGTTGATCCTGTCACAATTCATGTCAAAGTAGGGTATTATAGGGTTCATAATATATTTGTAGACAATGGGAGTTTGGTTGATGTGATCTTTTGGCATGCCTGGGAACGAATGAGAATAAGTAATGATCACATTCTAACAAACGAGTACATTAACCTGTCAACCTGTCAAAACTCCCTTGGTTGGCTTTGGAGGAAGTTTAGCAATACTCGAAAGGACTATCTTGCTTCCCTTAACTATTGGAGATACACCAAAAAGCTGAACGAAGCTAATTAATGTTGTGATTGTTAAACCATCAAGCTCCTACAGCATGATTTTGGGATGACCTTCCCAATATGCTTTCATTATACTTTCTTTTGCAGTTTATTTGGGAATAAAATTTTCCTTACGAGATGGATTGGAAAGTGTAGTTTGGGGAAATCAACAAAAGGCTTGGGATTGCTGTCTTATGTATTTGAAACTAAGAATTGAACATTGATGATTGAAGAACTGTCTAAAGATCGTAAGATAGTCTCAACAAGAGAACCCCTAGAACCCTTGGAGGATCAGAATAAAGGCAATTTAGAGCTTGCATCGGGTGTTCTGATTGAAGAGATATCTTTTGACCCCAAGAATCCTGAACGAAAACTTCAAATTTGTGCTCTTTTACCTGTTGAGTTGAAAGCTGCAAACTCATAAGGTTGCTTTATGAATACAAGGAAATTTTTTCTTGGTCAACGGAAAACATTCTTGGAATTCCAAAGGAGATTGTTGAGCATAGGTTAAGCATTGTACCCAGTTACAAACTAGTGAAGCAAAAGAAGAGATTGTTCAGACTCAAGCGAAGTGCTATTATTGAAGCTGAAGTACATAATTTCCTTATAGCTCAGATTATCCGAGAAATTCTATATCCAAAACGGCTTAATAATCCTGTTCTTGTAAAAAAATCTGATCTTTCAAAAAAGCTAGAGGGTAATTGGTGAATGTGTATAGATTTTACTCATCTTAATAAAGCTTGTCCCAAGGATAGTTATCCTTTGCCTCGGATTGATATAGTTACAGATTCTTTATAGATTCTTTAGTGGCATTCATGTTCGGAAGTTTCTTAGATGCCTATAAAGGATACCATATAATATTCCTAAGTAAAGAAGATGAAGAAAAAACAATGTTGATAATGCCAAAAGGAACATATTGTGTGTATTAGACCATGTTGTTTGGCTTAAAGAATGCCGGTGCAACTTATCAAAGGTTGGTCAATAAAGCTTTCAAAAATTAGATCGGTCGGAACATGAAAGTTTACATTAATTACACGGTGGTAAAATGCCGATTCGAGAAAGTGGTAATTGACAATCTGATAGAAAAAATTGATATACTTTGAAGCATTTGCATGAGATTACATCCACTAAAGTTTACCTTCGGAGTACCGTCGAGAAAATTCTTGGGCTTTATAGTATCACAAAAAGGGATGGATGCAAATTCAGACAAAGTCCAAGCAATCTTAAATATGAAACCTTTTTCATCAGTTAAAGAGGTTTAGAAATTAACTAGTCGGTTAGCCACTTTCAATAGATTTCTATCTAAGTTAGCCCAACAAAGTTTACCTTTCTTTGAGCAGCTAAGGAAAGAAAAAAAAACTTTGAGTGGAATGAACGGTGTCAACAAGCATTTGATCAGTTAAAGGAATAGTTAGCACTTTATCTCGGCCAAATCCATAACATCACCAAGAGATGGTATGGAGCTGTATTTATACCTCCCATCTTTGGATAAAAGTGGTCGAGTCTATTTCTTTAGCCGAGCAGGAAGGTGTTCAGTGCCCGATCTATTTTATGAGTAAAGTTCTACAAGGGCCTGAATGTAATTACACTCCTATTAAAAAAGTGGTTTTTTCTTTAATTGTAGCTGCTCGAAAAACCCGACCTTACTTTCAAGGATACAAGATCATTCTGTATACAAATATGCCTTTGAAAGTTGTTCTTGGAAAGCTCAATATCTCAGGAAGACTTTTAAAATGGTCGATTAAGTTATTCAAATTTGATATTGACTTTCTATCTCGGAATACTATAAAGGCACCGGCCTTAGTTGATTTCCTCACTGGGGGGATAGGTGAACATTCAATGATTGAAAAGGTAATGCTCCTGACAGATGGTAAAAGAGATAAGGATGATTTTATGATATGGGAACTTCACGTAGACGGGGCTTCTTGTGAATCAGGAACAGGAGCTTGCTATGGCATCATTATTAAGACCCCTAAAGGAAATCATTTTACATATGCTCTTCAGTTTGGGTTTAAGGCCACAAATAATGAGGCCGAATACGAATCCCCATTAACAGTAATGAGATTAGCCAAGGCTATAGGTGCACAAGCCCTTAAGATCAACAGTGATTCCTTACTAGTGGTTAGTTAGATTTTGGGAAATTTTGATGCTTGAGGAGTTATTATGCAAAAAATATCTCCAAAAGGTCAAATAGTATAAACAAAGTTTTCAACAAGTAGAGTTTGTAAAAATTCGTTGTGCTAAGAATGCACATGCTGATATACTTGCAAAGCCAGCTTCGGCCATTTACTTTCATCTTAACAAAGAAGTCTTGGTCGAAATACAGGAAGAACGAACCACTGACGAGAAGGATACTACGGAAATCATTAATGAACTCAGATGAATGAAGCCAATAATAGACTTCTTATGTTTGGCTATTCTACTAGAGGATCAAAAGGAAGCTTAAAGAGTCACGTAAACCTAACCACAGGCGATCAGAGAAGTATGAGATTGTGGGAGGTCTCTTATACTAGAAGTCTTATTTGTGTCCATTTCTTTGGTGTGTTGCGCCCAATGAAGCAAAATACATTCAAAAGGAAATTCATTAAGGAATTTGTGGTAGTCATAACAGACCTCGAAGCCTAGCCCAGAAAGCTATGATAATGGGTTATTATTGGCCGACCATGCATATAGATGCCGATGATTTAGTTCGCCAATGTCATAATTGTCAAACAAATGCGCCCATCTTAAGGGTCATTCGGTGAACTTAACGCCTTTTATCAATTCATGGAAATTTAAACAATAGGGATTGACTTGGTTAGACAATTTTCTTGAATGCTAGGAAATTACAAATACTTGGTGGTGGCTATTGATTATTTTAATAAATAGGTCGAAGTCAAGCCTTTGTCCTTAATGACGGTTTTGGTTGAACAAAAATTCTTTTAGAAAAAAATTATTTGTAGGTTTAGCATTTCTTAGACTTTAATATATAAGAGATAATGGTACTCAAATTTTGGGTGAACCATTCAAGATTATTTTGTGAAGGGCCTAACATAGCTCTACGAACCACTCCGATTGGGCATTTGCAAGTGAATGGGCGACTGAAGTAACTAATCAAACTATTGTGGCTGGATTGAAATCAAGGATAGATCAAGTTAAAGGTCAATGGGTAGAAGAATTTCCTAGTGTTTTGTGGTCTTACAAAACCATTTCGAGAATTGCAAATGGGTTCACACATTTTAGTTTGGTATATAGTTCGGACACTGTTATACTTGTATAGATTGGATTGCCAACTGCTCGAACTCAGTAGCATGACAACATTCATAATAATGAAGAATTAATGACTAATCTAGATTTATTGGAAGAATGAAGGAGGCTTCTATCAACGAGGCCAAATACAAACAGCAAATAGCTAAGTATTATAATGCTAGGGTTTGGCAAAGGCACTTTAAGCTAGGGAATTTAGTTTTAAGAAGAAATGGGGTAAGCCATGCTGATTCCTCTAGGTTAAATAAGCTAGATTCCAATTAGGAGGGGTCTTACATAGTCGCTGAAGCGCACCGATTGAGGTATTATAAATTAGCCGATCAGCGAGCTCAATAAGTCCCACAGATGTGGAATATTATAAATCTTAAAAAATATTACTTGGGTTGATCATGTACCTTCGATGAATATGATCGTATAGATGAAATAAAACTTTTAGTATCATAATATTGCTTGGATTGACCATGTACCTTAATGAAACATGATCGTATTGGATTGACCATGTACCTTCAGTAAACATGATCGTCTGGACAAAACATCCGAGTTTTTAGTACCATATGAAGTGCAAAAATAATTATGAAAGAGTAAATGATCATCAGTTGAGATGTGACATCCGTTGCATGAAAGAATCTGTAGCTTGTTGCGGTGCTCAAAGGTTCGGATTGATGATGATCAGTGGCATAATACCTTACGTGAGGTTTTTGTTTGCCTGAAGGAATCTGAAATTCATCGAGGTGTTCAAGTAGGGTTTGATTTAATATAAAAGCATTATTCATGTATGAGGCATAATACCTTACACGAGGCATTCGATTGCTCAAAGGAATCTGAAACCTGTAGGGGTGCTCATGTGATTCGGATTAATATGAAAGCATTACTCATGTTTACATCAGAAATTATATCTTAAACTACACAAGTAAATCAACTTGCTTGATTGGTTGATATTAAGGTTAAATTACAATGTTACGAAAAACAAAGAAAGGGGAGAAATTTTTTTCAAGATATCCATTTCATTACAAAAGTAAGCACAAAGGGAGGTTTGACCAAACATTAACCCAGTCATCCTATAAACAGAACAAGAAAGAAACTGAGGCCCAAAGAAAAAGTCTAAGGATTACTGGGATTGTTTGAAGAGACTTCTTGGTTAGCTTGAGTTTGATCAGCCTACTGGGATTTAGCTTTGTCTTCTTGATTATCACCAGGAATTAAGGCTAAAGCTTCAAATTTATCCAAATTCAACACCCTGTTTGTGTCAAGCAAAGCTCATCTGCAGCTGCGTAGGGAAGGTTGAAAAATTGATCCATCTCATTAATCACTTCTTCAGCGGCTTCTTTATTATAGGAGGGTTCTCCGAAACGTGTACGTCAATCTCAGGAAAGTCTTCTGGAATGTTATCCATTGCAATCGTATACCCCACCTTCATCGTCACGGTGATGAACTTCTTCAAGTTCTTATTAAATCCATCGGAGTTCAAGAAGAAGTTAATGCCTACAATTTGGTTGTTGGAAGTTTCAATTTTAAGTTGATCAAACTCTGCTTTAAGCTGATCAATTTCTAATTGTGCAGTCTCTTTCTCCTTCACAGATGTTTGGCTCGTCTAGTTGCTCTTGAGGTTTTCTTTTCAAATCCTCAACTTGGGCCAAATAAGTGCTCTCTACTTCGGCTATACACTTCGTCTCATCTTCTAATCTTGTTTGAAGCTGAGCTACAGCTTCGTTCTTCTTTAGCTCAAGCTCCTTCTCTAAATTGAAATGGCCTTGGCTTTGACATTTTCAAGCAAATTATATTGCTCATATTCTAGTTGAGCATTTTTATTGGCCAGCTCTAAAGAGAGGCGTTTTACGTTCTTTAGGTAGGGGCCGATCTGTACAAGAATAAATAGAGTAATTATAATAACAAAAAAGCCCAAATAGAAAAATTACCCAAGTACTTTCTCTAATGAATGCCTGGATCATCTCGTCTAGGTTCTCAGCTAGAGAGCAGCTCTCAGTATAAGCTATGTCTCTTGTAGGAAAACCATATTCGACCACCTGGTGGGTGAAATTATCGAATTGAGCCCTAGCATTATTGCTGAACGGCCCACCAGGGATGAACTTAGCTTGTGCCTTAGGTCCTTCAATTTGACCTATGGACTTCCTCATCAATGATAGACACTGATAACCGCTCACTGTTGCATGCTTCTAGGCAATCCATGTTCGGGCCCCAAGTTCTGCACGTCATTGAAGAATTTTGATCATTTTCAGGAACACATAAGGATCTTGGTTTGTAAGACCAAGGGCAAAAAATCCATTTCAAAATTCTTTGGCCCACCTAGAGCTGGTAAGATTGAAGAAGTTTGGATCAATGGAAAAGAACAAGGGTGAATTGTCAAAGACTGTTGTCATTATTTCTTACCAGATGCAGCAATGATCAGAGGTTGACTGGCCTTGAATGTTTCGATCACTATTTCTTGATTAGCTGGATTGGGAGTTGTCTTAGCTTTTTTCCTGCTTAAGGTAGGAGAAGTGTTTTTTCTCTTGAGAAGCCTGGTAGCTGGACTTGGATGGGCCGAAATAGGAGGAATGGGGGTTTTTTCTTCATTGGATACTTGAATAGGCTCCTGAGGAGCCGATTCAGTGTATTCTGGCACTGCAAAACTAGTGTCCTCGGTAGTACGGGTAGTTGTTTGGACCTCAAGTTCTGAAGTAGTAATTCCTTCAACCTGAGGGTGTTGATCAACCAGGTCGCCGCTAAAGGAGTTGCACTTAGAGTACTACTGGGGGTCTCGGTTTGAGACGAGGAGGTCTTCTTCTTTGTAAACCTCACTTTTCTTGGTTGAATAGATCAACAGACCGATGCTTTGGCCTGTAAAGAAAGGTAAAATTAATAATAATGATCGAAGTAAAGGAAATACGAATGAAAAGGTTTTAATTATTTGGAGCTTTACGTATGTCATAGCTTTCAGGAAGGTTTGTAGACACCACAAGGTGAGCCCATTCCAAGAAGTTTTCTTCTAAAGGAAATGTTTTCTTTCCAAAATTTATTACTAAATTGCAGGAATTAATAGTCTCAATTTCAGAGGAAACAGTTTTTGACATAGTGGTAGGTGAGCTGTCTGGAGAGTTTTGTTCAAATTTGCCAGATCGGCTGAACCATACTCGTGTTAGGCTGCTTGACAAAGAATAAATAACTCTTCCACTTATCAATGGAGGTCGGATAATACTCTAATAGATCTCTACGTTTTGATCAGTAAAGGAAGTAACAAAATCCTGCTTCTCTGCTAAGTACTAGTTTGTAGAAGGCCCTAAAGTTTCGGTGTGTTGTTCGAACATTCAAGTATCTACATAAACATGCAGAACCCTACAGCTATTCTAAAGCATTCGAGTTGAATTGAAAGGGGCTGATGTCCCAGCAATTAGCTAAATTATTGAATAAACTGGAAAAGAAGCCAAAGACCAGTAATTAGTTGTTTTTTGTACACAAAAAAAGAAACCATGGGGAGGATTATAGGCTCAGCTATTAATGTTAGGAACCATGATAGTAACAGAGGTAGGTATGTTATAAGTGTTCCTAAGTTGAGAAAACTCATTGGGTCCAATTCTAGAGATCTCTACTTCTATGGGAAAGGTTCAGAGGGTTTCTAGTTCGGTACATTCGGAAGCTTGAGTAGAAGAAGAAGACTTACAAGAAGGATGGTTTAGCTAGCCGGAGATGCCAGAAGTGGTACTAGAAGTTTCCTATGATACCATAGGTGATTGATTCCTTGAGGCAAAAGTGAGGAAAGATGGAAGAAATTGGCGAAAATGTGGGTTGGAAGTGAGATCTAGTGGTTTCTGGTAAAAAGTTTTAAGCAAGAATTATACACGAAATTGTTAACTGGAAAGCTAGGAAGTGCAAAAGAATAGTTGTAGCAGTAGGAATGGCAAAAAATGTAAGGGAATGAGTAAAAGAGGTTTATAAAGGGGTGTGAAAAAGAAGGAAAAGAGAGGAGGAGACAAGGAGTTGGTTCAGGAAGCTTCTGGAGGAGGAGGAAGTTGAGCGCTTGGAAGAGTTGTGGACAACTGGCGATGCTACATGGCAAGCATTGGGAATGGTGACATTAATTTTCTATTTTCAATTTTAAACAAGTTTGGATGAGAGCATAAAATTGAAAATTTAAATTTAGGTATCAATATTGCGAAGTAGACGAGGAGACTGAAGGATTAGTTTGGGGTAATTGAAGATCGGGGCTCGGATGTTCTATGGGGTCGAGCTCTGTTACTTATAATTTGTATTAATTGGTGGGATGGTAATGTAATGGTCTCTTCGGATTACAATCCGATGAGTTGATATTCACAAGATGATCAACTTGCAAAGAAGATCCCATGGTTAGTAGGGCTGTGGGTTTTAATTTGTTTAATTAATTAGTTTGGATAGCCGATAGGCCTACAACTAAAGGACCAGCTGAAGGGGCTATTGATGAAGCATATGTAAGTCGCTTGTGCTCCAAGAAATCTCATTAAGGGAAAACTTGTAATTACACTCGAGAATAAGGGATTTAACTCCTACATTATTGCTTAAAAATAGGGACTCAACCCCCAAGGCATGTAACTAATTCTAATTCCCACTAGTCATTGGCAATTAATACAATTTAGGTACAGTTATTGTAGTTTCTCTCTCTACACTTTAACATTTCTTACCCTTTGAACATTTAAGTGTTCGTCAATAGAAAAAGGCTAAATATTTTGTCAATCTATTTCTTGAGAGTGTGAATTATAATTAAATTTCCTAGTTTAATGGATAAATTACATAAATTGGACGATATTGAGTTTAAAGTTTGGGTGATGAAAGTTCATGCAGAAGAGCCTAGAGAAAGTTTGTCCTACCTGTGGAAATGTATATATCAATGTTTGTTGGAAGTTTTTGAGTTAAATTAGGACACTATACACCTAAATATAGGATTAGTTACATGTACTTCCTTTGAGATTTAATCACATTTACCAAACAAATATTGAGATTTGTCCAAATAACAAATACACCTTGAAACTTAAATCTGTTAAACCCACCAAATGGAACAAGTGTAAGACCAAATTGCCCATACCCCCTCATTAACTTGACCATTTCCATCAAGCACCAAAACCTCCATCGTTCTCCTCTTCCTCTTCCTTCCCCTCAAGTGAAACCCAACCAATATATAAAATCACCTGCCACCACCATCTCTAACCGTTAGCAAACATTCTCCATGCTTAAACCTACCATCTGTCTTGGCCAAAACCCTTCCCATTTCCTTTGCCTCTCCTCCTCTACCCCTCCTATCCCGCATTCGATCCAAGCCCTTTCCATTAAATGCACCTTATATACAGTCCCCTTCCTTTTGCCCAATTCTATAGCTCATTTAATGGAGGCCAACATCACCTCCCTATCCTTCACAACACACATAGACAAAAAATTCAAAAATTGTTTATGAATCTAATATTGGGATCTTTTTTGAAGTAATAATTTCTTGTAAGAGATCTTTTATTTTTATTTTTTTTCTTGTCGCTTGTCGCTTTTTGGTTGAGGGAGGTGGAAATGAAAAAGAAAGTCGGAGAGGATGACAAAGTGAGTTTGGATGTATTTCTGTACTAGATATGGGATGCTAGGTGTTCTAGGAACAACACTCAATTTGTTGGTTGACTTTGATGATTTTAAAGAGGTCAACATTTGGTGACTAACAACAAGGGTGTAAATGTTAAAGGTTTTGGTTTTTGAGGGGTTATCCATTATTTAGTGAAACCTTAGGATTTATTTGTTAATTTGGCCAAACCTTAAAGGAGGTAAATGTAATTAACTCATAAATATATGTTTTAATTTTTACAACACTAAACTGTTACTAGTGTTTTGCAATAACCAGGAAACAAGATGAAAACAGCTTAAATTAAGGAATCAAAAGATGTTGAATTGGGGTAGGAGTCTTCCTATATAAAACCTTCCTAATGTAAATTCCTTAAACAATTCTTCCCAAAAATTAAAGACCCTAATATTCAATTTCAAAAAAAAATTATTATGATATGAGAATTTTTTAATAATCATAGACATGATGATGTGGTATTGTCCACCTATGTGATGATAGCTTGATGATAAACAAATTGGTGATATATATCGTCACTAAAAAAAAAAATGTCCATACTTAAATTTATTTAACAGTATTAGAAATTTCTCGTACTATAGAATCAAAATTTGAGAGAATTTATTATTCCTCTCCTTTAATTCTCTATTTCCTCTTCCTATTCCTTTAGTCAATTGACGATTGAGGATCTAAATGGGCCTAAAGTTCATATTGCATTTATTATTCTTTGTAGCTGTTTTTGTTGAAGCATTAAATATTTGGTTAATTGCAAACAACCACTAGACTATCTTAGATTACCAATTTGTCTCTTTCTAAACCAAGGGCAGATCATCAATCTGGGGAGGGGTTGGGGGTTGGAGTGGGGTGGCCACCTACCCAAGATTTTCAAAATTATATTTTTCTCTCCTTAAAATTTTTTAAATTATTATTATAATATTATAAAAATTAGACTTTGCCCCCCAAAATTTTTAACAAAATATAAAAAAGCATACCTATGTATGTATTTATACAATCTTATTCCTCAAGAGTTTCAAAAATATTTTACTTTTCTTGATTTTTTTTAAAAAACTTAGAATTTACCCCGTAAAATTGTACAAAAATTATAAATCTGTGTCTTCAAAAATATGTATCTATACTTTTTGCCCCCCAAAGTTCAACTTCTAGACCTACCCTTGTCCTAAACTGCCAATTGCAAGAATGTTACCTTATAGTATGAATTTGATGGCATATAACTCCAGTTAGAATAAATGACCAATTTATTTAAAATGAAAAGACTATGTTATCCCCAAAAAAGTGTACGTCCTAAAATGTCCATAAATCTAGTTTAATATCTCTCTCCTTTCCCATGACTCCTTTCCACCATTGCCACCACCTCTGACTGGCCATTTTTGTTGCCATTACCAAAACACAGTAATCAAATCCAACAAACCAATTACTCAAGCAAGCCAAGAAAATTCCATATATAACACTCAACACCCAAACATTTTTTATCAATCTGACACTCCTTAAAATGCTCATTAATATATATTATTGTTGTCCAATTATCGTGTTATCCTTCCAAGATTTTACTTAAATTTTGGAGTAGAAAATCAGATAAGATTTAAATTGGCGGGATACTGGTCTGTTTAAATAAATCTATCCTAACACTTTTGGTAGACACCTCAATTATTTTAGGTTGTATTTGGATGGGTGCATTTTAATTGAAGGAAGGATTTGAAATGATTGGATTTGAATTGACATGAAATTTGGGTGAATTTCAAATCCACTCATTTAACTATTAAAATTACAATCCCACTTGTTGGTGGATTTTAATCCACAACTAAATTATACTGGATAAATTACAAGGAGCTCTCTTGTGGTTTGCCTAATATTCACATTACTCTCTGATGATTTTTAAACTTACAATCTACCTCCTTATGGTTTGGATTAAAGTGGAACCGTAAATATTTCGTCCGTTAGGAGGCTGAATTTTTTTTATTTAAATGTATATTTTAGTCATTTGAAGTCACTAATCAATCCTGGTTATGTATTTCAATATAAAACATAACCCATTTCTTTTGATGGAGGGGTTTTTTTTGGCAGTAGAGGAGTATTAGGGTTGCGGGTATTTTGGACTTTTTGCACAAATATATTAAAATTTTAACTTTCCATCTATTTTGCAAAAAACCTAAGGCACAAGGGGGTAGATTGTAGGTTTGAAAACCGTAGGGAGTAATGTGAATATTAGGTAAACCACAAGGGGGGTTCGTTGTAATTTACCCCTAAATCAATTAATTTGTTTGGATAACTTATAATAGATTTGAATTTCAAATCAAATCTGCCCAAATCTTTCCATCCAAACTGACAAAACAATGTTAAATTTCATTTTGTCCAAGATAAACTACAACTTCTTAGGCTTTTTTATGTCAAGCTTCTCTTTGTCTCTTCACAAAATTTAGGCAAGAAACTTACTAATTAAGTGGAATTGAAGTTTTTAAAATGTTTCTAATTCAATATTTTAGATAGCTAGCTAACTTCTTGATGATTTATGATGCATTTTCTTGAGCTAGGATTTGAAGGTTTCTTTCAAGAATTATGAATGGCTAAATCTACTTGTTTGTAAACAATTCTAGTTGCCAAAATTGTGAATAGCCTTGTTTTATTATTCGATTAAGTAGTCTAACACTTGATTTGAAGGTGCTTGGATAGCAAAGTTGGCTGGACACTTACATATGTGCAAGATTTTTAGGTTTTTTAGTGTATAATCTTGATTTTGCATGTTTATATCATTCACAACTTTTTTGTATATCTTTTGGCACTTGTTATTGAGTTTTTGTAAGTGCTTTTGAACCTCAAAATGACCTGCTTCATTGGGGGATGGGGAAATGATGTAGTTTATTGGGGAATGTGTAAAAGCAATTGGCCAAATGATGCGGTTTATTGGGGAAAACTTGAACTTCGACATGAGCAGTTTTTCACAATTACGGAGCACTCCACCAATGAATAATGATGATGTTAATGTGGATGAGAGGAATAACCAATTGATAAAAGAACATGAAACCATTTTGTTTCAATAGAGGTACGAGAAAGGGTTGGATTTTGCGAGCTGTTCCAACCACTGTTGGATTACGAGGGAAGTTTTCTATTTTAATTTTGTCATTTATTGTTTTTATTATGTTTTTTTGTGAACATTGAAGACAATGTTCAGTTTAAGTTGAGGGACGTATTTGTATATTGGTGGTTTATTATGTATATATTTGATAAGTTCATAATTGGGCAATATTTCATGTGTCATTTACCACATTTTTATGTGTTGCAAGCAAGATTTGAGTTATTATTGAGCTTAACATGGTTGTTTTCATTTTTTGTAAGGTTAAAGTAGGAAAAAGAGCTGAAAAAGATGGGAAAAATTGAAAGAAAATGCTTAGTACGGGACATGCACGAGTATGAAGCCATTCTAGATACTATTTTGTATTTCAAGCATATCTTTTGATCCTAAGCTCTGATTAAGGTGATTTAAGATGAGTTGGAAAGCTAAGGGATAGAGTTACAACTTTCATGTTTTACAATTTTTCAAAATATGCAATTATCAAGGTGACAATCAGAGCCGAAGGTGGAGCACAGTTGAGGAAGCCAGCGCACATGCACTGGAGTTGTGCAGCGCATGTGTGCTGCATCTAGAAGCAAAATCCCATGAGTGCCTTGTGCGCACTTGCGCGCTAGGTTCCCTGTGCATGTTGTCGGAGGACGGAACATGCCTGGACCTCATTGCCTCGCGCGCATAAAGATCCCAGCGCATGTGCGCGGAGGGCAGCAGGGTGGCATATTTTTGAGTTTTTGACAGATTCTTCGCCCGGTTGGACTCTTTTTCACCCGATTTCACGTGGTCTTATCCATAGGCATTAGTTGTAACCCTAAGTACTGATTATAAATACCCCAAGTAGGGTGAGAAAAATAGATCGACACTTTATTTTCTTTTGGCTAGGGTTTTTAGTAGGAAATTCTTCTTTATTCTTTCATGGCACTTTGTGCCTAAACCCTTTTCTTGGTTGAGGGATTTCAAGCCATGGTCAATTGTACAAAGTTGTGAGACTTCTTGTACTTGAATTTATTCACTTTTATCTCAAGTATTGATTATTTTTCTGCAATTAATTTTATGATTCTTCTTTTTAACTTGTTATTGCTGCAGAATATTAAGTTATTAGAATTAATCTATTGCTAGATTGTTTTAACCGCGTGTGTTTAATTCAATCTGTTAAGCAACTGAATTTGATAATTACTGGATTAGTGTTATTGAATTTAGAAAAATTAATCATCTAATTGGCATAACTGTTGGCCCAAACAATAACCTAAGAGGGGGGGTGAATTAGGTTGTATCTAAAACAAACCTTGCAATCTATCTTTATGTGCTTCATAGAAATTCAAACTTTATGCACCAAATGAAAACTTAAGCACAAATGAATACAATAGATATTCAACAATTTAAGCTTAAAGAACAAATAAGAATATTGAGATTAAGATAATCAAACCAAACTCCCAAACTTCTCAAGCTTGGAGCTTTCAACTACAAAGAGCTTCTTACAAGGCAATTACCAAGTTTACTACTTGAAGTTTAACCACTAAAAGTCTCTTCAAAGTAGGTGAGACAATAACCTTTTGTACACAAATGAGGATCACTCTTGCTCACACTAATTTCCTTTAGTTGAGCCAAGAGTTTTACACTCACAACCTCCCTTTGTTACAATCGTTATCTCTCCACTCTTACACTTGAAGAACTCTTACACTTCTAAGCTCTTTTCACAAAACTACCTACACTATTGCAACACTTGTTCCCACTATTTCTCCCAAATAGCTCAAGAGTTATTTGTAATCAATGTAGAAGTCTCTTCCCAATTAATTCAGACCTAGGGGTATTTATAGTTGCCAAATATCTGCTTCCAACAACTTCCCAACGGCTATTTTCTGTTTACTGGAAAACTAGCTATTGGACCTTTCGGATGGCCGATGCAGCAAGAGTGCGTCCGAACAAGCTAGCCGTTGGACCGTTCGGACGGCCGCTGCTAAACCCTGTGTCCGACACTGCGTCCGTTCTCTGAGGGTATTCGTTCGGTTGTCCGAGGATGCGTCCGAACATGCGTCCGATCGAAGCAAAGTCTTCTGGAAATATGATCGGACGCTGTTCTTCTTCCGAAACTTGCTTCAAATTCTTTGTGTCGGACGATTACCATCGTCCGAAACTCTGTCATTCAGATAGTCATTTACGTACGTGAAGTCTTGTGGTTGTTTTGTTCGGACGATCATTTGCGTCCGAACCTACCTATTTTTCTGCACACTTGTTATAAACCATTAGTGCGATTTGGTCATCATCAAAACATGATTAACATAACTGGGGTTCAACAATAACCGCTTCTATACACATTAGATGTGCTTATGTTTAATTAGTCTAATTGTTCTTGTTGATTTTAATTCTTCTATTAATTGATTTTTGACGCGTATCTGAGTTAAATTAATAGTTAGGGTTAATTGGATCGCGTGTTGAAAATTAACCAACTTTAGAAAGAAATAAGAATCAACTTTGAATTGGTATTCGGTCGGGTAAATTCTTCAATTAGTGCTTGATATAGAATTGAATTATCTTGTGTGTCAAGGATCAACTAATGAAATTGCCATGGTGGATATGACCATAACCAAGACTTTTCTTAATTGAATTCTCTTTAGTATTTTATTGTTTTAGTTTGAGTTTAAAAGCATTCAAAACCCCCTTTTTCCATTTAGCACAAGAATAAACTCTGTTCTCTGTGGGACAACCTGTACTCACCACTACAATATATTGAGAGTTGTTAATTTTGGGTGCTTACGACAGCATTACAATTCCGCAGCACATTTTTTTGCCACACCAAAATTTATGGAATGTGTTTTTGTTTTGTACCTTGATTGAGCTAGGTTTCTTCCAGTCATCTACGATGAGTGGAAGTTGAACATAATGAATAAAATAAGAGTAATAATGTTGTTTTAATTATCAATCATAGTAAGAATAAGGGGAAATAGTTGAGTAGATTTGGTTAACATGTTCACTCATAGATCTTATGGTCATTTACATAGGTCATACAATGCCTTCTGACATTACTCACGTAGCTATTTAATCGTCACAACAGAACGTCTACTAACCTACTTGTAGATTAAGGTCATCTAAATGATTTTCAAGGATAATAGAGTACGAAAAGGAATATAGTCTTAAATTACTTGAGCATGACTAATGTGCTTTAGAGATTTATGTTTCTAAAAACTGTTTAGTGTGGTTCTCATCTGAATTTCTGAAAGTAAGGCAGAATTGTTACCTCAAGTTAATAATAAAAGTTGAGCATTTTTCATATGTTTCGCCCTAATAAAAGTACAATATCTAATTTTAGTCCAAATTTCTACATTTTGATTTTGGGACCCCTCTAAAGTTCAATTTTTGGGC
Organism: Cinchona pubescens; assembly: GCA_025175665.1. NCBI lineage: Eukaryota > Viridiplantae > Streptophyta > Magnoliopsida > Gentianales > Rubiaceae > Cinchona > Cinchona pubescens. The sequence continues at coordinate 4,431,364 of JANKKI010000081.1, forward strand.
ATATTACAGGACATTTGACCCATAAGTTGCGCAAGTTTTATTTTTGTTTTGAAAAGAATTGTAATTTTATCTAATTTACCAATAGTACAAGATCATCCTAGCAAGTAATTTTTGTCAATTCACAAGGTAAATTCTTGAAAATTTGACCTATATTAAGTTTGACCGAAAAATATACTCCCTCTATCTCACCTATTTTGTCACAATTTGACTTTTTTGGTCAACCATATTAATTTTGTAATTAAGAATCCATATAGATTTATTTGATTTTTCATGAAATTTTTTCAAAAAAAGTGAAATTTATATGAAGTATTGCGACATGAAAATTAAAACACAAAAAATTTAAAAAAATCTACGAAAGATTGAGTCATGAATACTTGACTCGTTAACAAAAAAAAGTCAATGTGGCAAATATAGTAGGACGGAAGTAGTAATATTATTTTCTTATCATACTAAAATGATTGTGGATACACAATTTACTATCAAAGGAATGTATGCACTCACATTTATTGCTCCCCTTGCCTTTTGAATCTTCCTCAATCTGGTTTCAATTTTTAAAAGTCTAATACTTGGTCTATCTTAACCAATACCTAATGAACATCTATTCGACAAATCATATGAAATTTTTGGTCAATTTTTTACACTTTAATATTAATTAGAAACAATCTTAATGCTTTAACATCCATTTTTTGGTATCCCTTCACAATGGAATAGAGCATGTACATCCAAAGTCTTGTTCATTCTCAAGTGTCAACGTTCGAGAATTTATTGAGAATTACTTAAATCAAATTGAAAAATGACAAGTATAACCAAAAAATACAAATAAGTGCATATAATTAGAAACTTCAATATTTGTTACCTAATACATAATGATAATAAACATTTTTGCTCCTGTGGCAATGGAAATTTTAAATAGGAACTGATGAATAAAGTACCATGTGGATTAACTCCAAATTTTCTTTCTCATTCATTTCTTACTTTTATCTTGTGTAATCTTGTTTATGATTTCTTTCTACAAACTTGAACTTACCAGCTATGTCTAGACATTACTGCAACATATCATACGTACACAAAAAACATTATATTTGAATGGTCCACAAATTACACCAAAAAAATTACTTATGCACTTTTCAAACGTGGATGCATGTTAATGACACATCAAGGATGAACATTACACAAAAAAAAATTAAGTTTCTTTATTAGCATTTTCAAAACCGGTTTATAAGAAGATAGTAATATATTATTTATTATATTATTTTTAAACAAACTAACTCCAAAATTTTAATGCAAAATATATAATATGATGCAAGCATTCCATCAAACTCTTGTAGTTAAAAAAACAAAACAACAAAATTTCTCTTAGTCCTTGTATCTCTCTCAATTTTCCAAAATGAATGCAAGTAGTCAGAGATATATTTAAGGGTGAACAAGTATTCGGTTAAACCAATTTAAAATCGATTTTGAATTAAATTTGATAATGTTTTGAAAATTTTTATTTCATTTGCTTTAGAAATTTGTAAATCGAATGCGTAAATTAAATTAATGAATTCAAAAATGGAATAGAGGTTTATGACTAGTTTGTTATAGTCTTGATGGTTTTTATTCTGTTTGGGACCTGCCTCCCCTCTCTCCTTCATCTCCTTCCTATTCGATTCCACTTTCTCAAAACCCTATTGGCCGAAGGGCAACCCCCTCTCCCTTGATTCGCTCTTTTGCCTCAATTCTCTCTTTCACTGAAGTTGTTATAACCCTAGCAGCTCTTTCACCTAACGAGGTGAATTAGCAATTTTCTTTTCTACAGAACAAGTTCTATTGCTTGCCAATCATTTGCATTTTTCTTTGGAAGACCTTCAATGGACACCTTGCAAAAAGAACTTTTGAAGATTGATTTTGTCAGATCCGTCAAATTGGGTTTCCTGGATAATCAACATGTTCTTATTCATTTTGATCACAAAGAAGATTATCTCAGTTGTTGGTGCCATGGAGTTTGGATAATTTTAGGCTTTGGCATCCTGCGCATTCTCAAGTGGACTCTAGATTTTTTTGTTGATAATGAGATGCCTATTGTTCCAATTTGTATAATATTAGAGGATGTTCCTTTTCTTCTCATCCATAAAGTTGCATTACTCTCCATTGGAAGGCTCATTGGTAATCCTCTTAAAATTAATGTATCGATAGCAAAGGGTTCGAGTCTGGGCAAGGCTAGAATTTGTGTAGATCTTACCAAACCCCGTATTGGTCGAGTTTTTGTTGGCAATGGTGAACGTGGAAGATGGCAATCAACTAAATATGAAGACATTTTGGAGTATTGTTTCTTTTGCCACAAGGTGGGCCATAGTGATTCCAAATGTTTGATAAAAAATCCTAGCTTGAAAAATGGTGATTCGGCAATCCCTAACCCTGACTTGGCTGATGGTTTGAATGCCACTACAAATTATACCAATAATACAGATGAGGCCATTGTTGCTAAAAAACTCATCTCAATCCAAGTGAAGAAGTTGCAATGGGTCCCGAAGCACCTAACTGAGAAGCACTTTGATGTTTCAGAACATCGTTCAAATAAGGTATCAAACCCTAGTACCTTGGGTTTATCTATTGTAGCTAAAGCTTTGATTTCAACATTTGCTCCTGCAAATTTAGCATTTGTGGATTCTGGTGAGCTGGCGGCACATCAATCACTACGTGGCTAAGTGTCTGTGGAGGTACAGGCTGCGTATCGACACCTAATTGACTCGGCGTTTATAGTGATTGATCCACAAATTGTGCATCAAATGTCGAAAGCCCCCTAAAATGTGACAGATTCGATTATTCCATCTGTAGTTTCTTCAAAAATCCATAGTTTGCATGCGGTTACGAATGCTTCTAACCCTAGTTTGGGTAAGAACTAGGGTCTCCAACCGGTCAAAGGTATTGGTGGCTGGGACGATGATCAAATTGAGGTTTCAAAATCTTGTAGTGACTAAGCCGAGGTTGTGACGGCGGGGTTGGCTTCAGCTGAGAATGTCAATTTTCATGCAATATGCACTCGGGACGTGCAGAAGCTGTCGATTTTTCACAGAATACCTTGCATGGACCATGCGCTCCTGATGTCCATCCCTCTATTAAAGATTCTTGGATTCCAGATGTTCGAAGAATTGGATCTTAGCTTCAAGATGATCATTGTTCTAATTTTCAGAGTCTTAGATCGAAAAAGCCAGTTAGGAAAGTCGATATCACCGACTCTTTCTCACACTTGGACAATTTTGAATGGGAATTTCGTCCACAATTGGTATTGAATGGAATACTTCATGATTTCTTGACAAGGCTCCCAAGTTATTCTACAGTACCTGTTGATCATCAAAATGTTTCACAAAAGTCCCCTAATTGGATTTGAAAGTGTAAGTTTTATCAAATCACTTGCACTATTTTAGCTAGGTAAGCTTTGCGTGCCTCGCTAAATCTCCTATTCAGATTTCTAAACGATTAATGCTCTATTTTGGAATGTTGGTGATATAACTGGAAAATCAATGCTTAGGCGTCTTAAAAAAATTAATTTGGATGTGGATAATATTTCATTTTTGGTTATTTCGAAACCTATGGTTGGTGCATGGCAGTTGGAGAATTTTTGTATTCGGCTAGGTTTTTAGTTATGTTAGTTGAATTCTACAAACAAGATTTGGGTTTAGTTGAATGGTGGTTTTCATGTTAATGTTTTGATTAACTTGGATCCATTCATTCACTTAAAAGTAATACATGATTCTTGGGACATTGCAGTTGTTTGCTACATTTTTATATGCGAAGTGCATGCAAGTTGAACGGCGAGAACTTTGGTAAACTCCTTCAGCATCCCATATGCCTCATCCGAAGCCACAAACTCATTTCTTTCCAAGATCCGCAGCTCGTTCTCCCATGAAGAAAACTTCGCCTCAGCTATCTGGGCCTCCTCTTGAAGTTGAAGGACCCTCTTCTCAAAGTCCGCGATCCTCGTGTCTCGATCGGTACATCAACCTGAAGGGTCTTCTTTTCCAGCTCGGTTTGACGAAGTTTATCTCTCACTTCGGTCGAGCTCGACCTTCCACTCATCGTACTTTTTGCCTGCCTCAATGTACACTGCAGTTCATTGGCCTTAACAGCCCCCTTCACTTTCTGATCTACGCCGGACTTGGCATGAGCCAACTCCTACTTCATGGAATTGATGGCAGAATTGAAGGAAGTCTCGCGCTCGATAATGGCGAGCAGGATAGTAACAGCCTGCAAGAGAACAAAGGTGTAAATTAAAATACCAAGTGCAAAAAGTTGAAATTTCAAGAAAGGCCAGACACACTTACGTTCATCAGACTGACGTGAAGTTTGTCCAGCCTCTGTTGGGGAGTAAGCCTCTTCACATAGGCTATGTCCCGAGGTAAAGCTACCAGCTTCGCCTATTCAAGAGCCACCCTCAAAAATTGTGCCCGATCGTTTATGTCGATCGGCGGGGTGGGTCAGAACTCGGCACTCTCCGAGGTGATGGGAACTGGATGAGGGTCAACGGTCAATCGACCCCAGGGCAAATCTTGTGACCCTGCGGACTTCATCTCCGTTCCTCGGGGCTGTACTTCTTATCACCTGAAAAGAAAAAGAGGTTAGCACTCAACTTGGAAGAAAGACAAAAAGCGAAAAGGAAGAAGGCACGGTAGACCTTACCATAGGAGGTGATGAGTTGTTTTGACAGCGGGGCATTCCCAGATCACTCCCCGGGGGGTCCTCACCCTCGCCACCGGACCGGAGGACCTGGAGGGTGACGATGAAGAGGTGAGGACCATAGCCGAGGAGGGACCCTCCCTGAGGCTGGCAGTCTCCCTTGACCTCTTCCTGGTAATCCGAACCGGCTCGTGCTTGGGGTGAGCAACCGAACCCAGAGCCAGTGTGATCGGATTCTCACCACCCAAACTCTCTGGGGTTCTTCCAACCTTCGTTTGGTCTGGGAGTACTGAAACTGATGGGGTAACCCCAGCACTCCCCGAAGGTACGTTGGTGGTGGCGGATGAAGATCCGCTTACAGTTGATGATGAGGGTTGGCTGGAATAGCCCGTACAGTAGCAGGTGCAGCAGACACTAACCTCCTCGATAGAAATGCTCCGAGCTCTGCAAAAATATAAGAGGTCAATATTACGACAAAGCAGCATTTAAAAAAAAAAAACCAAAAAGGTGATGACCTTTATGAGGGTCGTAGCTCGGAGGGACGTTATGGGCAGGGAACAACCCTGCCCAGGCTAGAATGTTGTTGGATAGAATGACAGGCTGGTTGTTAAAGTTTATTCTAAGGTTGGACTCAATGAGCCTCTTGGCATATATGGAGTCCGGGGGGAAGGTGTTTTTGGTTTTGAGGTTTTCTTTTATAAGATTCCAAGGGCCCCAGGGCATTGGAGGGTCGAGGTATCAAACAAGGAAAAATGACTTTTTCCAGTCGTGGATAGATGAAGACTTACCCGAAGTGAGCTGTTTGCCCACGGTTCGGGAGGAAATGTAAAAGAATCCCTTCACAGGGGATAGTTTCAGCATCATCCTAAAAGTATCTAAAGATAAGGGGGATATCGTATAGTTTACATAGGAAGGAGAATCCGGCAATAAGTCGCAAGAGCGTTTGGGGTCAGATGGGATATACTAATATCCCAATGGTCAGACAGGTGGACAGGGAGGGGTGCTATCGGGAGCCTCAGCCCCGCCTCAAGCTCCTCCTGGTAAACTGTTAGGTAACCAGGAGGAGGTAGGTCGCCTCGGTCCTCAGGAGTAGGGAGTTTGATGTGCACATTTCTAGGGAAGCGGTATCTATCCCTAAGTATTTTGATGTCCTTGGGGTCAAGAGTGTTGAATATATCTAGTGTTGGAGGTTGAGGTGGTCGTTCTGTGGAGGTTCGGCAAGAGTAGGTTCGGGGGGAAAGTTCAGGGAGACTGCTGCCAGGAGAGCCTCGTCAGAGGGGTTAAGCAGCCTATCGATAGCGTTTGTGGGAGAAAGAAGTACTGGCGTGCTAATGAGAGAGGAGGGAGCGAACGTAGCGGCCATGGTCTTCTACTTGAAGGATAGGCGAGGGTTGGGGAAGCAGAGATCTTGGAGGACTACTTGTGGTATCCGGCTGGGGTAATGGAGCTTTTTCCGGCGGTTGGCAGTCGGAAACTGAGGAAATTAGATGCAAGGGGGACAGGAGTACGGTGATAAGGAAAGGGAAGGAAAAGAGCAAATAAAGAAAGTGGGAAGTGAAGGAAAAATGAAGGAAAAATGAGAGAGCAAAGAGAGTGAAGCAAAAGGGCGAATAAAGAAAGAAGTGAGAGTAGGGAGAAACGGGAGTATAAATAGGGGGGAGGACCTTCCGGAGTATTCTATGGATCCAGAAGGAAAACCATCAAGTTTGAAATAAACGAGGCGTTTCGACGGGAAAAATGAGGTGTTTCGCAGCAAAATCGGTGCGAGTATTGCAGCACAATAAATGAAATTCAGCGCATGGGGACTTGGGAAAAAAGTCACTGCAGCCATGTCTTGTCAAGGGGCCCACGGGTTACCCCACCCTCGGATCGATATGAAAAGCATGAGAGTGCTCCAAGACTTATGCACCTCAGCTCGGTATAAGGGGTCAGTCGCAGGCATCTGGGGACTGCGAACAGTCATTTCCCCAGAATTGGATTCGGCTCGGTCCCTACTTCGAGGATAGGCACCAAGCCGAGGGAATTAATGATGATGCTCAGAATGAGCACGTGGTTTGCATCCCTAGATTGTTCTAGAAATGCTTATGTGGTAGCCTCATTAAGGGTAGTTATGTAATTTAGCACCAGTTGAGCTAGTAGAATGGTAGCCTCATGTCCCCTCATGTACATCTCTAAATAAGGTGGCTTGGGTACCAAGGAAAGGGACTCTAGCTGTACTAATCTTTCCACAATAATACCAATCACAAATTCTCCTCAGCTCTTCTACTTTCTCTCTCTACCTAGAATCTAAATTCTAGCTTCATCACCTTACAATAAAATAAACTTATTGTACTTTCATGTTTTCTACTGACCTCAAAGAAGTCCGCTAGAAACTCATGAGCGATCTCAAAGTCATGGTAGATGATCACCTAAAGCTTGATATCATTGATGAAACAGATCAAATTTAAAAAGAGGATGTTATGAAGCCATTTGAAGGGGAATTGCGAGGAGAGCTCAAGGAACTTGTGTAACTGACAAGTGCCAAGTGAGTAAAAATATAGTTTAGAATGGCAATGTGGGTTTGTCACTTGTAGAAAGGCCAGAAAAGGGGTGTAGAAGTTTGGAGGTGGGCAATCAGGCAAAGGCCAGTTGTGGCACACAACAACAAAGATTTAAATTATCTCTTACACTTTCAAAAGAAAGGAGATTGAGCCTAATATCATTCTGATGACTGAGGCAAAGCCTTCCTGGAGATATAATGATGCGTGCTATCTATACTAGTACATAAATTAGTTTATCAGTAGCAAAGTAATTTTATGAGTAAGAGTTATCGTTTGCATGAAAATTAGAGACTATTTATAAACACTAAATTGAATTGTTGATCCTAAATTAATTCCAATTTAAGAGAATTTGTTTCTAAGAGTTGAGGTCAAGTGGTTGTTTTGATTGAATCTAGACTACTTGCGCAAAAATTAATTAAAATCACTCAAACAATTGTTGTAAATTCAAATAAAAGCTGAAAAACGCTAGGGAATTGACTTCATTTAATTACAAACTCATGGAATATCCGATCATACAATTTAATCTTAATCTCAAGATTATAGAATTAATTAATCAACTAAACAATCATTATTGAGCACTCTTTCGAATTAATCATAAATATTTGTGACACGCATTCAAGTTGACTATAACTCAAAAATTAATCAGACACATAATCGAATCAATGAACTAAAACTTCTTCTTTAGAGAATTTCAGGACATATCATCAATCAAGTGTAGAAAGGCATTAAGAACATCCAATACACACTAAAAATGAAGTAAAAACAAAATTGTTTATCAAAAACAGCTCATGAAATGCATTTAAGGCTACATCAATCTCTAACTAATAAATCTAGTTCATAAATAAGGAATTTATATACAAAAATTTGAATCAAACATCTTCATTAAATTAATAAAGCAATAGATCAAACGCTCTGAAGATTGAAGGTTGTGCAAAGAATCAATGCATGAAACTCCTCTTGGATTTTGTGGATCAAATCTCCCAACAATGCTTCAATGATCTCCGAAGAATTATGCTAAATAATAGGAAGCAAATAAATAATTCTAGTAAAGATACAAATTAAATTAAGAGAAAAATCAAACTAATCTACCAACAAACTAAGAAAATAATGAACTTCTTGATATGTGATTTGTATAAGAAAGCAAATAACCGATAATGTAGCGGAATTTAAAATTTTTACTTTTCTGTCACAGATCACCTTAATTAATTTAAGAATAGTACAAGAAAAGTATAAAGATTATACCTTAAAATTGCGGTAAAATCTCTAATATATTTGGGACGTCGATCCACAAGTCGCACAAGTGCCCGGCCTCTAATAGCATCCAAACAAATAATTAAACAAAGAATATTCACAAGATTGATTTACCCAAACTAAGGAGTGTTAGCTCCAAAATTATTTTTCCTTTTAATCGTGACTTTCACGACTTTTTACTTAAATTTGCCCAATTTTTTTTTCTTTCTATTTCTTAATATGATGCCGTGACAACATCAATCAGTCCATATATATATATATGTCTTACATATGTATAATATAATACATGTAGTTCTAATATCCCAATCAAATTGGTTTTAAGAAATTACAGTAATCCTAATCAGTTTGGGTTAAGTGCATATAAATAAATATAAAACCATTAGAATTTCTAACATATATTACACATTAAATCCTAAGATTTAAAACTCCTTACAATTACGCCCAAAAAGTTAATTTATCTCATAAATTAACACATAAGTGTCTCATACTTATCAAAATTATTTTAATCCCAAGTTAATTATCCGTAAGTGTGTGACCCTTTAGGCTGCCAATTACGTTGGCAATAAGTATAAATTATAATCCTATTAATTAATTTACACTATAGATCAAGATTGGCTGCTAGCAAAGTATCATGACCACCCAAGTATTGAGATATGTCAAGTGGTTCGACATCACCCATCCGTGATTAGTTCCTATATAATTATTATCCTTTCACCAGCCTATAAGTAAATGTATATCTCGATTAATTCAAGAGTATAGATATAATAATAAATCTTATTGAATTACTCAATTTACTTCTTTTCAAAATTCAACTCACTTAAAATAGAATTTAAGAAACTCTTAATTCTATTTCCGCTTTGCACAAAGATTTCCAAATCGTATTTCAAAAAGTGGCCATATTAGGATATGCTCTGCTATTATAAAGAGTGGTGAATTTTTTCTTGGTCATATCTTATCTTATCGTGATTCATATTATACCCGAATTCTGCAGTATGTGCAACTCATTAAGAGCAATGACTAATAAAGGCAAAGTATAATAATCCACAGTCAAGATAAACTCATAACCTCAAGTCAAATGATCATTTCATTACTATCACAACGAGATTAATCCACTAGCCTTTAAATAATAATCTGTGTGGAATACTCTTAGCAAGTCAATCCGATATACTTATTCTCAATAAACATCCACATACACTTATGTACTAATCTACAAGTATCAAACACTATGATTAGGGATACTTCATGAATAAAATATAATTATATCATAACTATTTATGATTTCATATATATATATATATATATATATTATTTGAAAAATGTCATATTACAAAATTTACATAAATATAAAAGTGTAATTCATCCCTAAAATAAATTGGCTTTAGGGCATACACTAATGAACTCCCACTTGCACTAAAGCCAATCATTCATGTGCTTAAGACTGAATGAGTTAACATGACTCTCATGTTTATTCTAGGCAAGGATTTATTGCACGGATCAACAATGTTATCATTCGTGGGGATCTTTTCTATCTTTACTTCATTTCTATCAATGATCTCTCTAATCAAATGATAGTGCCGTAAAACAAGTTTAGATCACTGATGAGACTTGGGTTCCTTTGCTTTTGCAACAGCTCCATTGTTATCACAATACAAAAGTATAGGATCACTAATCGAAGGAACCACTCCATGTTCAGCCACAAACTTCTTGATCCAAATAGTTTCTTTTGCTGCTTCTGAAGCTGCAATGTAGTTATTCGATTTTTATTATAGAATCAGCCGTGGTGTCTTGTTTGGAACTTTTCCCATTGACTGCACCACCACTAAGAGTAAATACATATCCAAATTGTGACTTGGTATCATCCTTATCAGAGTCAAAGTTAGCATCTGTGTGTCTGTGAACTGTCAATTCTTACTTACCATAGATCAAGAATAAATCTTTAGTCCTTCTTAAGTACTTAAGAATATTATTGAATGTTATCCAATGACCACTTCTTGGTTTAGATTGAAACCTGCTCGTAACATTTAGAATATAGGAGACATCGGATCTAGTACATAATATAGCATACATTATAGAACCTATAGCTGAAACATATGAGATCCTTTTCATGCTATCTCTTTCTACTTCTGTCTGAGGACACATGTCTTTAGAAAGGTACACACCATGAGACATTGGCAAGTAACCCTTCTTTGATTGATTCAAGCTAAACCTCTTTAGCATCTTGTCTATGTATATTGATTGAGTAAAACCAAGCAACCTCTTAGCATCAAGATCTATCTCTATAGATCCTCATTCCCAAAATATAGGTTGTCTTTCCTAAATCTTTCGTTGAAAAATTCTTGTAAACAACCATACCTTTACAATTTGAAGCATAGGTATGTCATTTCCTATCAACAATATGTCATCCACATAAAGTATCAAGAAAATTATGGCGCTCCCACTAACCTTCTTATAGACACAATGTTCATCCTCATTTTTGATAAAATCAAACTCTTTGATTGTCTCATCAAAATAGATGTTCCAACTACTAGAAACTTACTTTAGTCCATAAATAGAACTTTGTAACTTGCATACTTTGCTAGGATTTATGGATATAAACCCTTCCAGTTGTACCATATACACCTCTTCCTGTAAATTTTCATTAAGGAATGCAGGTTTTACGTCTATTTGCCAAATCTCATAATCATAATATGTAGCTATTGCAAGTAAAATCTGAATAGATTTCATGATTGCAATTGGTGAGAAAGTTTTGTCAAAGTAAACACCTTGTCTTCTGTGTATATAACCTTTTGCCACCAATCGTGCCTTATAGGTAATCACATTACCATCCGTGTCGATTTTTCTCTTAAAGACCCACTTGCACCCTATAGGTTTAATCCCTTCAGGTGGATTGACTAAGGTCCAAAATTATTGTCATACATGGAATCCATTTCAGATTTCATGGCTTGTAGCCACTTCTGAGAGTCCTTATTAGATAGTGCTTCTTCTTTTGATGTAGGTTCATCATTCGTAATGAATAATAAGTCATTGTGTCAACTTATAAGAAACTCACATCCTCATTCTCGTTGTCCTACAAAGAGCTTGTGTATCATTAGCTTCATCCTGTATTTCATCATGTGATTAAAGCTCTTGTTCCACTTGTTGATCAATACCATATTGTGTTTCTTGAATTTTTTTCAAGATCTATTTTGTTCCCACTTGCCCTTTCAAGAATGAACTCTTTTTCTAAAAAGATGACATGTTTTGAGACAAACACCTTTTCCTCAATGGGATTACGCAGAAATAGTATCCGAAAGTCTCATTTGGATACCTCACAAATAGGTATTTACTTGACTTAACTTCAATTTTGTCATATTCTACCCTCCTCACATAAGCAGCGCAGTCCCAAACCTTCAAGTACAAAATTTTAGATTTCTTTCCAAACCATATCTCATACGGAGTGGAATAAAAAACTTTTGATGGAACACGGTTTAGTAAATGGGAGGCAGTATGAAGAGCATAGCCCAAAACGATTTTGGGAGGTTTGGAAGACTCATCGTTGATTGAACCATATCCAGTACATTTCGATTACACCTCTCAGATATACCATTTAATTGTGGTGTATAAGGAGGAATCCATTGATGTAGAATCCTATTCTCCTTAAGATAATTTTGAAACTCTTGGTTTAAGTATTACTCACCTCGATCTGACCGAAGTATTTTAATACTTCTACCAAGTTGTTTTTCAACTTCATTCCTGAATTCCTTGAACTTTTTGAAGGTTTCGGACTTATACTTCATCAAGTATATTTAACATAACCATATCTAGAATGGTCATCCGTGAAAGTAATGAAGTATAATAAACCTCTTCTAGCATGAATGGACATAGGACTACAAACATTAGTATGTATTAACTCCAGCAATTCACTAGATCTATCACCTTTTCCAGTAAAAGATGATTTGGTCATTTTTCCAAGTAAACAAGATTCACATATATCATATGATTCATAATCAAATGATCCCAAATAATCAGTATTGTGTAATTTGGTAATGCGTTTCTCATTTATGTGACCAAGTCTACAACGCCAAAGGAAAGATTGTTTCAAATTATCAATTTTAGACCTTTTTGGATTTATGTTAGAATTGGATTTTCTATGTCTAGAATATAGAGACCATTATTCAACGAAACTGAATAGCATACACAATGCCATCACGTAAAAAAAAATAGCATTTATTTTTTTGCATAATGACAAAACTGCCAGTGTCTACATACGGAATAGAAATAATATTTCAAATAAGAGAAGAAATATAATAACCAGTCTTTAAGTTCTAACAATACCACTAGGCAAAGAAAGATAATAAGTCCCTACGGCCAATGCAGCAACATTTGCTCCATTTCCCACGAGCAAGTCTACTTCTCCCTTAGCCAACATTCTATTTCTCTTTAGTCTCTGTATATTTTACAAATATGAGATGCTAATCCGGTATCTAATACCCAGAAATCTAATTTAGAACTAGAAATATTGATCTTAATCATAAACATATCTGAAGTAGAAGCTGTATAAGCCTCTTTTGCTTCAAAGTATATATATAGGCCTTGCAGTTCCTTTTCCAGTGCCCTTCGTTTCCACAATGGTAACAATTGCCCTTGACCTTATCCTTCTTGATCACAAGTGTTTGTTTCAACCCAGATTTGGCCTTCACAAAACCAACCTTGGATTTCTTTTTTTTCTTATTAAAAGAATCAACATCCATTACTTGTTTTCTTTCCTTCTTGATAGTTGTCTTAATAATTTTTAGCTTATTCAACAGTTCAGTAAGATGGTTGTTGTAGATAACTTATTCATATTATAGTTCATCACAAACTATGAAAAGCTATCAGGTAGAGATTGTAAGCTTAGGTCAACATTTAACTCATGATTTTGCTTAAATCTCAGTCGTTTTAATTTTTCAATTTGTCTGATCACTTTTAGCACATGAACCACTACTGAAGTGCCCTCTGTCATTTTACAACGGAGGAACTCTTTAGAGGTCTCATACCTCTAATTCCTTGACTCTTCATCAAACAACTCTTTAAGATGAAGAATCATAGAATAAGCAGAATCATAGAATGAGCATCCATGTTATTATGATGTTTCTACAATTCAAAACTCACAGCGGCCAACATGATACAAGTGAGAGTATCATTGTTCTCTATACACATTACGATAAGCATTCTGAACTATTATAATCATCAACATAATTTGCTGAGACATCGGGAATAGGTTGATCAAGGACAACAATTTTCTCATGCTTGAGAACAATTCTCAAGTTACGATGTCAGTCTAGAAAGTTATCGTGTAAAATAGGACGTAAAATGACATTACTACTCATATTCTACAACATATAAATAAAGATAGTATAAGAATTTGTTATTTATGCATAAACAAAACCAAAATATAATATGGACTTCTTTTAATTTGGTTTTACTCCCACTAATTTATTTCAAATTAATAACCTCACATATTAATTCGGGAGCTCTTATAGAACTCCTAGTCTGTTAGGATCCCATCTAGTTATTTTGATATTGGGTGTACCCAACAAACCAAAAAAATGTCAAAGGGTAAGTAACTCTTACCAATTACAACACCTTGTAATTCCAAGATAGTTAGGCATCAACTCTTTGATAGCACATTTTATGTTACTCCTAACCTTTGCCTCATATAACCTTGAGTATGTCCAACAAATTATATTCCTCCGTTAAGTCGTACACATTATTCAGAGATCTCATCTCATAGCTCAAACATGTTCAACGTAAAGTAACCTTGCAAATTAAATCTAAGAAGAACTCTCGTTTGTAAAACATGTTTGCTATAATAACGGAAGGCAAATTATTTATTGACTTAATATTAATTTGAGGGATTTTCTTTAATTTATTTTATTAAGTCTCGTCAAAATTGCATGTAATATTATCATATCAACATACAATAAATAAAACATGCATAAAACCATGTATGATTATGGACTTTTACTAAACTAGTTTCCTTGACTCACAAAGGAAAGTAGGTTGTCAAATTCTAAGGGCAATCTTCAACTCTTAAAAATTTCCTTCGTGGTTGTACCTTTACGTCGTCTCCATCATCTTGTACATTACAAATATAATTCTTTCTAAATATTTTAGATATTCATTCTATCCCTAACCTACCACTATGTACATTATATAATTGGTCAAGAAACCTCGAGTTATATTCGAGGAGATTGAGATGAAAAAAGAATTATATTCACAATAATAGAGAAAGGCAGGACACGCAGGCCCTATTTAAAAATTTACAACCATTGAATTTGAATAAAATAAATTAAACACATTCACTCACATTGGTTTTAAATCCATAATCATCCATCATGCTATTAAATAATTCAATAATTAAATAAAAGCATAAATCCGTATTTAGTATCTAATTATGAATTACTATACTTTATAATTCCAATCTCATTGAAATTATCAATTTTTGAATTATTTATGAAAATATTTTATGGAGAAAAATTATTATTTTCCAATGTCATTAGAAAATAATCCTTTAAATAATAGAATTTCAAAAATTATATTAGAAACAATTTCTAATTTTTTTTTTTGAACATTTATTACATTCCGATCTCTTTGAAACATAATAAATTTCTAAAATTTAAACAAATCATCTAATTCTAATCTCATTAGAATTAAATAAATATTTTCAAATGTTTTGTACTTTCAAAATTTTAATCAAATTAAAATAAAAAAGTTTCTAAATATTAACAATTAATTTTAAATAACAATTATCAAAATTAATTAGTGGTTTCAAGAACCAAAATTTAGAAAAACCTTTAATATGAGAACATAGAAATAAATGTTGCTAAAAGTAATTTAACTCATTAAATACTTTTAGCGACAAAAAGCGCAAGTGTCACTAAAAGTGACAAACAAGCAATCAAGAGGACATCATCAAGTATTGCATGAATCAAATTCACATACCTTTTTTTAATTTTTTTTAATTTCTCCAATATTTTCATAAATACAAATTAAATGTGTCATTATACAGAGTAACAATTCAATATTCGTGAGAACTAAATACACCTACATTATAAATTAATCAAGAGTAACTCTAATACCACTGTAAGAAAGTAAATAACTAATAACATAGCAGAATTTTAAATTTTTACTTTCCTATCACGGATCACCTCGATTAATTTATGCGTAATACAAGAAAAGTACAAAGCTTATATCTGAAAGTTGTGGTAAAATCTCCAACATGTTTGGGACATCGATCCATAAGACGCACAAGTGACCGCCCTCTAATGGTATCCACATGGATAATTAAATCGAGAATCATCATAAGATTAATTGACCAAAACTACAGAATGCTAGTTCCTAAATTATTTTTCCTTTTAATCGTGACTTTCATGACTTTTACTTAAATTTGTGCACGTTTTTTTTTCTTTCTATTTCTTGATAAGGTGAGCAACATCAATCAATCCATATATATATATATATATATATATATATATATATATCTTACATATATATAATATAATATACACAGTTCTAATATCCCAATCAAATTGGATTTAGAAAATTACAACAATTCTAATCAGTTTGGGTTAAGAGCATATAAATAAGTATAAAATCATTATAATTTCTAACATATATTACACATTAACTCCTAAGATTTAGAACTTATAACAATTAAAGCCAAAAAGTTAATTTATCTCATAAACTAATCCATAAGTATCTCATACTTATAAAAATCATTTTAATCCCGAATTAATTATCGTTAAGTGTGTGACCCTTTAGGCTCTCAATTACGTTGGCAATAAGTATAAATTATAATCCTAAATTAATGAGGATTATTAAGATAAATTAAACACCTTTAATTTATCATTAATTCTCTAATTAATTAATTTACACTTATAGATCAAGATTGGCTTATAACAAAATATCATGACCACCCAAGTGTTGAGATATGCTAAGTGGGTCGACATCATCCATTCGTGATTAGTTCCAATATAATTATTATCCTTTCACCAACTTATATCACGATTAATTCAAAAGTACAAACATAATGCCAACTTTTATTGAATTAATCAATTTACTTTTTTCCAAAATACAACTCAATTGAAATAGAATTTAAAACACTTTTAATTCTATTTCCACTTTGCCCAAAGATTTCTGAATCATATTTTAAGAAGTGGGCATACCGAAATATACTCTCCTATTGTAAGTAGTGATGAATTCTCTACTGGTCATACCTTATCTTATCATGATCATATTATACCGAAACTTTACAGTATATGCGAGTCATTAAGAGCAATGACTAATAGAGACAAAGTATAATAATCTACAGTCAAGATAAACATCATTACCTCAGGTCGAATGATCATTTCATTACTATCACAACGAGATTAATCCACTGGCATTTAAATAAAAATCCGTGTGGAGTACTCTTAACAGTTCAATCCGATGTACTTATTCCCAATAATCATCCACATATTCTTATGTGATAATCTATTAGTGTCAAACACTAAGATTAGGTATATTTACAAATAAAATATAATTATATCATAACTATTTATGATTTCATATATATATATATATATATTATTCAAAAAATGTCATATTACAATATATACATAAATATAAAAATATAATTCATTCCTAAAACATATTAATTTTAGAAGATACACTTACAACTTCGCGTAGCCTTTCAGACACAAAAGATATCAGACCTAGCACATATTTACATGCTCCCATAGTGCTATATTTATAGGTAAAGGATAACTCCAGTGTTTGGCATGAGTTCTAAGTTCGAGGAGTTCCAAGCAGGCCCAAAATCTAGCATGAAAATGGATGAAATTGTGTCAGAATCCTATTCTAGTTGACGGCACAACACCGCACGTTGAGAATTTGCCTTGGATAAAATGCCACGTCGCTGATATCTCAGATTGTTATAAATTCAAGATGTACACCGTGAAGCTGCAAAACACCTACATGAAGAATGCTGCGGTGCTGAGTGTCTAGAATCTCTTATGTAAAATCTGTTGCACTTCAATACATGAGCGAGTTTGACATAAAAAATTTATATGAAATGTTAAAAACTATTTTATTTCCCAACTCACAACTCAGCGCCAGCAGTAACAATAAATAAATGAGCTTCAAATGTAGAAGAGGGAAAGTTTTCTTTATCGTCATCATTGATGAGTTCAATAGCTAGATTATAGAGACAAGAAATTTGAAATGAATCTATTTCTTAGATTATAACTTACGGAAATGAATGCATTCCTTAATTATTTATTAGTTATTTTGAATAGAACAATGACAAATATTTTTAGAACTATGTAAACAAGTTCAATTTTATATCTAGTCATTTCAGTAAATTTTTAGTCCCCATTATAGTTGAGTTTATAAGAATATTGAACATCACGGAATGTTCCAAGTTTCCATTCTCGCATAAGCAATTATTTCAAAAAATGTGTTAACAAAAATTTTATTAATCCAAAGCATTTATAAGAGATATTAATGTCGCTCTCAGAACTCAAAAGTGAATGCTCTAATTTAACCTGATAATTGAATTTTAAGGGTTCATTACTAATAGGTAATGATATTAACATGTGCATCACAGATGCTTTAATCAAGTTCAAAGAAAAACTCTTAAAATAAATAGTGAACTTTTATTGATCATCCTCGGTGCCCTCAATTTGGTGCAAAAATGAATACCACCCATTGCATTCTGTCACGTAGAACTTAGAATTAATGATTCAAGTGACTTCCCATGACAAAAAATAGCTGGGCTTGGCTACAAAGAAATGGCCCTTTTAAAAGACAAAAGCACGAATCAAAATCCCCTCCTTTCCTTGAATTGATGGATCAAGCATTCACAGTCGAGGAAGACGGAAATCTCAATCCAATCTCCAAAAATCCTTCACACAATTAAAATTCATAGTACAAATTCTTCTACAGTTGATTCAGATAATCCTCTTCTCAAGAATTAATGAATAATGTTTCTTAAATGAGAACCTCCTTACTCTTGGAAACAATGTGATGGCATCTTCTTTTCCCAGTTCTTCTCCTTTTGATTCTGACTTGATTCTTTCCCCTCTACTGGAAACTAATGAAATTGAATATCATCATCATCAAGACTCCTAGACTCTGATAATGGTTAATTTCGGCTACAAAATAGTTGAAGATTAATAGTAAGAAAAGTATAGAGGAGCCAAAAACTGATAAAACTCATCATCAACATTCTCAGACTTCGTCGGAGTTTAACGAAGGAGATAGACTGATTCCAAAAAATGATATCAATGACAGAATACCGGTTCCAGAAACTAATGCAACCTATCATCATCAAGAACCTAAGGCTTCGCCAGCTGTTGGATGTGTATATGTCAAAGACGGAGTAGTTCAAAAAATGACGAGAATGAGAGAATAGAGGTGGTCTTAGAAGAAGAGGAAGAAAAGAACAAGAGAAAGAGAAGATTTGAGGTGTTTCTTAATGTAGCTAAAATTCTTGCTGCCGATGACCATAAATTATTGGAATTATTGGTGTAAAATAGTGAAAGTTAAAAGATTGCGGGTCTATTATAAAATGAAAGTACCTGAGTTGAAAGATTGGATTCTAATTTAAATTTTCTTTTCTATCCGTTAGGAATTTATTTTGAAGCCTTTGTAGCCTTTCTTTTATCAAACAAAGTCATGTGATAATTTGAAATTTCATATATCAAATCATTGTGGGCGGTATTCTTTTTGCTACACAATCGAGGGTACCAGGGATTGGAGGCCCTAAGAATTGGATTAAGTCGACATGAAGTAACTCGTTATAAGTTTAGGCTTGTACTATTCGGCTCAACTTTGTCACGTTCATGGCATGCGCTTTTAACTAATAAAAAATAGAAAACTACATTTTGATACAGTGAGGTTTAATGATGTGAAATTAAATTCTTCTCTCTTTTCTTGTTCACATATGGCACTCCAAAAAGGAGAAAGAGTAAGTGTGTTGTGCCATCTCAAAGACATTTTTGCAATTTAAAATTTCCTTTTCGTCTCAAAGAGTTGAAAAAATATTATATCATTAAAACGTTCTATACATCTACCCTATTGAATGTATTTTTTAAGACAAAAACTTTTTTTTTTTTTTCTCTTTTCAGATGGTAAATAGGGTATTAGCTGCCGCTGCCAACAATTGTTCTCTTCCTAAGGCCAGATTCTTATGACTTACTCACTTGACCGCCATTAGGAGTACCACTTCTCAATCGATTTACATGCACGAAAAACATATGACCCTACATGTGTTACTTTGAAAATTCTAAAAATTTGTTTAATCAATACAAATTGTGATCCCAAATTAGCAGATATTTCGATTATAGTTAATAATCACCCTATATCTTCATTCCGATTCCAATGCTTAACCAATTAGTGGTCGGGCAACCAAAAGTACCCAAAATTGTGTTAAGTCGCCTCAATCTTGTAAATTGCTTGTTCCAATTTTACTGAAATTTCCAGAACCTTCTCCACCGCTGAAAACACCTATCGTTCCAAATCATATGACTTCATCATTAAGCGAACCCATGTCAGCACGACATACAACACATGAATATTAATCTAAATCCCTATTAGTGGCACCCTTGATGGGGCATTTTTAATATCATAGATGTCCATATAAAAACTACGTAAGTAACGTTAAAATTATTGTTCATGAACAACTATAGTTAGGTAGTTCCAAACAAAAACATAAATACGAGAGAGAAGTCATTTGAAGAACAGTTGAGATGAAATTTGTGCAATTTCAGATAAAATAGGTAGTAAGAATTTAAATTTGGGACAAATATGGCTTTGTCACCTATGCAGGGTCGCTAATGTGTCAGGTACTTGTCAATATCTTTGTTCATCACAACATTGACGAGATGTTGCATTTTTATTCAACAAATTATGTGAAGAAATTTTTTAATTTTTTCACCTACTTATTCGACTATACTAGATCACGTGAAAGAATAGATACAAATGCAAATAGAAGAATAACAGGGTATATGTAACAAATGTCTAACTTGTTTGGCTCTCTTAATTATTTCAAGAAAATGAACTCTTTTAGCTGTGCTATCGCAGCCACCTAAAATTAAACAAACTCTCAATATTAATGTAGTAGTGGTGAGTCCAAGTCATCCCACAGAGAACGGAGTCTATTCTTGTGTTCAAAAGAAAAGAGAGATTTTGAATTCTTTTAATCTAAAAACTAAAGCAAGAAAGTAAACTGAAGAGAATTAAATGTGAGAAGAATCTTGGTTCTGGTCATATTCACCATGACAATTTTACTAGTCAATTCTTGACACCAAGGATAATTCAATTTTTATACTGAGCAATAATTGAAGAATTAACCCGAATTCCAATTCAAAGTTGATTCTTATTTCTTGCTTTAAAGTTAACTAATTTTCAACAAGCGATCCAATTAACCCTAACCATAAATTTAACCCAGACACGCACTAAAGATTAATTAATAGAAGCATTAAAATCAACAAGAACAATTAGGCTGATTAAACATAAACACACGTGACTATGCCAATTAGTTGATTACTTTTTCTAAATTCAATAATGCTAATCGAACAATTACCAAAGTTAGTTGCTTCACAAATTGATTTAAGCATACAAGGTTAAAACAATCTAGCTGTAGATTTATTCCAATAACTTAGTATTTTGCAGCAATAGCAAGTTAAAAAGAACAATCATAAAATTAATTGTAGAAAAATAATCAATACTTGATATAAAAGTAAATAAATTCAAGAACAAAAGGTCTCGCAACATAGTAGAATCAACCATGGATTCAATTCCCTCAACAAAAAAAAGGGTTTTAGGCACTAAGTGCCATGGTAGAATAAACAAAAATTTTCTGCTGAAAATCCTTGCTAAAACGAGGAATTTTAAAAGTGTCGAAAGTGTCGACTCCTTTCTAATCACATTACATGGGGTATTTATAATGAATACTAGGATTACAATTCCTATCTTAGGATAAGAACGTGGAATCGACTGAAAAAACTCCAAAAGGACGAAGAAATCTTCTTAAAATTAAAACTCACGTAACCCTACTGTGTTGGGCACACATGCGTAGGCTACTCCCCACACATGTGCATCCTAGGCAGTCTTGGAATTTTTCTTTCAGGAAACGGCACACATGCACTACTCAACCCTAGTGCATGTGCGCTGGACCTTCATACTATACTTCACTTCCGGCCTCAATTTTGACCATGATGGTCTTGGAATTTGGAAAAATACAAAACACGAAAGTTGTAACTCTCCTTCTTAGCTATCCAACGCATCTTGAATCAATTCAATCGGATTTTGGATTTGAAAGTTACACTTAAAATACAAAACAGCATCTAGAATGGCTCCATACTCGTGCACATTTTGCCCTTAGAATTTTCTTTCACACTGTCTTTTCCATCTTTTTTAGCTCTTTTTGACTTTAACCCTACAGAAAACTGAGAATAACCAAATTAAACTTAATATTAACTCAAATCTTGCTGACTCACATAAAAATGTGGTAAATGACACATAAAATATAGCACAATTATGAACTTATCAAATCATCTCACACTTAGCCTTTGATCATATTCGAGCAAACATAAAATTAAAACACTTAAACATAACAAAGTTCCACATAACATATTCTCCCAAATATCCACATAAATAGCCACCAGCCAAACCATCATTGGAGTAGTAGTCTGAGAATCAAAGATCTCAGTGCTAATAAAAGCCAAAACATAAAATTCATGTGTACGTGGGTATAGCCATTCAAAATCTTAGATTTGAAAATATTTAGATTAAATCATGAAGACCCTCAAAATTTTTCTAAACACCCCATAACTCACTCTTCTTACACCCCTCCACTAATCTAGATAACCGATTCTATTTAAATTGGGTAGGACTTTTAGCTCGAAATATAGGATAGGATATTATTTAGCCAAAGAAAGGAAAGGATATAACAAATAAGAACAAGAGCTTTAGAGTAATGGTGGCCACGCATTAAAATATAATTTCTCTTCACATGTGAAACATTTTATATCCACAACCCCACACTTGAGTAACAAACACCCATGAAAAGTTCCGAACAACCAGTAAGTATATAAGTTCCCCTTCCTTGAATTAGCCAAACAGGCCAACCTCCCTCCCGACATATATACACAACATCATTATTTTATTTTTTTATATCTACTCACAGTACGGGTATCAGTGATAGGTACTTCCCGCAACATATAAACATGCAAGTAACAAAGATGGACACTACCTGCAAATACAAGTACCAGTGATAGACACTATCTACAAATACCCCATTTTGCCCCATAAATGTACACCACCCAATTCTCACAAGCTTCCACCCTTATATCCCCTTAATATATAATGTGCACCATAAATCTCTTAAAGGAAAAATTTAGGATAAAATACACAATTAAAAGAAATATTAAGCTCAATAAGGGTAGGTAAGACAAGTTAAAATGAAAGAGGTATTATTTTAGAAATAAATTGTTAAAATAGTTGACTAGAAAAGCTCAACAAACAAAGAAGGCACTACCCTCATTTTTAAACTAAATCAAGTCGTCTAAAAATTCGCTTCAAAAATATAATAAATTAAGTTTTTGGGATGTAATATAATTGAGTCTACATAAATTTCTCTAAATGTCCCAAATCAAAAATTAATGTATGACTTAGTGCTTAAAAGTCTTGAGAATCATGAATGGAAAATATTAACATCGTCTACTCATTCATGCATGGTTCAACTAAAGGGTTATTATGTAAAAAAATGGAAAAAATACGTAAAGCAAAAACTATCAAAAATTTTCAAAAAAGGTCAATTAATCCACAAATTTTTTTTTTTCAACTAAAGAGTTATTATATATAAAAATGGAAAAAGTACGCAAAGAAAAAACTATCAAAAATTTTCAAAAATGGCTACTAGGTCAATTAATCCATAAAAAATTTAAAATTTTGACAAGCTCCAATATCAAAAGAAAAGTCAAAATATTGCAGCAAAATACTCCAAATAACTTAAAAATCCAAATAACCCTACACTTAAAAATAACCATTGTCCTCAATGCAAAAATAAAAGCATAAAATGGGAAAAAGAAAAGCTTTTCTGGATGTGATTCATGTTTAGAGCAATATTTGCTATAAATATCCCCTAATCGCGAATGGAAGTTGGATTAACACTAAACAAAACAGAATAAATAATTCTTTTGAGATAATAAGAAAAACAAGAATATTGTAGAAAAGAATCATACAATAATCAGGAGAAAACTTACACTCTTAAGGGAATACACCACAAAAATAAAATCTAAAATGTCTAATCAGTAAAAACAACTAAACTATTCAAGAAATCAACTTAAAAATTAAAAAAGCAACAAAATGACTCTAAACATAGGGCATTAAACATATAGAAGCTCAACTAGCATTCGGCCCCTAAGCATTTCATGCAGGAAAGAAGGAAAAGATGGAAATTTCGATAGGTCCTCTCCGCACTCCCTCGCCAACTAGCGAGCCTCCATAGTCTACTGTCAGGTACACTGGTACTGGATAAATGTATCAAAATGTTGACTCATCCCCTGTTGTCCCTCCAGGATTTTTTGTAAAAGCTTTTCTTTAGTATGCTGCAGCACGGGCACAAGCTCATCCTCTGAATCAGCAGCTTCATTTACCTGTGAAGACTGACTGGGAGGAGACGAGCACAAAGGAACTTAAACCAGACAAACCAAGCTAGCTTAAGCGTATTAGCATTGAAGTGCCTGACAACGTTTCTATCAATTGTATAGGTCCATTCAACGTCCCCATTACAAAGAACACTTGTAATTTCATTTAACTACATGTTGGTGTCGCGGGTGTCTGGCCATTCTTCATTGTGTATTCGATTGACCTTTAAAATTCTACTAATTTCATTAGGAGAGACATCCACTTCTTTGCCTCGAATATAAACCCTGGTAGTCACTATAATGGTTGAAATTTGCATAGAATTTGTGCACCACTGCATCTATAGGTGTCGAGGTGAAGTGATTCCACCCACGATTGTGAATAGTTAATTTAATATTAGGAACTCCTACTAACGATACTTGAATGCTCATTTCTTTGATCACAACCCATTTGGACATATCGTTATCATACTTTTTTTGGGCTGCTGCAGTTAAAAATTTCACATCCCCAACTCCCTTGGCCTGTTGAGATCCAGATGATGAGGATGCTCTGGCACTTTTTACCATAACAGCCTTCTTGCCCGTTCTTCCCATTTCTACAAAATACTAATATGAGCATCTTAGCTACCCAACAAATAATTCAACACCCCACACTTAACCAAAATTCCACTCCTCAAATCTTAAGTCCTAGAATACACAGGATATAATTCAAGAAAAATAGTGCCTAAACCTAAGGCTTATACATATTCCAAGAACATTCTTATGCATGAAAATTGGCCAAAAAGGAATCACATAGCATAGCATAATATTAATATTCTAGGAATTGAATTCATTCACCAATGCCTTGTGTTTTAATATTTTATTCATTGAGATAATTTATCAAACACATGACATGCATAGATATAGAACAAATTTTTGTGCATATAATTACCATGAAATCACTCCTCAATGAATAAATCATACATGTCACACCAATTACACGTTTAGAATTAAATTCATAACAAATTAAACCAATTAAAATGTGCAAAATTAAAACCTTCATGAAATTGAAACCAAAACCCATCGAGGAAAAACATAAGAAAAGTCTAGAAATTCATACCTTAATTGAGTGTTACTTTGTGAGAAAGAAGGGTTTTTTGATGTGATTGTGTTGAGATAAGAGTGAATTGGTGTTGGGAAGTGGTAGGGAATAATGGGGAATAAAGTGTGTGAAAGGGGTTGGAGAAGAATAAATAAGAAGTTGGTTGTGTGTGGTGTGTTATGGTCCTGACCGAAGGGTCTTTACACTTATAAAATGATGCATGCACATTTTCTGTGCATGATATCTTTAGCGTGCATGTGTGTGCTAGGTAGAGAGCACGATTGCTGAATTCTGTGCGCGAGGATTATAGAATGCATATGCGCGCTGGGCAAAGACAAATTTTTTAGAAATTTTCCAAAATTTCTGGAATTTGCGTGGAACACCCTTGTTAGCACAAATTTTCTATTTCTAAATCACCCATACAACACACAAAACTTTCAAAGCACCATTTTATCAATTTAACTTATCAATTAAGTTGATTTCCAGAACAAACAACTCAACAAAACTACGCTAACTCTAAAAATAAAACAAACAAAAATAAGACTTCAAGAATAAT
The DNA here is from genome assembly GCA_025175665.1 of Cinchona pubescens. NCBI lineage: Eukaryota > Viridiplantae > Streptophyta > Magnoliopsida > Gentianales > Rubiaceae > Cinchona > Cinchona pubescens. Next base: position 4,457,098 of record JANKKI010000081.1, read on the forward strand.
TAAACGTAATAAAATTTAAATGGATATGGGTTGCCTTCCATGCAGCGTTCTTTATAGTCAATAGCTTTGAATATGAACAAGAAGGTAAGAATAACTATCTCTATACCCGAGGAAAAAGAGCTCAATAATTGTTAGCGTTGATGCATAGGCTCTCTCCTTGTAATCACTCGCCGTACACTGATTAGTATTCTCAGTCTCCTTCTTAACTCCATCAGTGAGAAACTCAACTATGAACTGCCTATCTCCTCTAGTGCAGTTTATCTAGACCCCATTGTCGTCGTCTATGCAAACCAGCTTAACCCCTTCCTCATGACCCTTAAGAGACTAGAGGATATCGAGCTCTTTACGAGCCACTTCTTGATCTTCATCCCTTAAGGTCAATTCATAAAAGAATGTGGGGTATAATGACACCACAATACAATCCCTTTTAATAGCCAAGTGGTGATCCTTCACAATAGTTAGAATTTCTTGTGTTTCCTCCATGACTAAGTCTAAAATCTTCATTGGCTCTTGCTCTAGAAGATCTTGAGGAATTGAAACCGGAGGCAAGGAATTAGAGTTATCCTTAATAGGCTTGTCATCTGCTAATCCCATATCTAGTTTTCACTTCTTTTCTTCATCTTCTCCACCCTCAGTCATTTGAGATTATAGTCTACTTGTGGAAGAATTCAGTTGACTTAGTTGATCGCTCTAAGCTTTGCAGACTGACTTTTGTTTCCTGTTGAAATTGCAATGTATTACCAGCCAGAGAATTAATTAATTCTTCCAAAGACTTACCAGATTCGGTATAAGGTTATTGTGGCAGAACTGGCTATATACACTAAAGACCTTGTGATGGATAACTAAACTCAGAATAATCTATCCATCCTTGATTGTACTTATAGGTGTATGAGTCATACCAAGGTTGTGATGGATTGGAGGACCATTCATTGCTTCGAGAGGTAGGACACATGTCAATTAAGTGATTATCAGCACAAATCTCACAAATACTTGCTTATCGCATATCTTCTAATTGTTCAATAATAATAGTGAAATCGGAGTAACAAACCTCATAAGAATTGGTAACAATAATGGAGATAAAAGAGAGATCAAGTAATAAGTAAACATAGTTAAATACAAAAATTTATAGTTAAAAAATAAATCAAACTGTTTCCCATCAATGGCGCCAAAATTTTTGCTATGCTATCCCAGGTGTTGTCCAACCAAAATTAAATAAACTCTCAATATTAATATAGTAGTTGTAATTTCAAGTCGTCATGTCTTAAACGAAGTCTATTCTTGTGCTAAAAAAAAAAGGGGGTTTTGAATACTTTTAATCTAAAAACTAAGGTAAGAAAGTAAACTGAAGAGAATTCTGTGTGAGAAGAATCTTGGTTCACCATGACAATTTTACTAGTCGATCCTTGACACCAAGGATAATTCAATTTTTATACCAAGCATTAATTGAAGAATTAACCTGAATTCCAATTCATTGTTGGTTCTTTTTTCTTTATAAAGTTGGTTAATTTTAAACACGCGATTCAATTAACCCTAACCATTAATTTAACCCATACACACGCCAAAAATTAATTAATAGAAGCATTAAAATCAACAAGAAGAATTAGGCAAATTAAACACAAACACACACAGTTATGCCAATTAGTTGATTATTTTTCCAAAATTCAATAACGCTAATCGAGCAATTATCAAACTTAGTTGCTTCACATGTGTATTTAATTAAGCATACGCGGTTAAAATAATCTAGCTATATATTTATTCCAATAACTTAGTATTCTGCAGCAAAAGCAAGTTAAGAGGAACAATCATAAAATTAATCGCAGAAAAATAATCAATTCTTGATATAAAAGTGAATGAGTTCAAGAACAAATGGTCTCACAACATAGTAGAATCAACCAATTTCCTCGACGAAGAAGAGAGTTTTAGGCACTAAGTGCCATGGTAGAATAAACAATAATTTTCTACTAAAAATGCTAGCTAAAATGAGGAATGAGAGTGTCGACTCCCTTCTAATCAGCCTACATGGGGCATTTATAATGAGTACTAGGATTACAATTCCTATCCTAGGATAAGAACGTGGAATCAGCTGAAAAAGAGCCCAACTAGACGAACAAATCTACCTAAAATTAAAAATCACGCAACTCTACTGTGTTGGGTACACGTGCACAGGCAATTTAGCACGCATGTGCGCACTAGGCAGTCCTGGAACTTTGCTTCCGTATTCTGGTAACGACACACATGCACTGCTCAACCCTAGCGCACGTGTGCTGGACGATCATACTACACTCCACTTCCAGCTTCGATTTTGACCTTGATGCTCTTGGAATTTGGAAAAGTTAAAACCTGAAAGTTGTAACTCTCTTTCTTAGCTTTCCAATGCATGTTGAATCAAATCAATCGGAGCTCGGACTTGAAATTTGCACCTAAATTACAAAACAGCATCCAGAATGGCTCCATACTTGTGCACATTTCGCCCTTAAAATTTTCTTTCACTTTTTCCACATTTTTCAGCTCTTTTTCACTTTAACCCTGAAAAAAACTAAGAATAACCAAATTAAACTCAATATTAACTCAAATTTTGCGGACACGCATAAAAACTTGGTAAATGACACACATAAAATATAGCACAATTATGGACTTATCATCTTTCAACAATAGATAAATAAAAATTACATGGAAAAACCAAAAATTAGACAAAATATATAACTATCCATACGTGAGAATGTTATCTTATTGATTGAATAATTTTCATTTTTCTGAAGAAATGAACATTTAGAATCGTGAAATTTTCAAGCACAACTTGGTTCATATACATTAGTTATAGTCATTAAGGGCTAATTGGGAAACCAAAAATACCTAAATTGTGTGAAACAACCTCAATCCTTTGTTATTAGATGTTACAATCATTAATAAATACCACAAACTTTTCCATCGAACACGGTAGTTCTAGATCCATATCTCACTTTCTCATCATTATCCATACCCACTTCAGTAATTGATAGTTCGTCTTATATAGATCCTTTTGTAGAATAGTTTGGAGAAAGGTTGTTTCCACAAACATCACCTTAGGCAATTGTCGATTTTATTAGATAATTTACTATTAAAAGATTTAATTGATTGATTTTGTTTCGAGAATATATTTTTTAAGATGAACGGGTAATTTAGTGTCAAAAGGTGACAAATTATTAAAAATGAAAAGGCCAAAACACTTAAATGCTAATGAGATGGTAAACTAGTAGATTTATAAATTTAAATATAAGGGGTTAAGGCATTAATTACTCATTTCCCGGGTAAAATCCTGAGAGGATTATGGTATCACCACTTAATCCCTTGTGAATCTGTAATTGTTCTTTACCTTAATTTTATAACTGGATTGTTTGCCTCGGGTATGCAAACTAAATCAAGTAATAAAATAACCGCACTACACCTATTACTCTACCTTCACTCTTCCAAGTATACGGGGTAGGTAGTTGTATATGGCAAGTGGGTATTGTTCCCACAAGGATAGTTGGATGGCAACTACTAGGATTGAAGTGTCATTGCTTACTTAGGCAAAATCTAAATAAAGAGGAAACTAAACTTAAGCAAGTCTATAAATCAAACATTTAAACAAGTTAAGATTATGAACTAGTTAAAACTGTTAAAAGTAAGGTAACTAAACAAGTGAAGAGAACTAGATTAAAAATAAATATTTTTGAATTTTTTATTTAGTAAAACAAAACCCACTAAAATTTACTAGGGAAATCAATACAAAGGAAATAAAGATTTTAATTAAAAATTACTGGATTAGCAAGAACCCTAAAAGCTCAAAAGAAAACTTGAAATGGAAGTGACTTGATTTGCAAGAAATCTAAAGAGAAAACATGTAAAAAATTTATCTACTTGTAGCAAATGAAAAACTTACTAAGATTAACTAATCAAAATTTAAACTTGCTAGAAATTAAAGATAAGATCTAAAGGAAATTAAAAGAAAATTTTTATATTAAAAAGAAACCTGAGTTTTAAGCTAAAACTAAACTAGTCTAATGTCCTAATTACCAACTATACTACTACTATGTGTACTAGAATGAGTTACAAGATATGATTTAAAGAGCTGCAGCTCAAAGTTACAAAGACATCCTAATTACTTAAGCTGTCGTTCATAGATATCGTGACATAAAGTAATTGATGTCGTGACATCAAGTTGAAAATTATGATTATATTTCTGCCTCAATGTCGCGACATCAAACATTCCATGTCGCAACGTCATCGCGCTTCTTCCAGCTTAAGTCTTCAATCTTTATCATTTGTAATTTGCTCCAACAACTCTTGTGATCTTGAACTTTCATCCTTTAATTCTTATCCTGCACAATACTTAACTAAATAAGTGATCTAATTATACTAAAATTAAGATAAAACCCATGTTAGTATCTTAATATTTACAAATAATGTAAATGCAATTATCTAATGCAAGAATTAAGGTAAAACAATTAATTAAACACCACAAATAGGGATTTGTTGGCCCCAAAAGCAACCTAAGAGGGGGGTGAATTAGGTTGTCTCTAAAAACAAACCTTTTTATGTGCTTAATAGAAATTCAAACTTTATGCACCAAATGAAAACTTAAGCACAAATGAATACAATAGACATTCAACAATTTAAGCTTAAAGAACAATTAAGAATATTGAGATTAAGAGAATCAAACCAAACTCCCTAGCTTCTCAAGCTTGGAGCTTATAACTACAAAGAGCTTTTTACAAGGCAACTACCAACAGTTCACAACTTGAAGTTCAGCCACTAAAAGTCTCTTCAAAGTAGGTGAGACAATAACCTCTTGTACACAAATGAGGATCACTCTTGCTCACACTAATTTCCTTTAGTTGAGCCAAGAGTTTTACACTCACAACCTCCCTTTGTTACAATTGTTATCTCTCCACTCTTACACTTGAAGAACTCTTACACTTCTAAGCTCTTTTCTCACTACCTACACTATTACAACACTTGTATCAACTATTTCTCCCAAATAGCTCAAGAATTGTTTCTAATCAATGTAGATGTAGAAAGTTAGGAGTGTGAAGTGTTTGTATAAGCCGTTCTAGACCGTTCGGACGGCCGCTGCTATGTGTATTGTGTCCGACTGAAAAACTAGCCGTTGGACCTTTCGGACGGCCGATGCAGCAAGAGTGCGTCCGAACAAACTAGCCGTTGGACCGTTCGGACGGCCGCTGCTAAACCTTGCGTCCGACACTGCGTCCGTTCTCTGAGGGTATGTTCGTTCGGACGTCCGAGGATGCGTCCGAACATGCGTCCGATCGAAGCAAAGTCTTGGAAATATGATCGGACGCTGTTCTTCGTCCGAGGCTTGCTTCAAATTCTTTGTGTTGTTTTTGTTCGGACGATCATTTGCGTCCGAACCTCCCTGTTTTTCTGCACACTTGTTTTCAAACCATTAGTATGATTTGGTCATCATCAAAACATGATTAACATAACTGGGGTTCAACAGGATTAAACTAACAAAAAGGTATAGTTTAATAAGTAGAATAACTCTAGTTTCCTAGAGTTAACAAACCCCCAAACTTAATATTTTGCTAGTCCCGAGCATTACAAGAAAGGAAAAGAGTTTAACTAAACAAGTAGACATAGATACACCCCCAAATTGAACACAAAAGATGAGTAATGGATGTACATATGAACAGTTAGGAAATCTGTCAAGGGATCTCAAATATCATATGACAATTGAATTATTTCAACTGATCATTCCATGTTTTCAATTTATCCATAGAACCACAAGTTCAAATACCACACAAGACTTCAAATAATCAAGTATTCACCATTCTCAAAAAGGCTTTAGAAAAGCAAGTTCTATTCATTCAAAACATAGCTTTTGCTCAAATGAAAAGGGACCAAGTTATTCAATCATCCCGACAAGACCATATGGAAATAAAAGTTCATTAGAAGTTCACCTATATATACAAGTCACACAAGTTAGGAACATCAATATATCAAGTAGTGAGTATCAAGAAATCAATGATGTGTATTATAGACATTTATTGCTCGACTTGTTAGCATTCTAAAACGTAATTTCTACTGAATTATTTTGGAGTAAAACTATGGTACATGTCAGAATCCCGCACTTGCCTTATTACAACTCTAATGGTTTATTTGGAAGAAACAACATGGATACATGCCGGAATCCCGTACTCGTCTTATTCTTAAATGTAAATTTTTTTCATGACCCTAGATCAAGGAAGTGGAGTAAAATGTACCCAAGATTAATATTCAATTTCAGTAATCATTCACAAGTTAGAATAACAGTCCCTATGCAAACACACAAAATGTCCTAAATCACTTCTATTCCATTTAAACCATTTTTTTCGACAGATAAATTGACCAGCAAAGTAATACTAATGATTTGATAACAAATAATGAATGAATGAATTTAGCCAAAAATATGGTTCCCTTTTTCTAAAAATAGCAATACAAAGTTTTTGAAATTATTGAGTCGCAAGGAACTACTCAATACACACTTAAATTTATAGAATGTCCAATTAAAATTGTTCAATCATATGATATTGCAAGTTAAAAATTGTTCAATCATCGATTACCAAATTGATCAATTTTCTATACAAATCTCATTGAACACATATACAAATCTCAAAAAAAACACCACTTCCAACACAAGAAAAGAACACTCCCAAACTTGACATTTTTATGCTAATCATGAGTAAAACTCATCCATCCACTCACCCAAAATTCAACAAATGCTAACCAACACACAAACAAGCTTGATAAACATAATAACAGAACCTAAAACGAAATCTAATCAACTAGTTCGACAGAACAAGTCACTAAGAGCAAAATTAAGTCAGAAACCATGAAATCATCCATAGATGTTCAAAATTCTCAATTCAATCATTAAAATACCAATAAATATTCTACTTGACATTAGCTTAAAGCCCTTACTAATCTATTCCAAAGAAAGTATCTGACTCAAATACGTTAAAAACCATAAAATAGAAAAAATAAATTACTAAAGATGTTAAAGAAATGAAAAGTAGAAATGTTCTTCAAGCCCCTCTATGTACATAAAAGAAAGAAAGGTAGAGATAATTAGGAATGAATTGGTCTTCTCCTTGTGCTGCAAAGATCATTCTTCATCTTCGGCCTCATTAATATCTCGCTCTATCTCCTCTTGGCCCTCTTCTGTACCGCTATGTTGACTCCTTGAAATCCTCATCTTGGACCCCACCAATGTCACCAACCTGTTGTGATTTTCCTTCTTGTGCTAGTTCACTCTCGAGTGGTGTATAAAAGTGATACCCACGAGGTGGACCATAATGCCATGCTAAAGGTAGTCTTGGCTAGATCCATGTACTCAATGTTGTGGCCCTCAGAGCTTCACTAACAAGCGCCAAATTGTTATGAAGGACTAAATGGCTATAGGTCCAATATCCTTGAAGTTCATTGTGCTCCTCATCGATTCTTGGTGAATTAAATACGTACTCTGCTGGCATGAGAATGTGTGATGCCCGTAGGGGAAGTGGTTGATGTATAGTGGTTTCTCCGAGCTACTAATGTCTCTTGAACTCCCAAACCATCTTGCAAACATACTCCTTATTAATCTTTCTTTGTTTATTGGTTTGAAGCTCTCTAGGAATGATAAGGCATCCTGCATCAATACATAAATGAGTTATCAAGCTTGGAGCATAGAATATAGGTCTCCTAGACATCTCATTGTCAAGAAATCCCTGTCAGATTAATCTACCAACATTAACAGGCATGCCCGTATGGAAGGCATCGTTGGAAAAAGAAAAACAAAGCATATTTTATCCCTTAGATTATAACTCATAGAGCTAGAACCCCAAATTTGGTAACTAATGAAATAAAACCATAATTTAGCCAACAAAGTAAGACCTCCGCGAGGAAATTTTAACCCTGAATCATTGGTAACATTCATCACCCAATCCATATGAATAGAAGAAATAACATCTTTAATGGCCATCATATCCTTTGTTTTTGTCTTGGATCAATTCCCTATATTCCTCATGGTCAATAGAGGGCATATTAAGGTACGCATTAATCTTTTCCGCACTAAAATCAACCAATACCCACTCACTCACACCTTTTCCTCTTCAAGATGACACAAATTATAATGAAACTCCTAACTGAATTTGTGTGTCTTGACTCAATAGCTCTATCAAAACTCTCTCAGTGCCTACCCTTGAGCTGGGCTTCTAACTCCTTCCTAACTTTCTCATATTCTCCCAATGCATGGACAAATCAAATCCCCTCTCCTTAATGACCTCATGCTTCTATCATTTGCCTTAAATAACTGACAAGCACGTTCACTTGAGAATTGGGATTCCACGATTGGCTCCTCCAGTTCACTACTCATCCCTTCCTCTACTTTTCATTTCTTTGAGGCTTTTTCTCTTCTCCTACCTCTTCATCTTCTACCACTACCATACACTCTCCTTGTCATTGTCTTTCAATAAATTTCAATCAACAATCACAATTCACAAATTGACGAATTAAGCAATTAAAATTCAACACCCAAATTTAACAAAAATTTCCACACAATCCAATTATCCAAAAATTAAACAAGTAATCCACCACAATAATTATAATCAAAATAATCTCAACAAAATCACCAAAAATTTCACATGAAAATTTCCAACAAAGCCAAAAAATAACCCACAAAATTCTTCAATTTCCCAGTAATCAGATGCAAATAAATACAACAAATAATCTTGAAATCAACACAAAGGCAATCCAAATCAAGAATTTAACAGGCTTGAGTACAAGAAATTTGAACTTTAATTATTTACCCTATTAGTTCGAGTAGAACCCACATGAATTACTTGGAAATCTTCTTGATAACTCGAATTTCACCCTTGAATAGTCAAAATTGTGTTAGGTCCTCCTCAATGTCACGACATCAATCTTTGATGTTGCAACATCAAATATCTTGTATGCCTTTCACGTGGTCGATGTCGAAATGTCGAGTCGGGTAAAAATTTGTTACCTTTGTAGAAGATAATGACACGACATGGGATTTGGTGACGTGTTATCATTCTAAAATGTTTGCAAGGTTGATTTTGATGTGGTGATATCAAGCTAAACTTCTGCAAGGTGTAATTCCAACACTTAGTAATGTTTCCTTTCTCTTTCTCTCTTCACCACAAGTCTTCTCACTACCTACAAATATAAAAAACACAAATATTAGAAAACAATTTCCACTCATTCTTTAGCACAATTTATTCAAAACATAAACAAACTTTTCAAACAAAAATTCAACCAAAAGTAAACCAAATCAAATCAAAGCATATTATAAACTAAACAAGAAATAACACTTAAACAAAACAAAATACGGAATTTAAAAGTTGGGTAGCCTGCCAACAAGCGTTCTTAGAGTCACTAGTTTGACTATAGCATGAATTAATTAAATTAAGCAATTAAGGATGGTCGGCCATCCTTTTCCTTTTGGTCTCCATGGGAAGAGCTTGATCCTTTTCTTTTCTACTAAAAATGATTGATTCACAACTTTCACATGAACTTGTCCCTTTTTCTGAGTATTTGCAAGAGCTAATGGACTAATTATCATACCAATTTGCTTCTCAAACCACCTTCTCTTCTTTTGGTAAATTTTCACCTTTTTGTTATCAACAATTTTTCAATTGTTGGTATTATCCTCCTGATTCTTCATCGCATCACAACTAACATCGGGTGGCTTCTCCAAGTATTTTTTCAAGTCTTTCTTTGCTTCATCCACCTCTTTGACTAATCTGGCTTCCTCAACATTGAATGCCTCTTTATTTGACCTAACAATAAGAGAATCAGAAGTGATTGGTTAACACAACTTTCTTCAAAAATTTGGACATTATCATTATAACCATAAACATTAAATTCAACTAGTTCATGTTCAACTTGTAACATCAACTTCCCTTTGTTAATATAAATCATTGCATGTGCGGTTGACAAGAAAGGCCTCCCCAATATCAATGTCTCACCAGTGTCTAGCACTAAAACATCAACAAAGAAAACCAACTTGTCCACTTGAACTATCACATCTTCCAATAAACCATAAGGTTTCCTCGTGGACATATTCACCAATTAGAGTGTGATTTGAGTAGGTTTGGCACTTGTAATTTTGAACTTGTCATAGATGGCCTTAGGCAAAACATTGATGCTTGCCTCTAAGTCAAATAGTAAACGATGTAATGTATGACCCCTAATATTCACTAGTATGGTGAAACTACCAGGATCCTTGAGCTTTGGTGGCAATTTCCTTTGCACAATTGAACTACACCCAGCATTAAGGTACACCTTTTCATCATTATCGGCCACTTCCTCTTCTTAGCTAGAATCTTTCCCATAAATCGAGCACAATGGGGTTTCTTTGTGAGAGCTTCAAGCAAGGGATTATTAATTTGGAGCTTTACGAATAGCACAATGAATTGATTAAATTGTTTCTTTTTTTCTTCCTTTATTGGGTCAAGCAACCTTTAGAGAAATGGTAACTCCACCGAAGGGTATAGATTCAAAAACTCTTCAATTTGCTTATTCTTGCACCCGTTCTTCTTTTGCAAGTTGTTTTCGCTCTCATCAATCTTCTTTTCATCATCACAATTGACGTCACTTTGAGTTTCAACCACCGTTGTTTTTTTCTTTTCCCTTTCTTTATCAACTTCATGCTTGTCATTCCCTACCATCAACTCCTTTCCACTCCTCAAAGTTACATCATTGCATTACTTCTTCCCACTTGATCTCTTCCATTTTGCTCTCGTGGATTAGGAATTGTGTGACTTGTCAAAGCTCCCAAGGTTCTCTCATTTTTTCTAGCCAGAATTAATCCAATTGGATCTCCAAATTCCTTGTAGAGTCTCTTAAATTCGCATACTTCCTCATTTGATTTCAAATCTCTCTTCAAATTGTCAAATTATGTTCAGAAATCATCGCCCTCTCTATGAAAGTTTTGATTATAGTTCAAGAGTAGTGGAGGGTCATGTTGTTGACATTGAGGCCTTGGTTGGTTGTAAGTGTAAGGAAGATTTGATTGGGTTTGATAAGAGTTGGTTTGAAAATTTCTTTGATGAGGGGGTTAATAAGGCCTATAAGAAGTTGATGCTTAACTTTGAAAATTTTGTGGTTGAGGATTGTATTAGTAGGGAAAATTTTGTTGGTTATTTTAATTGCTCCAAGAGAAGTTTGGGTGATTCTTCTAAGAGGAATTGTAAGTATTTCCATGAACTTCGAGTGGATTTCTTGAAGATGGTTGGTTAGAGGCATAGTTCAATTGTTCATTTGACCCCATAGAAACTTCACAATGTCCAATTAAATGTCCACCATTTATTATTTCTCTACAAAAATCACAAACAAGAGGCGTTTGAAATGAAGAAACCACAGCATTTACGGTATTTCCTCTTTCCAAATTCTTCAAAACTTCGTCAATTTGTTCATGACATTCATCAATAATTCTTGTTGAGCAAGCAATGCATCATTTGAATTCAAATTTAAGACACCTCCACGTTGACCATTAGCTTGTTGAACTTGTTGTTGAGCAACAGGTTGAGCAATAGGACCATGATAATATTAGTTAGACGCCATCCTGTAGAGTAGTGTTTGTCTTTAATTCTTCGGTGTTTTGAAAGACAATGAATCATCCATGGATGCTTTATACAATTGATTTGGTTTCTTCAGTCAAGCCATTATAAAATGTTTGAATTTGAAATCAAAGGGAGGTAGCATGATGTGGGCACTTTCTCAAAATTCTTCGAACCTTTCCCCTGCTCAATAAGACCTTCACTTATGTCTTTCTTGAACGAAGTAATTTTATTTTGAAGTTTGACGATTCATGAAGGAGGATTTAAATATTTTGCCAAAAATTCATGAGCTAATTGATTCCAAGTGGTGAATGTCCCTTGTGCATGTGATTGCAACCAAACTTTAGGTCGATCCCTCAAAGAAAAAGGAAAAAACCCTCAAGCGAACGCAATCGGGCTGTACTCCATTAAACTTAAAAGTGTCTAATACTTCTTCGAAATTCATCAAGTGTGTATATGGATCTTCATTTGGACCTCCACCAAACATTGCATGAGTTTGCAACATTTGGATAAGAGCGGGCTTGATTTTGAAGTTGTTAGCTTTAACGGGCATACGTATAATGCTAGAATTAGTTCCATTAAAGTTTGGCATTGCATAATCCTTGGAGGACGACTATTTCTATTAACTCCATTATCATTGAAATTAGCATCTATACCAATATTTCCCATTCCTTCTACTTGTTCATCATCAATATTCTCATTCTCTTTTGATTTTGTTAAGGATTTGCCATGTTGAGACTTGCCAATTCTTGTTGTACCCCTTTCTCATATTTTTAATTCTTCTCAATTCTTTCTCTCTTTCATCATCAAGACAAATAAATTTCTCCTTTTCTCCTCTAACCATGCACTACAAGAACAAATTCAAATAATTAATCACAAGTGCCAATTCAAACTAAAAGCAAGAACTAAACATAAACAAGTAAAGACTACTAATTAAAAACTAAGATTAACTACTAAAACAAGTAAAAATGCCTAATCTACACCCTTAAAGGGCCTAAAATTGCCAATATGCCAAGGACAATCCCTGACAATGGAGCAAAAAACTTGTTCGGCGCGGGTAGAGTATAAACTAAATCAAGCAATAAAATATCTTCACTACACCTATTACTCTACTATCACTCCTACAAGTATACGAGGTAGGTAGTAGTATATGACAAGTGGGTATCATTCCCACAAAGATTGTTGGATAGAAAGTACTAGGATTTAAGAGTCATTGCATAGTTGGGCAAAATCCATATAAAGAGGAAATTAAACTTATGCAAGTCCATAAATCTCCTCACACATTTAAACAAATTAAGATTAAGAACTAGTTAAAATTGTTAAAAGCAAGGTAATTAAACAAGTAAAGTTTACTCTAATTAAGCAAGTCAACTACTAATTAAAGAACTAACTAAATTAATCTAATGACAGCAAGTAAAATTACTTCTAAATCAATTGAATTAACTAAAATAAGATGAGAATGAAAAAGCAAGTAATCCTACATTGACTAAGGAAAGTACAAAGAAAGTAAGAAAATAAAGAAATCCCCATGTCTACTAATTGAAGCTATAAAGTTTGTAAAGAGAACTAGATTAAAACTAAATATTTTTTTATTTTTGATTAAATAAAAGAAAACCCACTAAAAACTAAAAGGAATTAATGCAAGGAAATAAAGATTTTAACTAAATATTACTAGATTACAAGAACCCTACAAAGTTCAAAGAAAATTTGAAATAGAGGCAACTTGATTTGCAAGAAATTTAAAAAGAAAGTACGTAAAAATTTTATCTACCTACAACAAATAAAAATCTCACTAAGATTATCTAATAAAAAATTTAAACTTGCTAGAAATTAAAGAAAGATCTAAAGAATTTAAAAGAGAACTTTTATACTAAAAAGAAACTTGAGTCTTAAACTAAAATTAGACTACTCTAATCTACTAATTACCAACTTCACTACTATTATGTGTACCGGAATGAGTTATGAGACAAATTTAAAGACCTGCATATCACATAATTAGTTTTTGTAATTGTAAATAGGTCTTTAAATCATGTCTCTTAACAGATTCATTGCGACAACACCTGTCTCTCGCGACATCAGACTTGTAAATTACAGAATTATATTCTGCCTCGATATCACGATATTGAACATTTCATGTCGCGACATTGAGTTTCTTCCAGCTCAATTCTTTAGTCTTCATCAATTGTAATTTGCTGCTGTTGTGATCTTGAACTTTTACCCTTTAATTCTTATCATGCACAATACTTAACTAAATAAGTGATCTAATAATACTAAAATTAAGCAAAAATCCATAGTTAATATCTTAATATTTACAAGTAATGTAAATATAACTATCTAATGCAAGTAATTAATCTAATACCCTTAATTTAACACCAAAAATAGGGTCTAAACTAACTAAAAGCCTTAGTTTAATAAGTATAACAATTCTAATTTTCTAGAGTTATCATGTACAGACATGGATGGAACTCTACGAAAAATGAAAGATAGTGATGGACGCTTTTTAATTTCATGTTTTCAACTTACCTCAAATATAATAATGATTTGTTGCAAATGTAAATATCTATTGATTATAAAGTTTTTTGAATATATGTGGTTGATTTTTATTTATTTGTTTATTAAAATGTACAATGAATAATATTTCCTAAACTATAAAGAAGTATAAACTTATATTGAACTTAGAGAGCTTTCCTTCTCATATTAAAATTTCTCTAGAAAGTGAGAAAGCTACACAATAAAAAAAACATTTTTATAGTTTCATGTTTTGTACTTGCTTCAAAATAAAATAATATACCATATCAGGTGAGTGATTTCTGAAAATGAAGTTTTTCTCTGTATGTGGTTGATTTCGATTTATCTGTTTATTAAACTGAATAATGACAAATAGTTTGAAACCTATGTAAAGATGTTCAAATATATGTGAAGTGCAGAAAAAATTTCTTATATTTCTGCATCTCTAATTCATTCAATCTTAAATAATATAATGGCTCGTGCACTGCACATGTTAAAGACTAGCATAACAAAGGTTTTGTTAGATTTTATTATTGTAATCATTCTTCATTTTTTCCCTTTATTGATACTGTTTATTTGTAAATCATGTTCATTTCTGCAATTACATTTTGATAAATATTTAAAAATAATTCTAGCTACACCATCTAAGTAGAGTAATCTCTATTTATACAATGTACAAATGCAAACGTGCACCATTTTCAGCCTTATTGATTGTTATTCTTTTTACTTTTAAATATTTATGTACTTAAAAGCTTTGAATAGTGCTTTCTTCCTCTAATAAATAATTCAAAGTTTATGCAATAAAGCATGACATATACAAAACAAAAAACAGTTGGCTGTAAATTTGCAAGAATATAAAAGAAGACAAAAAAATCATTGAAAAAGCATAAAATAATAATATGGCTATAGATAATATATATTTACATTAAAATAAAATATTAATCCCGTAGTTATTAAGGATTTCCGTTCCTATAATGAAACTAAGAAGGCCATTGAGCTTAGTTTTACAAAATGGTAAAGTGTCTCACATACATAAATTTCCTATAATGAAACTAAGAAGGCCATTGAGCTTAGTTTTACAAAATGGTAAAGTGTCTCACATACATAAATTATAGCGAGCAGTTTAATATTCAGTGTTAGACCTGTAGTACTATAAATTGGACTGCATTAACCAATCTGTGGCCTGTTTAATTGGAACTCATATGAAAAATGGTTGGACTATATTTGGCATTAAGGGGTTCGATCTTGGACTTTGTTAAATACATACCTGTGTGTATGCGATGTGTTCATATTATACTGTACACATACGCATATTTTAAAACATCATTTTTTAGAGTAACAAATTCATCCCATGGGCGAATTTGACATAAAAAGCTTATATGAAATGGAAGGGCTAGAAAATATAGAAAATAGTTTTTTTTTATTTTTTTCATCAACATTATTGAGGTGAATCGCTTGATTACAAAGACAAGACAATCCAAATGAACGTCTTTCCTTAATTATAGCTAATGGATATAAATGTCTTCCTTATTTATTAGTAAATTAAATAGAATAACGACAAACATTTTTGAGAAGTATGTAAACAAGTTCAATTGTATATTGAATTCAGTAAATTTTGCTTCTCATATAAAGATATCTCTAATTTATTCATTCTAAATAACATAATGGCCCGCGCATTACGTGCGTTAAAAAGTAGCAAACAATATTACAAAAAAGCATGAAAATTTTCTTAAGGTTTAGTTACACTTTACCCCCTTAAACCTACACTCTAGTTATACTTTGCCCCCTGAATCTCAATAATGTATACGCTTTGCCCCCTATAAAAAATTCCTTATGATAATAATTATAAAAGGATGATGTAGACATTTGTTTTGACATTATTGCCCTCTAAACTTTTATGGACAAATAACTTTCCCTTTATGTCATTTTTAATGTTTCCATACAATGCTTTTTTATTTTTAATTTTGTAACAATAAGAGGAATTCTTGAATTATAATACTTTTGTTAATCAATTTATATATTATTTTTCTTCATTCTGAAACTAAATACAAAAATGATGAACTTTTACAACTAATTTTTCTTTATTTCTTTGTGGTATCTAAACATGTTAGTAATAAAGTAATTAAGTAAATTTATTTTATTTTTTACTCATTTTATACTTGATAAAAAAAATTTGTATGTGTTTTGATGTCATACAAAAAAAATATTTAATTATTTAGTTAAAAGATATACTTCTTACACCTTATTATTAATTGTGAAATGAAAAATATATTTTCTATAAAATATATCTAACTAAAAAATTATTTAATAATTTTATATTTAACATGGTATAAATCATTCCAATTAGAAATGAAAAAAAATAGTTATAAAAAAAAATCTCTTTTTTGTATTTAGTTTTATATTAAAGAAAATAATATATAAGTTGATTAAAGAAATTTAAAAATTCATGAAATTCTCTTATAATGTCGAAATAAAAAATAAATAAAAAGAATATGTACAATCATTAAAAATTAAATAAAAGGAAAATAACTTTACACACGAATTTTTTGGAAGGCGTTTTTGCCAAAACGAATATCCTCATTACCTTTTTAAAATTATATGATTGAATCTTTCAAAGGAGACAGAGTGTACTTTGGTGGGATTCACAGGATAAAATACAACTAGAGTGTAGGTTTATGGGGTAAAGTATAATTAACCTTTTTTTACCTAGTATAAAATGCGTAAATATAAAATAAATTTATTTCATTATTTTATTATTAATATGTTTATAAGATACCATAAAGAAAATAAAGAAAAACTAGTTGTAAAAACTAAAAGTTTGCCATATTTTGTATTTAATTTTAGGATGAATAAAAATAATATATAAATTGATTAAGAAAAATGTGATAATTCAAGAAATTCTCTTATTATTGCCAAATTAAAAAGAAAAACATTGTATGGAAACATTAAAAATGGCATAAAGAGAAAGTAATTTGTCCATAAGCGTTTACAGGGTAATAATTTCAAAACAAATGTCCACATCATCCTTTTATAATTATTTATTACATGAAATCTTTTATAGGGGGAAAAGTGTACATTATTGAGGTTTAGGGAGAAAAGTGTAATTAAAGTGTAGGTTCAAGGGGTAAAAGTATAACTCGTTTTCCTTGGAAAAGTTGAAAAAGTTGGAATGACTAGTTAAAATAGTTCAATTGTCATACGGTATTTGTGGTCCCTTGAGAGGTCTCCTAATTATTCGAAGTACTTCTATTATTCACCTTTTGTATTGTCATCTTGGTGGTGTCTATTCTTTTGTGTTGTTTTTTTCTTGTCTCGAGTAAAAGCTTGATAAGTGTAAAATTTAGGGGTGTGATAACTCTAAGAAACTAGAATTATATGTACCCTAAACTTGATGGTTTTGCTACTAGTTTCCAACACTTTTAGTGTTTTCATGTGTGGTTTTGTTTATTTTGCTTTTATGTGCCAGAATGTGTTAGTATGTGTTTATTAAGTGTTTTAGTACTTATTTATGTGTTAATGAGCATATTTTATTAGGTTTTTGCATTTAGAGTTGTGTCATGTCTTTGACTTAATTTCGTTGGGAGTTAAGTTTTCGTTCATCTTTTTTTGTCTTTCATTTTTTTGGCCTATTTTGTGAGAATTTTATTTATATATTTAGGTGTTATTTTAAGCGTTTATTATAGATAATAGTGTTCTCCTATGTGTTTGGGTTACATGAAAAAAAATGGCATAACAATCGGACGTCGGATGAAAATTTTCGAAGAAAAACTGTGACAGGCTACATTTAAAAAGTTTTTGTCCACATTGCGAAATGGATTTTCCAAACTACGATATGTAGACGGTGATCTGGAGAAAAAATGACTTTGTTTGGTGCTGATTTTTGCTGCACTATTACCCCACGAGCCTAACACTATTTATACCGCTTTAAGTCTGATTTGAGGCTTAGAAGACCCATTATAAATTTAGTATGAGTAGCCTAGAGTAGAAGTTAGTTCTCTTCCTTTTAGATCCTCATTTAGGAAGGGTTTTCTTAGATTAGGGCTTTTCTTTCTTGTAGATTTCAAATCCAACCTAAAGATTGAAACTTTTTAGTTGTAAGTGCTTTGTTTATGTTAAAACTCCTTTATTTAAGCTTTAATTTCATGTTCCTTTAGTTAATTAGTTTAATTGCTTCCTTGTTTTCTTAGAGTACTTGTTATATTAGTTTATGGACTTTCTTTAAAAATACTTTCTTAGTGATAAGTTGTAGTTTAGATTGGTTAGTTAGGATAAATTAGTTTATGGTCTTTTGATTTAGTTTCTTTATTTACTTGCTTTCTTAGTTTAATTGGTAGATTAGTTAATGGGAATATTTCCTTAATTGTGCTTTCTTTGTGTTAATTTGAAGTTTAGGTTAGTTAATTACTTTTTAAAAATGCTTTCTTTTTACATGCTCTCTTAGAATAGGTTATGGGCTTTCTACAATTGTCCTTCCTTAATGGTAATGCGTAGTTTAGATTAACTAATTGCTTGGTTAATATGTTTTTCATTTTAATGGTTCTGGTTCCCTTTAATTGCTTTCTAAAGATAGTTCTTTTTTAATTGCTTTCTTAGTATTTAATCTTTACTTTAAATTTCTTATTTAGTTCCATTAGTTTTGGTTTTAATTAAATCTCTTCTTTTAATCAATGAACTAGCTTGTCGGGGATTAGTTTTCGGTAATATCGATATAATTTGGTTAGAAGACTAGATTTAAGTCTTTTGTTTTCTTGTATAGTTGTTTCACCCATTTGAATAACCGAAAAAAAATTTCATTTTGTAATTGTGTTTTAATTTTCAAAAATCCAAAAAGATTTTCTTTGTGATAGATGGTTTAGACTAACTAGTAGTCTAAGCTTTCCTAATTTTCTTGTTTGTGTTGTTTCAGTTCTTTTTCTTTCTTTTATTTGTGCTTTTTGTTGTTCAAGACAATGCAAGGATCTAATTGGAATGATTTATACCAAGGAGATTATCATTTTTATGGTAATGAACCCAATGAGCATGATTCTTATTATAGTTACTCTTCTTACCCCTTATATTACCAAGTGGGATGGTTTAGCCATCAATACGCTTATGAGAGCTACCAAAATTATCAAATGGGATGGTCTAGCCATCTATATCCTTATGAGAGTTATCAAGAAAATTCATTCTCTTTCCCTCTACCCACAAGGGCCTTCATATAGATCAAATAATTTACATTATATTTTCTTCACCAAACAACTCAAGAAAGTGAAGAGGCAAGAAGGATGGACATGTGGATGCAAGTTCAAGAACTTCGTAAAGAACTAGCCCAACTTCGAGAAAAAAAAGCCCAACACCGAGAAGCGATGGCTATACTCCGAGAAAAACGTGCTAGATTACATGACCAACTTTTCCAAATTCAAAGAATGGTAAATGGTGAAAAACATCAGACTTCAATCCCCATACCAATGGGTGAAGAACCAATTCAAGAAGAACAAACTGAAATTGTCTTGCAGGATACCGGTTCTCAAGAGCCTTATGAAGTTGAAGTTATAACAACTTAGACACTCAATGCCTATGTAGAGGAATCACCAACTTTCCCTTTGCGTGAGTGTGCATTTGTCCTGGTTACAACAAAAGAGGTTCTATTTGTGCTGTTCGTAGAGAAAGAGCCGGTTCTAGGAGAAGGAGAATAAGAAGAAGGATACATTTGTCTAGAGGGGGCCAAGGAGGCACAACCTACATATGCCAAAATTCATTTCCTTAGGAACATCAGAGAAACTAAGCAATGGTTCAAGTTCACCAAGGATTACAATATCCTTGGGAAGCCTCCTTGGTGTTGAGGGAGTAGTTCTTTCCATTTTCTTTATTATGCTTTCTTGACTTTACATGCTTTTGTTTAAGTACCTCGTTGGTAATAAAGGCTTGTAGCCCTGTGCTTAATTTAGTTGTGTTGTCTTATTGGTGATTTGTTGGAATCTCTTGGACAAATATGGTTGTTAATGAGATTGTTGATGACAGTATATGACTTGTTGTGATTTGTGAATGTCGTACATGATTTATTGGTTGAACTTGGACTTGGTTTATCTTTTGATTATAGATATTCTAGTTGTCGATACACTTCATGTGCTAAATAGTTGAGCTTGTTTTGAGGAAATCATATGAATGCTTGATTTGGATTGAGAGTAGTTTTTGTTATTGAATGTCTTTTTGAAACATCGATTATGTGTGAAACTAAGTTTGGGGTAATGAATTGGGCATTTAGATAACCCATTTGTTGTATTAAACCTTGTTACCCTTATGTATGTTTTTCTTTTTCTTTAATTGTTTGAACCTCATGAAGCCCCAAGAACCCCTACGTAGTATAGCCATAATTGGTTGTTAAAGAAAAATCAATTTCTAAGACTCATGTTTAATTGAAAATTGCATTTATATGATCTACTTGAAATGTGCTCATTGCTTAGTCTTGATTAGTGTTGTGCTCTATGTTGTTGAAGTCCAAATTGAACAATAGAACTCTTGTTTTTTAATTTCAACTTGTGCATAATTTGTTGCATTTACATTCACTTGGCTAGTATGTTTCATCTTCTATTTTATGTTTTTGATTGTCCAAGTTTAGTTCAAAATCATTGCTTAGATTTTGTTTAGCTAGTTTTATGGTTTATAGTAGTATATTTTTATTCCTTGTCATATGGGTGAGTGGTAGGATGAGTCGTATTCATCACTTGAATAAAATGACAAGTTTGGGGGTGTTATTTACTTGTATTGGAATGGTTTCTTTTCGTGAATGTAAATATTTGTGTGGTGAATTTTGGATGAAAAATTGATTGATTACGGTACTCGATGATGACAAATCACTTGTAATATCATATGATTGAGTAATTTAAACTTGGCATTCCGTGGATTTTGGTATGTGTTGAGTAATTCTTTTGCGACAAAAGAATTTCAAAATCCATGTATTACTATGTTCAAAAGGTGAGGCATTCATATTTTTATAGTAGTTCATTTGAAACATTGGTTTTGATCAAATCAATAGTATTTCTTTGTTGGTCAATTAATCTTTTGGAAAAAATTGGTTTAAATGGAATATAAGTAATTTAGGTCACTTTGTGTGTTTGCATGGGGAGTTTTCTTCAAACCTGTGAGTGATTGGTTTGAATATGATCTTGGGTACGTTTTACTCCTCTTCCTTGGTTTAGGGCTGTGGAAAAAAAACAAACTTTCCATTTAGTAATAAGGTGAATACGGGATTTCGGCAAATACCCATGTAGTTTCTTCGAAATAAGCCATTAGAGTAGTAACAATGCAAGTACGGGATTCCGACATGTACCCATATTATTTCTCTGAATTAAGCTATTAGGAATTACGTTTTACTGTACCAACCAGTTGGGGAGGAAATGGTTGTAATACTCATTAATATCATACTACTCAATCCTTGATAGAGAAATATTCCCAATTGTGTGACATGTTCATATTAGGTAGACCCTAATGATCTTTTATTTCCATGTGACCTTGTCGAGATGGTTGAAAAACACTGTATTCCTTTTGATACAAGAAAAATTATGTTTTCGATGAATGGAAGTTGTTTTTCAAAAAAATTTTGATGATGGTTAATACTTGGTTATTTGAAACCTTTTGTTTCTATTTGAACTCGTTTACTTTGGAAAAGTTGAAAAACTTGGAATGACTAGTTAAAATAGTTCAATTGTCATAAGGTATTTGAGTGGTTCCTTGAGAGGTCTCCTAATTATTCAAAGTACATCTATTATTCACTTTTGTGTTGTCATCATGGTGGTGTCTATTATTTTTTGTCTTGTGTTTTGTGTTGTTCTTTTTCTTGTCTTTTATTTTGCTCGAGATGAGCAAAAGCTTAAGTTTGGGGGTCTGATAGCTCTAGGAAAATAGAGTTATATGTACCCTAAACTTGATGGTTTTGCTACTAGTTTCTAACATTTTTAGTGTTTTCGTGTGTGTTTTTGTTTATTTTGCTTTTATGTGCTAGAATGTGTTAGTATGTGTTTATTAAGTGTTTTATCACTTATTTAGGTGTTAATTAGCATATTTTATTAGCTTTTTGCATTTAGAGTTATTTCGTGTATTTAACTTAACTTCATTGGGAGTTAAGTTTTAGTTCATTTTTTTTTTTGTCTTTCATGTTTTTGGCCTAATTTTTGAGAATTTTATTTATATATTTAGGTGTTATTTTAAGTTCTTATTATAGATAATAATGTACTCTCCTATATGTTAGGGTTTCATGCAAAAAAACGGCGCATCAATCGGATGTCGAATGAAGATTTTCGAAGCAAAACTGTAAAGTACTGCATTTTAGAAGTTTCAATCCATATCGGGATGTGAATTTTCCAAACTGCTACATGGAGACGGCAGGATCAAAAATGACTTTGTTCGGGGCTGATTTTTGCTGCACTATTACCCCACAACCCTAGCACTATTTATACCCCTTTAAACCTCATATAAGGCATAGAAGACCCATTAGAAACATAGTTGAAGTAGGCTATATTAGTTAAAAGTTCCCTTTAATTGCTTTCTAAATATACTTCCTTTTTAATTGCAGCTTTGCAGAGAGAGTATGAGAATTTGCAAGCTTCTACAAGAAACATAGAACAACAATTGGGATAGTTAACTTGACAAAACAATGAGAGATTGGCTGGTGCATTGCTGAGTAACACCATTCCGAGCCCAAGGGATAACACCCATGGGAGGGAACAAGTGCAAGCCAAGTTACCTTGAGGAATAGTAGAACTATGGAGCCAAGGAAAGTTGATGAGAAGATGCAAGGACCGTGGAGGAGAGTGAGGTAAAGGAAAAGGGAGAGGCATCCAAGAGCAGTGATACCAAGAACAACCTACCAAAGCTCTTGACCAGCAAGCTAAGACTACGAACCTCTCACTACACCAGGTAAGCAAGTAAGTATTCCTTTCCCTCAACGAATAAAGGATGATGAGAAAACAAAAAAAATTCAAGAAATTTTTAGAAAGATTAAAATTAACATTCCTTTCATTGAAGCTATTGATAACATGCCTAGCTATGCCAAGTTCATGAAACAAATTCTATCAAGAATGAGGAAGCTAATAGGGAACGAGATTTTGTGCCTAAATGAAAGATGCAATGCCATTATTCAAAAGAATCTCCCCCTAAGCTTAAGGATACTGGCTTGTTTTCCATCCCAGCGAGATGGAAGGAGTGGCATTTCAAAGAGCCCTTTGTGATTTGGGTGCCTTCGAATCAACCTTATGCCTCATTCCACTTACAAGAAGTTGAATGGATGAGGATTCAAACCAACAAATGTCACTCTTCAATGGGCCGGCTGAATGTAAGGCAACCGGTAGGAGTGGTTGAGGATCTCATCGTCAAAGTAGGCAAAGTATTCCTATCGGTAGATTTCATAGTACTCGACATGGAGGAAGATGTGGTGACGCTTTTAATTCTAGAAGGACCTTTCTTGGCCACTAGACGAGCCATAATAGATGTCCAAGCTGGGAATTTGCAATTTAGAGTCAATGATGACATTATGTCATTCAATGTTTTTGATTCTTTTAAATTTCCTTTAGAATATGATAATGTGATGAGTATTGATATCATTGATGATTTAGTTATGGATTTTTACATGAAATCTATGGAAGATGACACCAAAGACATGGAAGACCTCCATGAAGATGTAATGGAGTCCAGTGAATAAAAAAAGCACTCAAAAGGAAGAGTTGGAAGAAGTGGCAGAAGAGAACATAGAAGTTGGAGAGTAAAGGTAAAGAGGGGTCTCTGATCAATGAACCCCCCAAGGTTGAATTTAAGACCCTTCCTTCTCATCTCAATTATGTTTCTCTTTGAGAACATGATACATATCCTGTCATTGTGAGTGCTTTACTTTTAGATATTGAGTTAGGCAAATTGATTTTTGTTCTTAAAAAGTATCGTGGGACAATTGCATAAAGCATTGAGAATATAAAAGGAATAAGCCTTTTAGTTTGCATGCACAAAATACTTCTTAATAATAACCACAAGCCAACTAGACAACCTCAAAGAAGGTTAAATCTGACTTTAAAATAGTTAGTTAAAAAAGAAAGTTTTGAAATTGTTAGACACTAGGATCATTTATCCCAAAAGTGATAGCGAATGGGTAAGCCCGATTCAAGTAGTTCTGAAGAAAGAGGGCATCACGGTAGTTTTAAATGCGAAAATCATTCCCTCTATATTAGTGATGGGGTGGTAGATGTGCATTGACTATGGGAAACTTAACGATCGAAGCCACTAGAAAAAACCATTTTCCTTTACCGTTCATTGATCAAATGCTTGAGCGCTTATCTGGACATGCTTTGTATTACTTCCTCGATAGTTATTTAGGATATTTCCATATAGCCATTGCCCTTGAAGATCAAGAGAAAACTACTTTTACTTGTCCATATGGAACTTTTGCTTACTGGTGTATGCCTTTTGGGTAGTGCAATGCTCCTAACACTTTCCAACGATGCATGTTTGCCATTTCCCATGACATGAGTGTGAAATTTATTGGAATTTTCATGGATGATTTTAGTGTTTTGGGTGATTCTTTTTATTCATGTTTAGACAATATTGCTTGTCTTTTTGAAAGATGTGAGTCTACTAACTTGGCACTAAACTCGAAAAAGTATCATTTCATGGTAAAAGAAGGGATTGTGTTAGGCAATCAAATTTTGGCTAAGGGCATAGAAGTTGATAAGTCGAAAGTAGAAGTCATTGAAAAATTGCCTCCTCCTACTACTGTGAACTTGTCATGGAGGTGAGGAGCTTTCTTTGTCACGCAGGTTTTTATCGACGTTTCATAAAAAATATTTTCTCGATTTCTCACCCTTTATGTACTTTATTGCAAAAATATGTGCCGTTCATTTTAAATGATGAATGTTTGTATACTTTTGAAAAATTGAAAAATGCTTTGATTACCGCACCAGTCATAGGTACTCCAAACTGGAATTTTCCTTTTAAATTAATGTGTGATGCAAACGACTGTGCCGTGGGTATGACTTTGTGTCAAAAGAAAGATAAAGTTTTGCATGCGATTTACTACACTAACCATATCCTTAATGAAGCTCAAATGAACTATTCCAGTACTGAAAAAGAGTTGCTAGCATAATATTTGCATTTGATAAGTTTAGGTCATATCTTATAGGTAATATGGTGATTGTTCATACTGATCATGTGGTCCTTAAATACCTATTGACTACAAATGATGCAAAACCTAGACTAATTAAGTGAATTGTACTATTGCAGGAATTTAATTAATGTCCTCTCAGGAGGTGGTGCACAAGAAGAGAGCTGAAAACACAACGGCAGACCACGTATCGAGATTAAAACAATCGAAGGTGGAATTAGGTAAGGATGAGCCGATCAATGAGACCTTTTCGGAAGAGCACCTGATGCGAGTGGATAATAGTACACCTTGGTATGAGGATATTGTTAATTTTCTCATGGCTAAGGTGCTCCTATCCATTATGGACTCAAATCAAAGAACAAGTTCCTTTTAGAGATAAGATACTACATCTGGGATGATCCTTATTTTTACCGCCGATGCAAGGGCCAAGTGATTCAGAGATGTTTTTCGAAAAGTGAAATTAAAAGTGTCTTATATCATTGTCACTCTTCACCTGTTGGAGGGTATTACGTCTCTCAAAGGATGGCGGCAAAGACCCTTTAAAGTGGGCTCTATTGGCCTACATTGTTCCGAGATGCAAGAGACTTTGTGTTACAATGAGATGAATGTCAATGTGCCGGTAACTTGTCTAGAAGATATGAAATAGACAGCCATTGAACAATATCTGAGTTTGTGAAGTTTTTGATGTATGGGGTATTGAATTTATGGGCCTCTTTCCACCATCACACAACAACAGATTTATTCTTGTGGCAGTGGATTACGTGTCCAAGTAGGTAAAAACAGTGGCACTACCAACCAATGATCCTAGAGCGGTAGTGAATTTTGTGAGAAAGAACATTTTCTCGAGGTTTGGTGTCCCGTAAACAATCATAAATGACCGAGGATCACACTTCAAAAATTCTTTATTTGAATCTGTCTTGTCCAAATATGGTGTCACCCACAAGATAGCCCTAGCATATCATCCACAAACTTCTAGACAAGTGGAAGTGTCCAATTGGGAGTTGAAACGCATTCTTCAGAAAATTGTGAATTCTTCGAGGAAGAACTGGTCCAAAAAGCTTGATGACGCACTATTGGCATATAGGATAGCCTTCAAGACTCCAATTAGGATGTCTCCTTATCGAATAGTTTATGGTAAGACTTGTCATAAGACCCGGTTGAAATCGAGCACAAGACATATTGGACGATTAAAAGTCTCAACTATGATCTGAAAGAGGCTGGGGAGAAAAGGCTTCTAGATATGAACAAAATGGATGAATTTCATAGAGAAGCCTATTGACATGGAAAAATTTATAAGGAGAAGACGAACGATTGGCACAAGCATATTTTTGGTAAAGAATTCAAAACCGGTTAAATGGTTTTATTGTACAGTTCAAGACAAAAATTGTTCCTTGAAAAGTTTAAGTCAAGATGGTTCGGACCACTTGAAGTAGTGCAGGCATTCTTGTATAGCACTATGGAGCTCAAATGAAGCCAAGGAAATTTTGAAGTTATATGGCACAGGGTGAAGCGCTATTATGGAGGAATTATGTACGAGGAACGGGAAACTGTTCACCTCGTTAATGCTTGAATTGAAGCGCCAAAGTCGAGCCTAAAACTATAGACAATGGTGCTGCGTAGGAAGCAACCCATGTCCTTTCTTTGTGCTTGTTTTTTTATTTTATTTCGTTTATTTGTTATTTGTGTGCATATCATCCTAAATTGCATGTTAAAAGGACTAAAATGTGGTTTTATGTTTTCAGGTTTAGTTCGAGTAGTTAAGAATCGATTTTACTTGTCTAGGGGCTTTAATTCATGCACATGCACTCCAATTGGTGAGCATGTTCTCAAATTACCAAAGCTAGGATTGTTAATTCTCGGCTCGCGCACATGTGTGAGCCTAGACTAATGCATGTGTGCAAGTAATAGAAATGATTTATGCCTCCTAGTAGAAACGCACATGCGCGAGGAAATTTCTAGGTCACCCGATCATTCTTATTTTCATTCAAAACCAAATTTTTCTCTTTTACAACTTCTCTTATCAACATAAGAGACCAGTCATTTTTATACCCTTAATCCACCCCTTCATGTTTTGAATTCACACCAAAATTTCTTTTTTTACAAGCATAAACATCATTGAGGTATTACCTTTCATTGATTTCCTTAAATCTTTTTCCTTTCTAGGTTGATATTTTCATTAAAGGAACGTTTTATTTTTCATATTTTTGTTCTACTACATAGTTGTTGATGTGATTGATTTTTGTTTGGTTAGTTGAATTGGGAGATAATTGTATGATTTGTGCATATAGGAAAATTCATGAATTGTATATGCATGCCAATTGTTCGATAAAATGTCTCAATGAAAAAAAAATTGTTAAAACACTCGGCATTTGTGCATGGATTTAATACTTAGGACTTCTTTCATGTCATATGATTATTCCTTATTCAATTTTTACGATTAAAAAGGGTCTACAAGTGTTTTAGTATATATGTATAACTTAGAATTGGAATTATCATGTTTGATTTCCTTTCCGGATCACTAAATTTGATTCTTAGTTTGGGGGTATATAATTGAATAAGTGTGGGGTGGTGGTGTTTTTATTTATGTGTCTTATATCTCATAAGGGCGTTCTTTCTAGGTATGACACGCAAAAGCAAGCAAGCGGCGGGTTGAGGTATGAACAACTGAGGCATCTTCTTCTATGGCACCCTACCAGGAACATACCAAGCAGCATGAGAAGGAGAATGCTCCAAAACAATTTCTAAATGCCAATGCCTACAAATGGTACGAGTCCGATGTTTTTGGAAAGGGCAGTGATTAAATAAAGGGGTATACAAATCCCTACCACTGGAGCCCCTGAAATTCGCAATGTCGTCAGGGCTTGTGGCTGGAATTACTTCGTCTCCACGCCTAAGGAAGCCGTGTTTTCGGTAGTATGTGAGTTTTATGCCAATTTAACTAATTATGTGGACACAAGTATTTGTTAGGGAGAAGTTGGTTGATATTTCCGAGAACGCAATTAATCAACTGTTGAGAGTGAATCGGGTTTGCAATAATGAATGGACAACTACTCATGACACTAATATAGAGCTCAACGCCATCACAAGCCTTATCTATGTAGGATAAGTAGAATGGATACGGGGTGCTGAGGGAGTTTCTTGTCATTTTGATACCAATAAGTTCAACTAGTCTGGTTTGTTTAGTTAAAATTTATATGTGCTCGTCGCCTTTCGATAAGTCATCTTATTCATGTAACTTTAGAGCGAGCCAAGTTGTTATATGCTATTGCTTCTGGTCGGCTGGTGGATGTTGGCCACTTGATTAGCCAACAAATCCGGTATAATGCAGTAGTTAAGCAATCTAGATTGTGGTTTCCATTATATGTTATCTCTTGATGATGGTGTTGTGATAGACCTGGCCAAAGTGAAGTTGAAACCTAGTAAGCTTATAGCACTAGATGGTGGTGCGAGGCTCCAGGTTCAAGGACCCGTTCTCAAGTTTCAGCATCAACCAGTGAACTAGTTCCGAGACTTAGTCAAGAGGAGATGCTTGAGCATATTTTAGAGGAACAATATCACATGCAATGCCACTTTACTACGTTTGTTCATTATCAACATCAGTGGAAGCAGACAATGGAGGCTAGATAGTTAGCCCAGGAGCGTAGGGAGGATTCTTCTACCTTCCTGCTGATAACTGCTTTTTCTTCTTTTCCACAAGAGTTAGCATCTCCGATGACTCTTATGGATCTCCTCATTCTCGTGTTATTGGATCTTTGGGATTTGTTGCTATTGAAGCTAGGCTTATTGATTTCTATTTATCTTGCCTTTCAGCTTATTTTAGGATGATCTTGTACTTTTTGTTATTTTTTTTTTAGTTTATTTGTGTTGTTTCTTATGTATGCCCATAAGGGATTAAGTTTTTCAGAACTATTGCGGAATTTTATTCCTCGACTTTCTTGTTTTCTTAATGTCTTAATGGGTATAACATTTTGTTTTTGTTTTTAGTGCTATGACGTGTTTCATAAATATTTATGTCGAGATACACTATACCCACGGTTCTACATTGCCATAGAAGCTTTCCCTTTATACCCTTTCCCTTTTTGTGTTTTTATTTTCTTTAACATCGGGGACAATGTTTATTTCTAAGTGTGGGGTAGGAGTTATCTAGATTTATATTTTCTTGGTATAGTTTGCTCATGTAAAATTTTTGCTTCAATATTTTAGCTTCTTTTTTTTTTTTCTCTGAGAGTTTTTCAAAAATTTTGTGCCAATTAGTGGTAATTTTTTAAATTTTTCAAAACTTTACAAGCTCTTAGCATGTCTCTTGGATTTTCTGTGTAATAATTTTTAAGCTAAACCGTTATCAGTGGGTAGTCAATATTAATAATTTCCTTGCATGATTTCTGACAAGTTTTTAGCACTAATAGCCATAAATTATTTTTATTTTTTTGAAACTTAGAGATAATTATGTAAACTAATTTATATTGCATTCTGAAACTTGCTCTCTCATATTTTCAATGAGAATTTTAAAGATAACTTGATTCGATTTTAAAATGTGGGTAGAGCATTTCTTTGGACATTTTAGCCTTTCAAGCCAACCCTTATTGAAATTTTTATCCCTAAAATCCTATTTGAGCCTTAATTTGTAATGAATGGAAAGAAACACCACTCATTTTAGTTCATTAAAACTCATTTTACCTACCTTTATAAGACACCATAATAAAATCTTAATTTTTCTATCCCAAAATATCCATTAAAGAGATTTAATGCGAACAATTATTTGTTAAGAGGATAAGAGGGTAAAGGTAGTTAAACGAGGGTAAGGAATTTTATGAGTGAATGGTGTACATTTATGGTGCAAGAAGGGGTACTGAAAAAAAATTTTGAATTGAGATGAAAAATTTTGACAAGTTCAGGTAATACCTATCACTGGTACCTGCCTTGTTGTGATACAGGTAGTTCCTAACACTGGTACATGTATTTGCAGGTAGTGCCTATCACTGGTACCTACATTCGTGTATTTGCGGGTAGTGCCTATCACTGGTACTCGTATTAGAAGTGTACATGAAAAAATGATAAATAAATATCTGAACATGTCTCTTATACACATTGGTAGACATTGAAAAAAAGAAGACTTTTCAGTTGTTGTATGAAATTTTTATGGATGTTTGTGATTAAATGTGGGGTTATTTCTGTGAAGGATTAGTATTTAATGTGTTGGAGCACAGGAAGTTTTATTTTGATGTGTGGCCAACATCAATTTAAATCTCTTTCTTTGTCTTCTGATATCTTTCTCCCATCCTTAATTAGCCAATACCCTAGCTTAATGTTACAAGCTAAAATGTCCTACTTGATTTAAATTGAGTTGATTGTCTATAGCAGTGTAGAGGTGTAAGAAAAGTGAGCTATCGGGTGTTTAGAAAATTTTTAAGAGTTTACATGATTTGATCTGAGTGTCGTGAAAACTGAGTTTTTATTAAATGGTTACATTCATACACATACATCGGATTTCATGTGTAAGGTTTTATTGGAATTTGAACTATTGAGTTCTTGGATTACTCCTGATGGTGGATTGGTTCTTGATTATTCCTGTGGACAATTTTTGAGATGTATTGGATGTATTTGTGATGAACTTAACTATTTTAATTCTACTTTTGCTGGAGGACAATCAAAAGCTAAGTGTGGGGTATTTGATAAGCTCATAAATGTTGTGTATTTTATGTGCTGTTTACTTACACCTTCGTTTTCATGTAATTTGAGCAATAATTGAGTTAATTATGAGCTTAATTTATTTATTTATTTATTATTAGGTTCTTAATGTAAAAGGAGCCAAAAGATCAAAAAGTTGGGGAAAAATCAAAAGGATGCAAAACGTGCACTGGTAGGGAGCGAATTTGGACATTGTTCGGCATTTTGAGCATAACTTTCTTGTCCGAGCACCAATTGAGGTGATTCAAGATAATTTGGAAAGCTAAGAGAGAGAGAACTACAACTTTCATGTTTTGAGTTTTTCCAAATTTTATTAGCATCAAGGTCAAAACTGAGGTTGAAATTGACACTAGTGCACTAGAACTCACGCACATGTGTGAGTGAAAGTGTGTGCATGTGCATGAGTTGAAGGGAAGGAACTTTTGCTTTTGGAAATTGTGCCATGCGCAAGAGAATGTTGGGCATGTGTGTACGACGAGTAGTTGGTGACATAAATTGCTTGTTTTTGAAGTTTTTTCTACCCGATTGTCTTCCTTTATGAATTTTATTGGATTTCTACTATCTAAGAGGTCAAAACCTTGATGTATCCCTTATAAATACCCCATTGTACGAGGAGTTGAACATAAGTAGTAGTCCATTAGTATTAGAATTTGTATTAGAAAAAAATTCCTCAGGTTAGGGTTAGGGTTAGGGTTTTCTTTTCATGTTTAAGAGTTCAAGCACATCAACTCTTACTCTAGCTACACTCTTGAGTTTGGTTTCTTATTTAAATTCAATTTAATTTTAGTTCTTATTTCAATTCCATAGTTTTAATTTAATCTTCTTGCGTTTACTTTTCTAGTTCATTAATTTAAATTTGCATTCGGTAAATTTTATTGCTCTCTCCAGTTTTAATTAGTTTTGTAATTGTTCTTAATCTTTTTGTGGTTAAAATTAATTAAGTTAGGTAGAAAAAAATTGTGCAATTAATTTGTCTAACTAGTATAAAGGCTTGTGAACCCTAGTAATTGCTTAGTAGTTCTCATGGGAACGATCCTTACCTTACTTACCCGATTTTCAAACATACCTCGTATTCTTGCAAGCATGTGTAGATATTGATTAGGGGCTTAGTTATTACATGTTTGTGAATTGAATTACCCAATCAATATTTACCCGAACAGTGGGTAATATTACATACCACCTGCAGTTTCTACACCTCAAGAAGAAGCCCAGCAAGCTGGGGAGACCGAAGAGCTCAGGATGATAACCATAAGGAAGCTCAACCCAGTGATGCAAAAGATTGTCGAGAGGACAT
Organism: Cinchona pubescens; assembly: GCA_025175665.1. NCBI lineage: Eukaryota > Viridiplantae > Streptophyta > Magnoliopsida > Gentianales > Rubiaceae > Cinchona > Cinchona pubescens. Next base: position 4,489,289 of record JANKKI010000081.1, read on the forward strand.
GGAACGGGAGAGTTGAACCAACCATCAACAATGGATAGTGATGACTCAGGACCAAAGCATTTAAAAACTTCTATGATGACTGACAATTTTTATTATTGTTCATGACTTAGTACTTTTATTTTTGTTATTTTTATCTTTAGTTGTTTTTCCTTGAGATATTTTAGTTTTGAACTAGATTGGCTAATGGCCTTGTGCTGATGCCAAGTAGATTTCTTTTTATGGCTTCATGGATTAGATCATTTTGAGGATAGTGACTTGTTAAATACCTGGTTTGGTTTTTGGTCATTTTCATTGATTGATGATGGTAGAGTGGCCAATGGCATTAAGCTAATGCCATATTTAATTTATATTTATGCTTTGGCTTGGACATTGATTTTTCTATAGCTTTGTTTATTAAATACATGGATTAGTTAAGTGCCTTTAGTATTTTTAATTGATATTGGTTTTTAGATCAAAATTTTGTCATAGTTTACTTAGCTCTTGTTTAATTGTTCGTATGTTTTTATGCGATTCCAGCATGTACCCATGTTGTTTCTCTGAAATAAGCTGCTAAAGTAGTAATAAAGAAAGTACGGGATTCTAGTATGTACTTATGTTATTTCTCTGAATTAAGCCTTTAGGAACTACGTTTTAGTATACCAACAATTTGAGGAGGAAATGTTTGTAATACTTATCATTGATATCATACTACTTCGTCCTTATTAGACTAATGTTCCCAAATTGTGTGACATAGGCATTTAGGTAGATTCCTGGAGACCTGCCTTGGTCAATGAACTTCTAACAAGTATGTGACCTTGTCGGGATAGTTGACCAACATTGTACTATTTGTGATTTGAGAAGAAATGATGTGCAGAACAAATAGAATTCAATTTTGGACATCTTTTGAGAATATTAATATTTAGAAATATATAATCTAGTGTAGTTTATAAGCCTATTAGATTTATAAATTCAAATATCTCTTAACACATCAAGTAATTTAAAGCCAGTGTATAGTATTGGAGGTCTCTTCAGAGGTTTCTTACTTTTGCTAATACATCCACTAACCATCGAATGTTGCAGCAATTTTTGTGGTGTCGTTTGTTTATTTGTTAGTGAATTTTTTTTTAATTCTTTTTGCTAGGGACTAGCAAAACACTAAGTTAAACTAGAGTTGTTTTACACTAAATCATGGCATTTTGCGAGTTTTGGTTATTAATTGATTGTTTTGGTTAATTTTCATATTATGTGTTTACATTTTTATCTATTATTAAATATGATGAGTTTTCATTAGAATTTTAGTTAATTTTGGTACTTAATTGGTTTAATATTATGCAGAATAAACTAGAAGTTGGAAGATGAAATAAACAAAGTACGAGGGCCAAGATGCAAATTAAAAAAAATTGAAGAATTACTGGTATAGGATCCATGTCGCAACATGGATTTCTCTAAATCGCAACATGGAGACAGAACAAGATTAATATATTTTTAGGCCACGTCGCGACATCAGATTCTCCATGTTGCAACATCAGATTCTCCTTGTCGCGACATGGAGACGCGTTTATGCAAAAATAGTATTGGCATTTTATAATATTTCAGCAGCCAATTCCTAATTTTTGGCTTGTATAATATTCTACCAAATGAAGGTACTATAGACATGTGTTAATACACAGAGTGAGTAGTGTAGTTAGTTTTTTTTAGATTAGATTAGAATAGAAGAGTGTAGCTTGACTAAAAAGTTTTATTTCTTAATACAAATCTTCTTTAATTCTCATTTAGACCTAACTTTTAATTTCTTGCAAGTTTATACTTTTTGATTACATAATTTTAGTGGGTTAATCCTTAACTTCAGGTAGATAAAATTTTTACTTGCTTTCTAGTTTAAATTTTGAAAATCTCTTTACTTCCATTTCAAATTTTCTTAGAGTAATTAGAGTTCTTGTTATTTTAGTGTTATCTAATTCAAACTTTTCAATTTCTTGCTTTAATTACTAGTTGATTTTTAGTTGTTTTTTTTTATTATTATCAAAAATATAAAAAATATTTAGATTTCAAATATATTTCTTTACAATTCTAGATTAGAAATGGCATTTTTTTGCTTTACAAACTTTCTTAGTGTTCTCTTTAATTCTAGTTGTATTTTAATCAAATTAGAGTGGAATTGAGTGCTCTAATGTACTTGATTTTATTAGAATAGGTTAATTATTTTCTTAAATTCGTAGTTACTTAATTTTACTTACTCGCATTAGTATTCAAATAGTCTAATTTCGATGTTAACTTGTTTAATTGCATTATGACTTTGATTATATTTGTGTTGGCCGAAACAATAACCTAAGAGCGGGGGTGAATTAGGTTGTATCTAAAACAAACCTTTTTATGTGCTTAATAGAAATTCAAACTTTATGCACCAAATGAAAACTTAAGCACAAATGAATACAATAGATATTCAACAATTTAAGCTTAAAGAACAAATAAGAATATTGAGATTAAGATAATCAAACCAAACTCCCAAGCTTCTCAAGCTTGGAGCTTTCAACTACAAAGAGCTTCTTACAAGGCAACTACCAAGTTTACAACTTGAAGTTTAGCCACTAAAAGTCTCTTCAAAGTAGGTGAGACAATAACCTCTTGTACCCAAATGAGGATCACTCTTGATCACACTAATTTCCTTTAGTTGAGCCAAGAGTTTTACACTCACAACCTCCCTTTGTTACAATCGTTATCTCTCCACTCTTACACTTGAAGAACTCTTACACTTCTAAGCTCTTTTCACAAAACTACCTACACTATTACAACACTTGTTCCCACTATTTCTCCCACCATTAACAAAAAATAGCTCAAGAGTTATTTGTAATCAATGTAGAAGTCTCATCTTAATTAATTCAGGCTTAGGGGTATTTATAGTTGCCAAATATCTGCTTCCAACAACTTCCCAACGGCTATTTTCTGTTTACTGGAAAACAAGCCGTTGGACCTTTCGGACGGCCGATGCAGCAAGTATGCGTCCGAACGAACTAGCCGTTGGACCGTTCGGACGGCCGCTGTTAATCCCTGCGTCCGACGCTGCGTCCATTGTCTGAGGATATTCGTTCGGACGTCCGAGGATGCGTCCGAACATGCGTCCGATCGAAGCAAAGTCTTCTGGAAATATGATCGGACGCTGTTCTTCGTCCGAGACTTGCTTCAAATTCTTTGTGTCGGACGATTACCATCGTCCGAAGCTCTGTCTTTCGGACAGTCATTTGCGTCCGAACCTACCTATTTTTCTGCACACTTGTTTTCAAACCATTAGTGCGATTTGGTCATCATCAAAATATGATTATCATAACTGGGGTTCAGAAGAAGACAATTTGGGTCTTTCTTCTCAATTTGATTCGCCCAACTATACACAGGTCTGTAAATCACGGTAATTGCTTACCAACAATCTCCATGGGAATGATACTCATTAATCCTATCCTACTACCAACTCCGTATACTTACGGAAGTGATGTAGAGTGTATTGATTTTGTGTGGCTTTATTATTACTTGCTTGCTTTGATTTGACTTCTACCTAAAGGCTTGACAACATATAGAATATATATCTCATATGCAATACAAGCAATTCACATTAATCATATTTATAGATATAGTATATTTAGAATGTACATTTACCACATCTCAACGTGTATACAATAACATAGCTTTATAAATTCAAGAGACAGTCCCAAAAGATTTCACAAAAGAATGAAAAGATACATGAACTACTTACCTCAATCCATAGCTATACCTCTCTTATCATCTTCATTCGTAAACACAAACCATAGCTTCTCAATCTAAAGTATACAATAAATTAATGAAATATTGCAATCCCCCATCCTAAATGATATTCTTGAGATCTAATAATTATACTTGTACTCCATCATAAATTCTATTTTAAACATCACAATTTATCAAACCTTACAAGCACACAAGATAACACAAATAATTCCAATACGAACATTTTTTATTAAGCCAACTTATTAAACAAAAATCATCACCAAATCAAAACAATACATGTAGCAATTTCCAGAAACTAATTTTCACTTATTAAACCAAAATATCCAATTGAACAATTCATGAACATTAAAGTAGGACTCTTATACCTTTCTAGATATACACATTAGATTAGTAAAACTAGTATATATTGAGATGTATAAATCATATAGGCATGATATTTACACTGTTAGAAAATATCTTCAGAATTCTCAAATATTTATTTAGGAATTGTCCCCAAATTAATTTTTAAGGCATCTTAATTTAGTGATAAAATTTCAAAATTACGTTTTAGATTTCCAGATAGGTAGAGTTTAGGAAAACTACTGTATTCATCAATCTCCAATATATAAATCAGAAAAATGGGTACTTTATACTGTTAGAAAGCTCTTTTAATCATCTAAAAATTATATGAAGAAATTTTACTCAAATTACTATTTCTAAAATATACAAAATTAGCTATGAAAATATTAATCACATAAAGCAAATACTGTTTCTAAATTAGACCGGTTTCATGAAAATTAACATATATCAGGTTATGAAAATTAGATTACTATATTCTTTATAGTTATGGAAACTAGATTCGAAGAACTACGAATCTTATCAAGAAGTCAAACCAAGATTTGGAACACAACATATTCAAAAATTATAAATAAAATAGAACATATAAATTTTCAGGACAGATTTTTAGTCAATTTCCAATGCTTCCTGTTATTAATCTACAAGAAATTAGAACTTGATTTTTATATAAAAAGAAAGCTCTAGAAATCTAGTTTCATTTTTAAAAAATTGATGCACTAATATGAGATTTCTACATTAATATAAAGCCATTTTATTAAAGATGCGATGCCTGTGTTGTCTACTTGAATTTCAATTACAGGTTTTCAAATTTTTAATCATTAGATTCTTATGTTATAGCAAAATAATCACAATGAAAACAATACAAAAATCTATTTACATTCTTTATTTTTCTGGATTTATAAAAAATCATATTTTTCCTATATTATTAACATAGTAAGAAAGAACTCTAAAACAATACAAAAATCTATTTACATTCTTTATTTTTCTGGATTTATAAAAAATCATATTTTTCCTATATTATTAACATAGTAAGAAAGAACTCTAATTTAATTTTATTCATGAATGCACATAAACACATAATCACAATAATCGTTTTCAATTAAAAAATTAGAATACATGTTTTCTACCCAAAAACCCAACTAAATTGATATACAAATACTTACTCTTTGTGAAGAATCGATGGCGATAATTAAATTTTCCTCTTTTCTTCTCTTCTCTTTTCTTCTTTTCTCTTTTTCTTGTGTATCTTTCTCTTCTTTTTTTTTTCCCCCTCTCTCGACGTTTCTTTAGCCGCCTCTTCTACTAATTGTTCCCTTTTTTTTCCTTCTCTGTTTATTTGGTCAGATAACACTAACTAGATTTTAAGGTGGGTTAAGGGGTAGTTTAGAAAATAATCAAGGTTAAGGCAAATCTTACTAGATTAGGGTCATACACTAATTTGGAAATTTCCTAAGGTGATTGGAATAATTAATTATTTATTTTTTATAACTTCCAATTTTTCTTATTATTCAGATAAAAATAATTCTCGATTCAATTAATTAATTTTCTTAAACTGTTATAATTAACTACACTCTAAATACAGCTACTAAAAAGAAAATAATTAGCTGCATGAATCAAACAAATAATTATTAAAAATAATTAGGTCAAAAAGAGTCGGGGTTCACATTCTACTCAACTTACAAAAAATTTTGTCCTCGAAACTGTCATTGTTATTATAAAGATTCACTAGGAAAGCAATAAAGAAATAAAAGCCATTTAGCTTCAGTCGTATGGCAAAGCAAGGAACATTTTCCAGACAACCACCATTTAATAGATACAAAATATGTGTGCATTGATTATATACATAAACTAGTTTATAACCTCAAGTTGTTTACAAGATAGAATTGACGAAATTAATATTACAATTGTAATTATTATATATAATACAATTAAGATAATACTCCATCAATTGACAACAACTGAAGGTAAGACTAAAATTAAGCCCTTGATAATACTATCAATAAATTCAATTAATTTGTAACACATAGAACATTATTAGAAATTCATCCTCATAAGAAAAAAAATTTAACATAAACCTAATTGAAAAAACACATCTATGTATTTCATTGAATTTCATCCATTCAACAACAGTTAGGATTTCTTTAAATAAAACTAAATTGCAAAATCAATAGAATTCTATTTCAAAACAGCAACTTCAATTATTTATTTTTAACTTCATAGTAATATAATCTATAATTAATTTTTTAAATATAAAATAGCTAAAGGATGTACTATCTCAATTGTAAAACTTTTTCTTTGAACACATCTATAGACATTCATTCCATATTCATGTACATGTAGGTACACATAATGAGACATTTGAAGTGGATACCTTTACCAATTATAAATAGACAACATTTCATTTAAACTAGAAAAACACAATAAATTCAGTCTATGCACATATCATATTCACACATCATAGTCATTTAGAATCTATTCAGAGCAAAACTCACTTGGATTCATTTCAATTGTCTTATATATATAGTCCTTATTTACTCATATTCAGATTAAACTTGATTATTCTATTAAACAAACTAAAGAATAGTGAGGAAGAATAATCAATTTTGCTTACGATTATTATGTATCAAAATAATTAAACAATTAGAGATTCAATTATTGTCAACTAAAATATCATAATCCATATACATTAATAAACATCAAAGGAACAATTAGTTAGGATTCTCTTGAATATACATCGAAACAAGTAATCAACTAAATATATAATTGTAAAAATTGAGAAAATTAATCAGTTAATGTTAATCAGAAAAGTTTATGGAGTTAAGATTTTTTTTAATTCTTATATTACACAAATTATTTGGGTATTATATATTTTTTATTCCTATGCAGTTATCAAGTTTCCAAACAAGTTATCAATTAGTCGTACAAATATTATAAATCAGTAGTATTAATTAGTTAGATGTGCACTTATTGTAAATCCAAACAAGTACTCACATTCTAGTAACAAACATACAAAATAACGAAAAATATAGAAGTATCATGACTTCAAGCAAGTAATCATTTAATTGTCCAAATAATTTATGAACTATTAATAAACATCAAAACAAACAATTACACCAAAAATTAACATGTGTCCAAATAAATGATCACTTAAATAAGAAATTAGTGAAAATCAAGACAATTAATGAATTAATAACTAATGGATATAACATGGAATTAAGACACATTTTTTCATTTATTTAATTTCAGTTAATTACCTTTTCTTTTTCTTTTTTTTTGATAAAAATTAAGCATGATTCTTATATTACTTAAATCTATATTCGATAGTATAACCAATTATCATCCAGACACAAATCAAATATCAAAACAAATAGCTAACTAAATATGCCACTAATATAAATCAGAACTATCAATAAATTAAATATATAATTACCATTAATCAAAAAAAAAATCACTTGTATATGAACAAACAATAAAATATTTATTTATTTTGTGTTCATGATTTATATTCTGTCTCTTATACACATCTAGATGTGTATAAGTAAAATTCAAGTAGATAGCATGTATTGTACTATTTCTGTAAATTATTGATTTTTAATAAGTTGCCTTAATAAAAAAATATTTGTATTGGAATTATTTGTGCTATCTTGTGTGCTTGTAAGGTTTGATAAATTGTTATAGTTAAAATAGAATTTGTGGTGGAGTATAAGTATATATATTAGATCACAAGAATATCATTTAGGAAGGGGGGTTGTGATATTTCAATAACTTACTGTATCCTTTAGATTGACAAGCTATGGTTTGTGTTTAGGAAGGTGAGATGATAAATCAGGTATAGCTATGGATTGAAGTAAGTGGTTCATATCTCTTTTCATTCTTTTGTGAAATGTTTTAAACTTCTTCTGAATTTATGAAAGCTATGTTATTCTATAAAGAGGATTGGGCATGTAGTAAATGTAAATTCTGAATATATTATATCTATAAATATGATGGGTGTGAATTTCTTGTATAGAATGTGGATATGTGAGATATGCTTTTATTCTATATGTTAAGCTCATGGTGAATTCAAGTAGTTCGGTCAGAACATGTTCTCATTTCTGTCTCTGTTTCAATAGTCCAAGGGACTAGTTCTGTATGGCCCTTGATTAGCGGGTATAATAGTTAATCCTGAATCTAGTGGCCAATAAGCCTTGACAATCTATGAGCTATCTGCTTCATTATATGTTTGTGATATATGATCTATTTTGTATGATTTTTGGTATACTATGTTGCATGTGAAGAAAGTGTGCATGTTTGATTAGTATTATATATATATATATCTTTTCAAATATATCCTACTCAATTTGATGAAAAGAGATATGAACTGCTTACTGAATTCGTATTTTTCTCACTCGATTAATTTAACATTTTGTAGTTTTTAAGAATAGTATGACTTTAGTGAGAGGCTCAAGCCTACAGTCTGGGCAAGGTTTTGACCAACATTGTGTCTAGCTTTTGGTAGTTCCAAGCTTGTAGTTGATTTGGGTTTATGGCCTGTGTGCCAGATAGATATTTCGTATTTTTTTATGTTACTTTTTATTACAATTACAAGGTTCTGTTACGTAGCCTTGTACGCCTTGGCCTATCTAAGGGCTCGGCGTGTCATGGTCTCAGGATTTGGGGCGTGACATCTAGTGGTATTAGAGCTTAGGTTATGTTCTCTGTAATGTGTTCTGGATTTGGTCTAGAATGCTATACCTTATAAATTTTGAGAGTATTTGGTTTGACTCGCTAGTTTTGTGTTTAACTGAGTGGCTCAATCTTTGGAGTTTATTTGATCCACGATTTTGAAGTGAATTGGCCAATCCAAAATCACGGATTACTGTAGCTCCGTTGATTGTAATACTTAATTATTGGGGTAACATTTGTGTTTACAGTTGGATTGTTTGAAGTAATTAGAGTGCATAGCGGAACACTAGTTAGTCTAAGTTTTAAGGTTAGAACATTATTAGAAAGAATAACATCTAAAACCCTATTTTTTCCTTGTTGGTTTATTAGGTGTTTGATTTTCTTTCACTAATTACTTAATTGTATGATTATTTGTTTGGACATATGTTAAGTAAGGCAGTTCAAATAAATTTTTGGATTTGACATTGCTTAGTAAAACTAGTATATATTGAGATGTATAAATCATATGGTGTGATATTTACACTGTCAGAAAATATATTCAGAATGCACAAACTTTCATTTAGGAATTATCCCCAAATTAATTATTTAAAGCATCTTAATTTAGTGATAAATTTTTAGAATTACGTTTTCGATTTCCAAAGAGGTAGAATTTAGAAAAACTACTGTATTTTCATCATATATAAATTAGAAAAATGCGTACTTTATATTGTTAGAATGTTCTTTTAATCATCTAAAAATTATATGGAGAAAGTTTACTCATATTACTATTCCAAAATACACAAAATTAAGCATAAACATATTAATCACTTTAAGCAAATACTATTTTTCAGATTATATCAATTTCACAAATATTAACATATATCAGGCTATAAAAATTAGATTAATATGTTTTTTATAGTTATAGAAACTAGATTCGAAGAACTACAAATCTTATGCAGAAGTAAAATTAAGATTCGGAACACAACGTACTCAAAAATTATAAATAAAATAGAACATATAATTTTCGGGATAGATTTTTGGTCAATTTACAAGGCTTCCCGTTATTAATCTACAAGTACTTAGAATTTGATTTTTATATAATAGCCTAGAAATCTAGTTTCATTTAAAAAAGAAAACAACATACAAATCCGAGATTTCTACGTTAATATAAAGTCATTTTACTAAAAGTATGTTGTGCTGCTATCTACTTGAATTTTAGCTATGGGTTTTCCAATATTTAATCATTAGATTCTTTTATTATAGCAGAATAATTAGAATAGAAACCATACAAACCTATTTACATCCTTTATTTTTTTGGATTTATAAGAAATCATATTTTTCTTATATTATTTACATAGTAAGAAAGAACCCTAATTTCAATCTATTCATGAATGCATATAAACACATAATCAGAATAATCATTTTCAATTAAAAAATTAGAATGCATGATTTCTATCCAAAAACTCAACTAAATTGATATACAAAACTTACTCTTTGTGAAGAATCTATGGCAATAATTAAATTTTTTTCTCTTTTTCTATTTTTCTTTCTTCTTCTTCTTTTCTCTTTTTCTTCTCTTCTCTGCCGTGATGTTTCACTTTTTTTTTCTTCCCCTTTCTCACGTTGCTTTAGTCGCCTCTTCTGCCTACCGTTCCCTTCTTTTTTTCTTCTTTCCTTACTTACTTAATCAAATAACACTAACTAGGTTTTTAAGGTGGGTTAAGGGGTAGCATAGAAAATAATCATGGTTAAGGCAAATCCTACAAGATTAGGGTCATACACTAATTTGGAAATTTCCTAAGGTGATTGGAATAATTAATTATTTACTTTTTATAACTTCCTATTTTACTTATTATTCACAGAAAAAATAATTCTCAATTCAATTAATTAATTTTCTTAAATTGTTATAATTAACTACACTCTAAATACAGCTAATAAAAAGAAAATAATTAGCCACATGAATCAAAAAAATAACTATTAAAAATATTTAGGTCAAAAAAAGTTGGAGTTTCACACCTTACAAATAGGAAATTATTTGGCAACTAATCCAAGTAAGTAGTCTAATAGGAACTACTTACTCTATACACAAAATAAACTTACCTAAAAGAAAATTGGCCAATTTCCTAACAAATCTCTAAGGCGAATTTTTCTTTTATAATACACAAACCAAAAAATATATATATAAAACCATTTGCCTTTCACCACCAGTTGTAACATGGTGACTAGTTACACATACTAAATCAATATAGTCCTGTCTGTAATTAATTCAACTAGCAAATGAACAAGTGTAACCAACCGAGTCCAATCTCCAGGTGACTCAAGAGGAGGGCAACAATTCACTCTCTCCCTGAGCAGGATTTCCTTTCTCACCACCATTTGCAACTTGGAAGGAAATTTGGATCCCTCCACTACCAACCTATTGAGGTAACCAAATAGTACAAATCACAATACTTCTTCTCTTCCAACAGGATTTTTGAACCATATGTTGTTTTGAAGACTCGACGTTCAATGAAATCTCGTAGTCTCAAAGTCTAATTTGCTCAAGGAATTTAGATTCTTTTGTTTTGGGACATGCATACCACCCAAAAAAAATAAGCCACTCTATATAATATTTTTGTTTTCCTACTTCAATACTTGTGACTTCATGCATATCCGTCACTTCAAGACAAAAATCTGCCTTCTTTACTTGAAGTAAATCAAAATATTCTAACTAAGTTGAGAAAACATATAAAACTTAACCAGAATCTAAAATCCAATATGGGAGAAGTATCCAAACATTTGGAGATTGTGAGAATATCTCCACCACAAACATTATGTCCAAAATTAACAATTGGACTCCACAATTTTCCTTGACCCTGGAATCACTTGCCTTAGATTCACCGTCATGTGTCATTCCTTTCTAATTTTCTCCTCAAGCATTCAATGCAAATTTTGTATCTCGCTGTGGTTTGCCATATTTTGAGATAAAAGATGATTGTACATAATTGAACTCCAAAGTATCTTCCCCGTACAACAAACACGTCTTCATACTATCTTAGGAAGTTTGTTTTTTATCCTGAGATAAATGAGTAAAAGGGTTTAATGTTCCTCCTCGATTCAAACACAAACTTTTTGGGAATAATCCAAAAAATTCCATTATTTTTGTAATAAAGAGTTAAATTGAATTTATGCATCTCGATTCCAACTCTACCCACTCATAATCCTTCATACTATGTTGGCTTCCCATCCTAGTTCCCTTCAATGATTTTTGCCAAGTCTTGTTGAACAAAGATGTCCTTTTCTCTTCAATTCCAATTAGTAAAACTTGTAGACACATTAAATTGTTGAATTGGAAATTTTCACCAATCCACTTGATCTCAATAGTTGAGCAAAACCCAACTAAACTCTAATACCAAATTGCTGTTATCAAACACAGAGTAAACACAACTAATGAGAAATTAAGAACAACACAATTTAATGAAAAATAAGTCATAACATGACATATGAGTGATATATAAGATTTAACATGGTTCAACTTAATTACTAAGCCTATGTCCAGGGAGAGAAAAAACCCATTCTTTATTATTGCGAGAAAAATACCCATACAAGAATACAGCTTGAATTCCAAGCCTATTTCTTGTATAACCTCTCTCACCCCCAAAAACACTCTTACCACAAGTATAGGACTACATGGTTCCTAACTTGTATTTTCTCCTTGCATGTTGTGTCTTTGTAGTTAACCAACCCACCTATTTATTTGGAACATTACTTGGTCACCACTCCAAGTAATAATAGGAAATAACTTGTCTTATATCTAAACCCCTTACAAATAGGAAATTACTTGGTAACTACTCCAATTGTCTAGACTGTTAGGAAACTACTTACTCTCCACACAAAACAAACTTGACTAAAAGAAAACTCGCCAATTTTCTAACAGTCAAACCACTTCTCTATATCTCAAACAAATCAACAAAAAATTCTACTACAGAATATCAAATGTAAGTGTGGAACACTACAAATTCTCAATTCAAACACAAGGAAAACAATTCAAATGGAAACCATTTGCAAGCTTCTATATTAACTTGGCATTAAATTGCATAGCACTTAGGTTGGACATCCCAAAATAAATGGACAAATTGAAGTGATAAACAAAAAAATCTTGATTGGCCTAAAAACTAGACTTGATCAAGCAAAAGGACTTTGGCTCAAAGAACTACTCAGTGTTTACTGGGCATAAGGATCTACTATGAAGACGGACATACTAAAGGATACAAGCCTTTCTATTGAACTAAACTTGTAATTCTAGTAGAAGCAGGAATTTGAAGTATCCAAAATCAATAATGATCAAGAAATATTGTTCAATCTTTAATTAACAAAAGAAAAAAGAATTAAATCCACTCTCAAAAAGGCAAAGTGGAAACAAGCATGGCTAAGCACTACATTCTTAAAGTCAAGCACAAGCACCTTTAGCATGCAGAACTCGTCCAAAGAAGAATCAAGGTCAAACGAGTCAAGGGAAATAAATGACTTGAAATAAATTGGGAAGAACACTAACAAGTTGAAGAGGCAATAGAACGAGCTACTAAAACTTATTTGATCATGATAGAAATATGGTACCTATGTGGAATATTAGAAAAATCAACAAGTTCCGTCCTGGATTGTAACAATTCAAAATGGAATTGCAAGATTTTATGCTTGATGAGTTGCGTTGGTTTCATTATGAGGCTATGAAACCAACCAACAAAAAGAACAAGTTCTAGAAAGAGTCAATGAGTACCTTGAAAGGGTTGAAACCTCAAAATGTCATAATAAGAAAAGGAAGATCATGAAAACCTACAAAGCCACAAATAATGAAAAATACGAGGAAATGGGTTAAGACTAGCTAATTCCTGATTTTGATTAATTCATTCAATTAATTGGCCCAGTTATAATGCATGCAAGTTCAATTCCTAATTAGCAACCCAATCCCAACCTTCGACGATTGGGTCCTATCAAATTAATTAACTAGGGATAGATTCCTCTATGTCCTAGATTAATAAACTCAAGTCTTATCTATACGGAATTATCATGAACAAATTAATTAATTTTGCTACTTTGATTGTGAATTAAATTCATCTAATAATTAGCACGGGACTATGATGGAGGATCAACTCGCGTATCACCTCGACCATCCTAATTAAATCTAGAATTAGCTATGTTCTTGATTTACCAATTTATGCCAATTATTATCTAATTTTTATGATTATTCCAATTGATGATCAAGTTAATCATTACCTAAAGAAACTGGCATCATCCAACCTTAATCTATACTATTTATAACATTAAAAAAAAAACAAGTAATAACACAAAAGAAAATATTGAAAGTAAGTAAACTAGTCTAAATATTAATCTAAGAAAGCAAATACAGAAAGCATTGATTAAAGGTAAATGATCAAATAAAAATAAAACTAGAAGTAAATAGAATAATAAAGATTTAAAAAGGTTTAAGAAATCTTCTCCAACAAAGAATCTCAAGTTCTTGGTCCCAAGTTATCAACCTTGAACCTCCTCTTCAACTCTTTTTTAAAAAGAAAGAAAATTCAAGTCTAATATTGCAGCCCCTGAAAGGAAGTTGAAAGACAACTTGTTTTTGAGGTACTAAAGACCCTTATCTATAGTTTCTAAGAGTTACAAAATATAGAGCTCTAAATAAGATTTGATATGCACCAAAATGGGTCAAAAATAGACACTCGAAATTCTAAACATTATCAAAATCATGTAGCATCCAGGTCTAGTCGAACCAACTGCTGGTAGTGCTTGATTTCCTTTATTCAAGCACTGGCAGCGCTTGTGCTTCTCATGGAAGTGTTGACAATGCTTAAATTTCCTTGTCGAAGCACTCTCAGTGCTTGTCCCTAGTAGTTTTGCACGGTTTTGTCGTTTTACCTATAAAATCTTCATCCAACACTTGACGTACCATTTGTTCTTAAAAAATTCCAGAACAAAAGCACACATTAATATATATAATAGAACTATAAAATAATATTTAAACACTTACTAAAACTATAAACAAGTGACAATCAAGGACGCACAAAGAATTCTAATTCCAGTAGGAATTAGATAAACAACTTTAACACAATCCCATGCATATAAACACATAAATGTAAGTTAAATAAAATCAAATAAACACTAAAACACTGCACTAAACATATGTTAGGTGTTGAAATCCCTTTTGAAAACACTGTGCAAAAATCTAAAAGTGATAAACTAATGCAAAAGTCATACAAAAAAGAGTTAAACCTAGGTATAACACTAGATTTTTAGAGTTATCAACATCCCCAACTTAAGTTTTTACTAGTCCCATGCAAAATAAAACAAACAAAAAAAAAGACAAAAGACAAACAGGACACACAACAAACATAATTGGGAGTCATTAGGACTTCACGGGGTTCAACAATTAAAAATAAAAGGCTATTAACAAAGGGTAATAGGGTTTATCACAAAACAAAGGTCACAAATGCCTAATGCATATCCCCTAACTTAGTTTTTTGCACAGTAATTTTCAAAAGGGATTCAATAGCCTAGAAAATGTAAAGGTCAAACCAAAGATCCATATGATTCTCATCAAACTACTCAAACACCCGAAAAAAGAGAATGTATAAAAAAAAACTAGTAATTTCATAATCAAATAACATAATATAGGTCAAAGTTCAATTGACAATTTATGACAATCACAATTTCATCAAATAAGCATAACATCCATTAGATTTGTCAAATGCTGTCTCTTATACACATCTAGATGTGTATAAGAGACAGATTATAGATCTGTCTCTTATACTTGTCTCTATGACATAAAGCCTTTATTACCCCACTGGCTTTCCAAACTAAAGCATATAATTAATAAATAAAAATATAAACGAAAGTAAAATGAAAAGGAACACTCCCTAGTAACGCTAAGGAAGATTGTCGAGAATGTTGTAGTCCTTACTCAGCTGTCTACATTGCATAGCACATCTGAAGTTTCCAAGGACAGATGAAACTCCGATATATTTAGTCACTGTATCCCTAATTTCTTCGAGTAGATACCCCGCATGATCCACTACTCGAGCCAAATTTATCAACACACTGATGGCACCTCTACGAAATGTGTGATAGAGTGATGGAAGTAATCCTTTGGCTAATATTTATGCTCATGCTCGATGCCCGGTCATCTCAAAATTACCCTCAAGGTTGCTATCTTCCACTTCATTAATGATTGGTATAGAAGTCAATTGAACTTCACCCACCAACTTACTTGCGAGTTTAGGAAGTTGGTTTGCTAATCTCTTTATGAATTCGTGTTGGCGCTTTAATGATTCGTCTTGGCTCTCCATGAAGATAATTATCTTCCTTTCTAGTCTTGCATTAGCATCGTCTTCTTGAGTTGGTGGTGGTTGAGCATATTCATAACCATAGAAGTTATAAAAGTCTCCATGATTGCCATTCGCCCCAAACTTATACTATCCCATAGGTGATGGTGAATTGTAATTGTTCATGTTGCCAACTCTTCCATGGTGTTTGGTTGCTCGTGGGTTGCATGCGTCATTGTGGACCATGGATATTCACTATGGGGATCTATTTATTCATACATATGCTCTTAAGGTGTAGGAAAAGAATAAGAATAATCTTGATAGCTCGAGATATAATTTGAATGGTTGGACTATCCAATTTGATTATCATAATTGTAGGAATCATATTGGTATATGCACATTCCCTATTAGTACGGTTACTGCAAAAAATCAAAATATAAACCATTAAAAGGAATTAAACTATCCCTCCATGAAAATTACTCATTTTTTCAACTAAAGCAGCTAATTAGATTGACATATCACGATAACCAATCCTAAGGCTGCCCAAAACATCATAAAGAACAATGCTCATTGGTTATGCCCTTATAATCACAAGGATGTTAATATCCTTGGCATGAATTATTCATATTTTGCATGTTCTTATAAGACTGACACAAAAACAAAACACGAAAACAAGTATTAATACAAAAACATGCAAAAAGGAAAAATTGAAAATTTTATACTAGTAGTTAGCCTACACTATCCACTAAAAAGAGATTTTTTTTTTAAAATAAAAGAACACAAACCATGAAAATGGAAAATCATTTTGGTTTTCTTGAAATATTGAGGACACACAATCACACTAACACAAATAAAATATAATTTACACTTCAAAATAATATTCTTATCAAATTATTCTAATATTGCCAAAAATCTAATCCTCGACAATGATGCAAGAAATTTATACTTTAAATATCTAGTTATAAAATTTATCTAAACATCTAATTCTATTAACTAGATAACGCATCACAAGCGTACGGGGTCAAATAGTAAATAGTGGAAGTAGGGGTTGAACTCATAAGGATTGGTTTAACAAGTACTAGTTATGTGGTTCAAACGCTATTCGAAGAATCGACAACGGAGGAGAGAGAGTTAAATAAACTTGAATTAAAGATTTTAACTAATGAAATAATGGATTGGGATTAAGACTGGTCAATTCTCGATTTTGATTTATTAATTCAATTAATTGGTCCAATTAGAATGCATGGGAGATCAATTTTCAGTTATCAACCCAATCCCGACTTTTGGTGATTGGGTCCTCTCAAATTAATTAAGTAGGTATAGATTCCTCTGTGTCCCAAATTAATAAACTCAAATCTTATCTATATGGGATTATCATGAACTAATTAATTAATTCAGTTACTTTGATCACAAATTAAATTAATCTAATAATTAGCACGGGTCTATGACAAAGGATTAACTCCTGTATTACCTCAACCAACCTTACAAATCTAGAATTCGCTATGTTCTTGATTTGCAAAGTTATGCCAATTATTACCCTATTATTATGATTATTCCAATTGATGATAAAGTTAATCATTTCCTAAAGGAACCGATATCATCCAACCTTAATCCAGACTATTTAGAATATAAAAAAAGTAATAACACAAAAGAAAACATTGAAACCAAGTAAACTAGTATAAACATTAATCTAAGAAGGCAAATAAACAAAGCATTGAAGGCGAATAATCAAAAAGCAATAAAACCATAATTAAATAGAATAATAAATATCTAAAAAGACTTAGAAAAGTTTCTCTAATGAAGAATTGAAAGTTCTTGGTCCAAGGATGTCAATTTTGAATCTCCTCTTCAACTCTTCTTGAAAAAGAATGAAAACCCAAGTATAATCTTGCAGCCGTCGAAAGGAAGCTAAGAGAGAAAATATTTTTGAGATTCTAAAGTCCATTATTTGTAGTTTCTAAGAGTTACAAAGTATAGAAAGTCCAACCGCTATCAATGCCTGTCCTTGACAACTTAGTGCTGTTTTATCGTATTGACTCTAAAATATTCATCCGACTTTCAATTGATGCATCGTTTGTTCCTACACGATCCTAGAACAAATACACACATTAAAATCTATAATTGAACTCTAAAATAACACTAAAATACTTACTAAAAGTGTAAACAAGTAACAATCAAGAATGCACAAAGAACTCTAATTTTCATAAAAATTAGATAAATTACCTAAATACAATCCTAAACACATACACACATAAATATAAACTAAATAACATCAAACAAACACTAAAATACTAAACTAAATATATATTAATCCTTAGAAACAGAAAAAAATACACGAAAACACACACTTAAAATCTAAAAGTGACAAAAATAACCCTAATTTTTTAGTGTTATAATGGTCAACCGCTCAAAGTGGATGACCAAGAGGTCACCATGCAATGGACCACTTCGCGGCCAAAAATGATAGTAATGTCTAGTTTTTTTTTTTCCCCAATGCTTGGGTTACAAATTCGAATCTTAGTTGATTTTAAAGGTTCCAAACACTTAGGGCAGGAATTGTATATGCACACCAATTGGACAAAAATTTGTAAGCTTGATCTAGAAATTATTCATCAAAACATATATATTAGGGCAAAATTCGTATATTCACACCAATTTGGTGTTGCTCATTATATTATTTTGGTAGGGCTTCCACAAATTGAGAGTATTAAAGTGAAGTTTGAGAATACAAATATGAAGAGGGGATTATGGATTGTTTGGAGGATACTATTCTAAATGGAATGGGGGCCCAAGATTGGATTTTACGTCATTTTTAAGGGTTAGTTATCTTGGTGTAGGAAGGAGACGAATTCGTTGATTGATAAAAGTCAGCTCGGTGAGCACCGGGAGTGCATGTAGGAGACAAGAGGCCTACTAAACCACTATAAATCCTTGCTTCTTCTACTCTCTGTAATTTGTAAATTATGCTTTAAATATGCTATACTCTATTTCATGCACTTTGAATACTTGGTTGATTGCATAACTTGGATTTATTGTGAGTGATTGTTTTAATTTTGTCTTTAGCCTAATTCATCCCTCTCCTCCTTCGATTGTCATTAGGGCCAACATATATCCTAATGGATGGAGGAGTAAAAATGAAAATATATAACATTTCTACAACAAACATCTATACTATGTATAAAAAATGAGTGGTCATTTGGTGTGATATCATTATTCGATTCGTCAAATCTACCCTTATTAGTGTAATAATTTTTCATTAGTACTATTTTTGTGTAACCACCAATAAACTACTTTCTTTTTTATTCCTGTTTTTACACATAAGGGTGTGCCTCACCCAAAGATTTATGAAACTAGTGTATATTTTGCATCACATGCTTCTTTTGCTAACTTTTCAAAATAAGCATGTGATTAATTTTACAAACTCTTTGTTTATAAGAAAAAGTTATGTGTCTAATTTCTACCTTCAGTTTATCAGCACAAGATGTCAAAGCAACGTTTTCGGGCTAAAAAGTGGTTGGAAATGATATTTGGAACCAAATTATTACCATAGTTAGGATAAAAATGCGTTACTTGGAAAGTGATGGGACTAAAAAGGATAACAGAAACTGTAAATGACCATTTGTATAGTTTTTGAATAAAACTATTAATGATGCTTCTCTAGTTAGATTTCTTGACTCTCTAAGATTAGTTATTTTATCCTCGTTTAATAATTTTTGTTATAATACATTTGAAATTCTAATAGAAGAACATGAAGAAGTATTATTGTCGAAGGATGTATAATCCAATCATTATAAGGTTAGTAATTTCTTACAAGACATGATAATATGATACAAACAAGACACGAATCAAATCTTCGATCGGGTTATTGTTGGGTTTAAATTACTGAATAAGCGCTTTTTCTAAAGTATTATCTCAATTATACTTTAATATTATATATTTTAATATTGTGAACTATTGTTTTAATATAAGATCATTAAATCAAACTTAATAAGTTATTTTAAATTTTATCTAAAAAATTTCAATAATTTTAATAATTTACTCTAAATTTCTATGAGAACAAGGTTAGTATTAATAATTGATTAAGTTCTTAAAGAATTAAAATTTGAGATTTTAATTCAAATGGAGGGCAAGTTATTTAACTTGTCAAAAATCTATTAATCTGTCGGAGGAAACGGATTAAATGGGTTAAACACGAATACAACATGAAATAAATGGATCAAACACGAACACGACACGATAAAAATTTATTTGCCTTCTTAGATTAATGTTTATACTAGTTTACTTGTAGTTTCAGAGTTTTCTTTTGTATAATTACTTTTTTTATATTCTAAATTGCTATCAATTAACAATTGAGTTAAGGATGGCTTCCTAAGAAAACAGGTTGTGTTTTGAATAATGAATTTGGGGATAGATTTCAAATAGGTTTTGTTGGAACAATTTGTAAAATTTAAATTAATGAATTTTATGTTAATTAAAATTAAAAATCATTTAAAATAATTTATTTTACACTTTTTAATTTGAATAAATTAAAAATTCATTATTTTTAATACTAAAAGTTACCTCAATAAATTGATGGATTTCATTATCTTTCACCAAATCCTTTGATTTAAAGACAACCATATAGAATTTTTGTAAGTTATGTCTGATATTTTAGTTGATAAAATGTAAAAAATAGTAGAAAACATATGAACCTATTATCTAGGATATTTCAAAATAACAAAATTGTTATTGAGTAAAAATATTAATAATAGTACTAATGTAAACCAAATTCTAAAAGAAAGCTTATGTTAAATATGAGATTGATCGAATATTTCAAAATTTGTAGGATTTTAAGCTAAAGAATAATACCATTAATGTAAAGCTTAATTTTAAAAGAAAGCTTACCATTAATTTGACATTGATGGAGTATTGCAAAATTTGTAGGGTTTACTTGATCAAATCCCAGGTAGGTAAATATGTTATCCAAACAAAAAGTAGTAACTGAAAATACAAATTACGGTTCAACATCTAATTTGTAAAATCCGATTCAAAGATAAAAGTAAGTATTGCAAAACCCAAATTTTAGATATTTAATTAGATTTAGTAACATGATCATATTCAATCATGGAAATTCTTATATAGACTGATACACGGTAAGTGAGATGGATTTCTTGATCCACATTCATTCACATCATTTGAAAAAGTTTATTTTTAATGAGTTAGAGTGATGTGGATGAATGTAAATCAAGAGATCCATCCCACCTACCATGAACTGGGTCCATATAAGAATTTCTCTTTAATCATCAACTCTCATTTTAGATAATTGGTCGGATTTTGTTCTTTCATCAATGAATCTAGTTACAAAATAGTGGATTATTATTTTGATTCACTTTGATGCACTATTACAAATAAACTTATGACAAATTCTATAATTTCTTTAGGAACCATCTTAGGCTAATTTGTTAGAATATGACGGTTTTTAAAAATTATCACACAAATGTGACTATTTGCTGGAGTTATTTTGGAACTATGACTATTGTATTTTGAAAGTGCGTATAGGGATGTAGTTACAAGTGTGAGAACATTAGGAGGGTTGACACAAGAATTCCCTATAAATATAGGTTTATACTAAAATTCAGCTCTAAATCCTTATCTATTTGCATTGGTCATAAATGAACTTACAAGGCACGTATAGGAGGACATATCATGGTGTATGTTATTTGCAAATGACATTGTGTTAGTACATGAAACAAAAAATGGGATTAATGTTAAATTTGAAATTTGGAGAGAGACACTGGAGGCAAAAGGGTTTAGAATTAGTCAATGAAAAATGGAATATATGAAATTTAAGTTTAGCAAAGGTGCAAATAGGAATGAAATAGGGGATAAATTTAGTATCGAAAATCAAGAGATATCCATAAGTGAAAATTTTAAATATTTAGGATTAATTTTTCAGAGTGATGGTGATATAGATCGAGATGTTACACACGGATATAAGTGGGTTGGACTAAATGGAGAATGGTGTCGGGAATATTATGTGACCACAAAATTCCTTTACGACTTAAAGGTAAATTCTATAGAACAACAATTAGGTTAGCGATGCTTTATGGGTCTGAGTGTTGGGCAGTGAATTACACACATGAGCAAAAAATGAGAGTAGCAGAAATGTAAATGTTAAGATGGATGTGTGGGTATACTATGATGGACAAGATACACAATGAGTATATTCGTGAGAAGATTGGAGTAGCATTTATTATTGAGAATATGAGAGAAACATACTTAAGGTGGTTAGGTCATGTGTTAAAACAATCAGTAGAAGCGCCCGTCAGGCGAGTAGATTTTAGATAGAGTAGTCAACATAGTAGGGATAGGGGAAGATAGAAAAAGATTTGGTGGAAACTATCATTTGTAAGAAAGATATAGCGAATCTAGGAATTGAGGAGGATATGGTCCATGACAAAGCGCAATGGTGTAGCAGGGTTTATGCAGCCGACCCTATTTAGTGCGATTAAGTTTTGGTTTGTTTGTTTGATTGTTTCAATATGATGATTTTGCACTTTAAAAATGCGAAATCACCGCATTTTTTTTAAAAGAATTTAGGTGATTTCGCACCATATCAAAAATAAAGAAATAAAAACATTAGGAACCATAACACTTTGTTTTCCTGAAGTATCTGAGTAATTATACTTTGCTCTCTCGAAACTATAAAAATACACAGTTTGCCCTCAAATGATACTATTCATCTATGACCAATATTAAAATTATTAAGATAATCTAGTTAAATGATTAAAATACCCTTGGTACTATATTTTGATTTTTATGTATTTAAATTTTGATTAGTAATGTAATAATTATTTAAAATTAAGAAAAAATAAACTATATAATATTTGAAAGTAATCTATATCAATGTTATTTGTTAGTGAAAATTTTAAAATCTTTGGATTTCATTTTATATTATTTCCAATTTAAATGTTAAAACTGCACTGATCTCTTACACTTCCAAATCTAGATGTGTATAAGAGACAATCTTGATCAAATATAATATGAAAACAAAACATTATTAAAGTTTAAGATTTTTTCGATATCTTTTAGTATTTATACTTTTAATATTTGGCATATTCTATGCAAATTTCGATGTCGGATATAGTATAATTCAACAGTTTCTCACATTTTTGTGTTATTATATTTTATTTTTTTTCTTAATTCTTTTAAACTATTGAAAATCAATAAAATATACGAAAAATCAAAATATATTACTAAGAGTAATTTAGTCATTTAACTAATCTTTTTTTATATTTTAAAATTATTAAAGGATAAATAATATAAATCAGGACAAATTGTATATTCTATAGTGCAAAATAAAGTATAATTACACCTCGATGCAATATTAAAAATTTTATAATGGAAACATGATATCCTTTCCAATTTTGGACTGTAATTTCCATAATGTTTTTATTTATAAAACTCCAATCGACATATTACGGTTGTAGCATTTATCGCAAACCCTCTTTCCTCTTCTGAGATTTCTCAGTTCAGTCACTTGCTCATGGCGGAAGCAGAAACCCCACTAACCCTAGCTGACCCAGAGGTTAAGGAAGCCTCCATCCAAGACATGGAGGTTGAAGCCCAACCTGATGAGACAGCGGCTGACAACATCAAAGGCGGCGGGTTAAAGCGCACCAGAGAAGAAGGTGCCGAGGATGGAGATAAGATCGAAGAGGCGAAGAAGATGATGGCTGATAAGTCCTTATCAAGAGGAGCGATCTAACCCGATTTTTCTCTCTAATTGAGGCTGGGCAGACTTTTTCTGCTCCAGCCTGCCCCTGTCTCTTATACACATCTAGATGTGTATAAGAGACAGTACAAATTCAAGGCATGAGCTTCGTTAATCCAAAAGAGAATTCTGCAATTTAATTTTGCATTTTGGACGCCTAACGTTGATGTCAACAAGGTAAATGAAGTTAAGCTGATTTGCCTATTTTTTGGTAAATGAAGGTATCAGTCAAAGTTTAAATTTTTATCTAATTTTTCTGTTTATGTTTTTAGGGCAATTTTATGAATTTCATGTATTATTTTGCGTGGAACTTAAGTACCATATTTTGGTTAAGCAATGGATTAGAAGAAAATATAAATTTCAGGAAATAGATAAAATAAAGCTATAAGTTCATATTGGGGATAACAATTTGGTGGTAAACAATGAGTGTATTTGGGAAGGTTTAACTGTTGACATATTCCTCGAGAGGCCATGATTTTTGCTGTTTGAAGGTATACAAATTGGTTCCAATTTAGTTTTGTGTCTGTATTGGTGAGTTATGTGGTGATTGCAAAACTGTTTTTGAAGTTAGAAGAGAAAAATGTAAATTTTATTAATTCAGGAGATTGCTGTTTACTTCAGTGTATGGAATAGTTGAAGATAGTGTTTGACTAACAAAGAGAAAGGGCCAATTTCTTCTGGTCTTCTCTGCTTCTGCTATAGTACAAACCTTAAAGAAGGAATTGATATTTTCCTTTTAAGTACTTTTCCTTGGCTGCGTGGTATGGATCAAAGTTTGACAGTCTCTTGATCTGGTGTTATAATTTATAAAACATTTACATCTCCTGCCCAGCCAAAAAGAATTGCATATTTGCATCTTTATGCACCCAACAAGGATTGCATTGTGAATAGCATATTTTCATGTGTTCTGCACTTGTACAAAAAAAAAAAAAAAAAAAAAAACGCATGTGTGTGTTAGCAAAATGCATATCTGCCTGTGTTTAAGGTGTTAAACCTTCTACAGTGGCAGTTTTCATTATCTTTTGCTTACCTTTGCTTGGCGGTTTTGTTCAAGGTCAATAAGTTAGGGATGACCAACTTGCAGGTATTTTTTTGGATTTATGGATTAAATTTTCGTGTAGGAGTATTCTGATGGAATTAGCTCAAAGATGAAATGATTTCCTGGTTTGTTATTTCATGAGTATCTTCGTTTTATTTTCCTAACCTCATAAAATCAAGCCCGGCTTTTGGCTAACATGGCTGAACGCAGTGAATAGTTGGTGCGTACTATGCACCCTGATTGTGGATTTTAGATGGGATAAAAAAAACTTTAATGGTTAATTATAAGTTCCAGAAAGTGATCACATTTCCTTTTTCTTTAAAAGCCATCTGTTAGACTGTATTCCTTTCTTTAATTTTTTCTTCTATTCAACTTATTATATGTCTGATATAGGTCATGTTACAAAATGCACCTGAAAGTGTGTAGGATGTGTATTTTAATTTATCAAGGAAACTTGAGAGTTGAAAATAAGATACACGAAAAAACAGCTGATGATTATTATGCATTTGTGACTGGAATATCATAGGCTTGCTTACTGGCTATGAGTTTTACAGTATGAGCGTGTGATGTTGCTAGAGTTGCTCAAGAAGGGCCATTTAGAGCCAGTCAAAAAGATTGGTAATGGGAGCCACTACGTGTTTTTCAAGTCCGGTACCATCCTAAGTTCAAAAGCCGGTGTTTTTTTCTCACAAGGGAGGATGATTCTGTGGATGACTTTAGCTTCAGGAAGTGTGTTGATCACATACTTCCTTTGCCCGAGGACATGCTGGTTAAGTATAATGTTAATAAAGCATTGGGTGGAGGCCGTGGTGACAAAGAGGGTGGAAGTGGCAGGGGAGGAGGACGTGGACGGGGTTGTGGCCGTGGGAGAGGTGGAAAGTGGAAAAACTAAAGCCAGGGACTGATTTTGTCCAAAATTATATATTGATCAAGATGGGGCATACATTATAGAGTAAGTGGTTGAAGGTTGAGATTGTTGGTTCAAGCTCTGGAGTTCCTGCATTCATTAGGATCTTGATGATAGGTGGTTGAAAAATCACCACATGATGTATTCCTTCTATCTTTACAGCAAAACTTCTCTATTCTCAAATTTTTTTGGTTCTTATATGGCATTTTGCATTTTGGCAGTCATTGCAACAGTACCATCCCAGCCCGGGCGTCTTTGTGGAAACTGTTTGTTTTAATTAACACCACATGCCCATTAGACAACCTAAAAAAATCCACACAGTTACAGGGGAATGAATTTGCATTGGGTTAATGACCTCATAGTTACAAAAATTAAATTGCAGAATTCTCTTTTGGATAACGAATGCGGCATGAATTTGCCCAAAAAAAAAAAAAAAAAAAAAAATATTAAATCAGTTGACTCTTTTTGGGTGTTGAACTTTCTTTATAGCTTTGCTTTGCAACTTGAACAGGTTTCATAGGAGTGAAAGCAAGAAATTCAAACCATACGCGTCAGAAATTATGAGTGACAAATTTGTAGGTGTTTATGTGGGTGTTATTCATTGGATAGAAAATATTTATCTAGATTATTTTAAGAGACAGGTTTAAGGTAAGGTTTATAAAATTGGACCTACCTCAATATTTCCTCTTCTTGGTTTACGAAGGCAAGACTCTGTTTATTATACAAGAATTAATTAGTAGGATGAAAGACTAACTTTATCTAGGTATTTTCATTCTTTCTTTCGTAATCTCACAAATTGGTTTAAAATACAGCAATTATTTCGAGAAAATGGCACCACCATAAATAGTTTCACATCTATGACGATAAACACATCCAGATATAATTAAAAATAGTGCAAATTTCCTTATATTAGTAGAAGCTCATGCCTTGGCCAAGTATGCTCATCTCATTCTATTTTGTACGATCAGCTTTGGATGGGTTCTCCGCCTCTTTGTTACTGAACTTCTGGCTAATGATGTAATGCGTTTAGTTTTGTTGACTGGGGATATTACGTGTGTTTTTTGTCTATATAGAAGGGTAGATCTCTCTAATTATACAAATAGATGTGAATCACCAAATGGGTTGGATTCGAATCGGAACTACTAGATCTTGACCCATATATTTGATTAGTATATCCCGATTAAGATTTGAATTCGGATATCCTTCTGGTCTACAAAAGTAAATTCATACTCGAATCCGTCAGATCTAGATTCAGATTCAAGTTTTATAATATTTTTTTTAACTTTTAAAATTTTTATATAAAAATTTTATAATTTATAGAAATATTAAATCTTTTTTGTAATTATAAAAAAATATTTATTTCAAAATTTATACTTATGCATGGGTTTTACAATAAAATATAATTTACACAACATATATGTATATGTAAATATAAAATAACAATAATTGTATATAATTTTATTATATATTAAATATTTTAATCGAATCCGAGTTTTAATTGAGTCTAAATAACGAGATTCATATCTGATTTATTTATTATATTAAGTAAATGGGCTTGAATTAAATTCGGGTAATCAAAATTTCTCATAAATTCAGATTCGAATAAACAGGTTTGAATCAAATTGGTTTCAGGTTTAGAAACTAGACCCGGACCCATTGACAAGCCCAAGGATGTGAGTGGTTGGTTGGCGTAAATGTCACTTGCCCATTCTCTTAAATGGAAACAGGAGCAGCATCGCACACACTAAAAGCTGAGGGTTTGGACCTTTGAACAAGCACTTTATAGGCACAGTCATTTTTATCTTCTTACCAATTTACACAGTCCAATCTCTCAAGTTTCCCAATAAAAACATATATTCACGTATATTGATTGCATAGACACCCTAAACCTCGTCCCTCTCCTGGTTCAATTGTGGAATAGGAGAAAAAATAGAGTCAGCTCTGCCTCAAATATCAGTTGGATAGCTAAAATTTTTATTTTTTTTATTTATTTTAGTTTTGAATAAGAGAAGATTCCATGGCTGCCTCCATTTTTTGGTGGAACAGATGAGGATGATAAGAGCAAACAAGCTGATGGCTTCGTCTTGTTACAGCGTTGTCAGAGAATGGAGTCCTTTATAACTACAGAAATTATCAAATCCAAGTGATACATACAAGTCTTAGTTTTGGGACTTATTTATGCATTCTTTCCTTGTTTCTCTTTGGATTTGAATTTGCACGAAGATTAAAAATAAGGTAATAAATTTAGATTCTGATCATTCATGAAAGTTTTATCCACACCTGGAACTCATTGTAAAATTTTTGTTGAGCTTGACTCTTCTTTGCTCTTAGTCTAATTGGTAAGTTCATGTCGTGTCAAGTGTTTTAAGTTGGATTTCAAGGTTAGTACTTTAGATGTCGGCAATTGAGGAATGGTGGCATTGAACAGGGAGTTCGAGTATTAGAGATTGATTAGAGAATGGGAAGGGGGAAGATAGGATTTTTAGATTTTAAATGATTAAATGATTTAATTCTTTGTTAAAACAAACAGTTTCCACAAAGACGCCCTGTCTCTTATACACATCTATTTAATTATTAATTCTCTAACCTTTGATATTTGGTTTAATTATGATAAACTTTAGAGGAGGTATGTGAAATTATCCCTAAATGTAATTTTGTTAGGTGAACCGAGTTTACAAGACAAGTGGTTCTGAAATTATTTGTAAATTATTTTCTTATCCACTGCATCTATAAAAGTGATAATAACCACGACTGATGTGTTATTAGATCTACCAAAAAAGGAATAAAATTTAACCAAATATCAAAGGTTAGAGAATTAATAATTAAATATAATTTTATTGTATAAATTAATTTTGACAAGTGATACTAAATTTGTAATTTTATAAATTATTTACAAATACTGATGGTTATGGCAAAAGTACACAACAAATTAGACATTATGGTCCAGTCTATTAGGTAATTCATAGGGAGATCGTTTAATCAAAATAATCTCTACAACCCTAAGCAATCAGGCCTACTAAGGATGAGTAATTATATTTTTCCCCCTAAAGACAAATAATATACATTTTGTCCCTCATTGATACTATTCATTCATTAATAATTTTAAAATCATCAAAATAATCTAGTTCAATGACTAGAATACCCTTGGTATTATATTTTTTATGTAATTAAATTTTGATAGATGATGTGATAATTATTTAAAAATAAAAAAATAAACTATATAATATTTCAATATAACCCATATCAATATATTTCTAGATCAAATTTTTAAAATTTTTGGATTTCATTCCATATTATTTCCAGTTTGAATTTTTAACTATATTAGTAGAACAATTACCAATATAAGCTTATTTTTTATTGAAAATTTTTCTATAAGGGTATTGTGTGACAATATGTTTTTATAAACTTTTGTAAACTTTTGATGTCTATTAATATTTTACACTTTTAATATTTGGCTTAACACGTGCAAGTTGCAATGTCGGATATAATTTAATTCAATATTTTCTCACATTTTCACTCATTAAAGTCAAAGATATCAATTTGTTATTATATTATATTTTTTCTTAATTCTTTTTTATAACTATCGAACATCAAAAGTAAATATATGAAAAATCAAAGTATAATACTAATAGTATTTTAGTCATTTAACTAGATTTCTTGATATTTTAAATTTTTAAAGGATAAATCAATGTAAAATTATTAAAATGTATATTTATATAGTTTAGGGGTAAAGTATTATTTACCCTATTTTTAAGTAGTACGGATTTGGTTATTAGATTATTTGTGTGACTCGAGAGATCACTGAACTATGAAATATATTGTGTTCTACCCCTTCTGTGTTCCTTTGTTAAAGGCTCTGTTTAGTCAAATATTTGACTTTTTAGAGATAAATTGTCAAAAAAATCTTTTCCACTATCATCTTCTCCTTCCCAGGGCTTATCATTTTTTTTTTTTTTACTTTTTCAGCTTTTTCACCCTCAAATCACAACTAAATCTAGTAAAAATTACACTAAAATGATGCTCAAAAATATTGAAATTAATATGAATTTGTTGTCATAATTAAACTAAATTCCTTACAAATTAGAAATTATATTTTAGTTGGGACTAGTAGTTATTAAAGACATGAGTTATTTGTTAGTTTTCTATTAGAATTATGTTCTCTATTCCAATTAGATTTCTTGGTAATATCTTTTGTTACCCTATAAATATAGGGTCTGTTAGTTTATTCAATGGAGAAGAACTGCATTGAGAGTTTATAATAGGGAAATTCTAAAGTAGAGATAAAAGACTATTTTGCCGTGGGTTTATATGGGTCATAATATGAGAGTCCAACGTGCGTTATTTTGTAATTCCTCTTCTCCCACATATTTTTATGTGTTGAATAAATTTATCTTCCTCTGCGTATTTTTTGTACTACAAAGTGGTATCAAAAGCTTTATAAAATCTTGGAGATAAAAAAAAATATCCATGGATACTTCTTATATCTCAAAATATTGTCCCATTTTTGTCTTTGTTTGCAAAAACTATTTTGAGGTTTGGCAAAACCAATTAAAGATTTTTTTACTTGTATTGAAATATGGCGTATTTGTCACCCCTTGCTCGTACTTGCTAGGCGCATGCCATTCATCATACTCTTACCCAAGAATACAAGGCTTACAACAAATAAATAATAATTAAACGAAAACGCTACTCATAATCTATCTAATATTAATTGTGCGGTAATAAAGTAAAGAGAATAATGTAAATATCCTCAAATAACTCTAATGAGCTAAATCCATCTTGGGATATGCGGGATCAATTATTGAAAATCCTAACTAAAAAATATTATTAGCTCATGTCCCAAGTTGACCTTCAGCTCATTCCTCATTCTCCTTCTTTGGATCCTCATCTTCCACTACTTTATATTCTACTTCACTATCTGTGTAAAAACAACAATAATAGAATAATAAGCGATAAATTACCCAGTAGATACCAAATACCTCCTATCAGAGCAAACACTTACAATACATATGCTTTCCATCAAATATGTCATAAATCATTTATATTTCCATTTTCATAAGGGCATTTCATTTTTACAAAGTACGCACACATACATATAGTGACATTCTTGTCATGGTCAAATTCGACGATTCACATGAGTTTTAGGATCCGACACAGTTGATTACATGCGATCAACCCACATAACACATTAACGCATATATATCTAGAGAACTATATTTTTTCGTCAATTTTGAGTACTCAGCCTAGTGGAAATCCCCCTTAGGCAGGATGCCAAGGGGTCAGCTTAGCCTACTCGTCACAGTTAAATCGTTATCTAACCATTGACTACTGTACTGTTAATATATAGAGTTACCTCGTGCTTTTCTAATAACACATGCAACCAAGCAATGCCATTTATACTTTTGCATAATACGAAAGTCATAAATTAACAAACATTGTCTATTTTCATAGTATAATATAATTTTCAAAACAAATTTTCACAAACATTTAGCATAAAATCATAATGTTGCAAAAATAATAAATATTTCATATTTACAAAACAAATTTAGAAAAAGAACAGAAGGTAAGAGCCACCTACCTTGTATGTCAAGAAGTCAATTATGCTCAACTTGTACCTCTTTGAATGCTCCTAATAACAATTCACAAAATTCTAACAGTTAAAGTCCTTGTTTTAAATTAGCTAATATTATCCTAGAAAATAAACTGAATTTATATCTCTCTCTAAATCATTCATTCTTAGTCTTAGAAACATGCCTTAAATCATAACTTGAACTTTAATAGCCTAACACTATGCATCCATGAGCATAAAAATATTTTACCTAGCTTTATTAGGATTTTCTTGAAACTTTAGGGTCCTAAAAATAACTTTTGAAAACTTTTAAAACTCTCTTTGTACTTGTCATAAAAGTTTTAGGGTCACAAAATAGTTTAGAAAACTTTGAAGACTTAAATTATCCTTGGAAAAGTCCTAGGGGTCAAACAAAAACTTTCAAAAACTTTTGGAAAAAGTAATTTTAAAACATTCTGGACTTAATTGATCCCTCACAGAATCATGTGGGTCAAATTCGAAATTCAAAAAGCATGTTTGGGCCTAATCAGTACACTTTTAAAATTTTTTGGGCTAAATACAAATTTCAGAAAGACTGAAGGACCTATTTTACAAAAACATCCCCTGCCGATGATACACTCCAATCAGGTTAAGACTAGCGCACCACTGGCCAGTTCAAGACCGGCCTTGCTGTACCATGGGCAGAAGCTTCATTATTATAGTTCACTTAAGACTCTGTCTAGATGTAATATAAGGGCATTTAATTTTATTTAACATCATTAAATTAAATTGCGAAAATATTAAATAATTAAAATACGAAAATAATTAATCTAAAATAAAATAAATACTTATACACATCTAGATGCCTATAAGCCTATGAGAAAATCCTCCACCTTTCTCCCAAAACTAGTAAAGTGATTATTTGTGTATGTCATGTGGTATTTATTGGACTAGTCTAAACTCTAGATAGGATTAAAATCTAACAATTCTAATAGGAATAAAGCACTTAAATTTTATCATAGCCTAGAGTCTCAAAAAGGAATAGATTTATATCGAATAGCATAATTATCCTACAACATAATTATTAATTAATAAGTTTTCCAAGAAACGGGTCTTCAAATTCTCCTCTCTTTATAAAAGTTTCATCCTCAAAACTTACATACCTTGATCAAAATTCTAAAAGATGGGGATACTTCTTTTTGACTTCTTCTTCCAGCTCCGACGTTACTTCAAATACCGTTTGATTTGTTAACTAAACTTTGATGTAAGAAATCATTCGGTACCACAGTTGTTGCTTCTTAAGATCCACTATTCACAAAGGAACTTCTTCATAAGTAAAATCACTCTTAATCTATATCGATTGGTCATGGATGACGTTACTTGGATCCATTATGTACTTTCTCTATTGGGACACATGAAAACTTTATGTATGCGTGGCAATGACGGTGACAACGACAAACAATAAGCCAAGCTTCTTATTCTCTCCAATATCTCATATGGTCCAATATACCTTCAGTTTAACTTACCACTTACACCAAACCTCATAACTTCCTTACTAGGTAACACTCTTAGATGTACATTATTACCCACTTGGAATTGTACGGGTCATCTCTTGGTATCTGTCCAACTCTTATTCTGATCTTGCGCCACCTTTAACCGTTCCTTATTTATCTTGATCTTATCCTGGAAAAGTCCTTTCCACCAACTCTAGACTAGTGATTTGCTTCTTACCCATGTCGTCCTAATATAGGGGAGATCTACACTTTTTTCCATATAATTCCTCAAATAGAGCATGCCTATTCCACTATGATAGCTATTATTATAAGAACACTCCATAAGTTCCAGTAACTTGTTCCAACTCTTCTTAAAATCCAAGGCACAAACTCTTAACATATTTTCTAATCTTCGGATAGTTTTTTTCAATTGTCCATCCGTCTGTGGGTGATAAGCAGTGCTTGGTCTCAATTGTGTACTAGTAACCTCTTGGTATGTTGCCTAAAATCTTGAAGTGAATGGGGGATCTTGATCGGATACTATACTCACAGGTATACCGTGAAGGCAAACTATGTTGTCAACATACATTTCCAGCAATTTCTCCATTGAGGCACCATTTGACATGGGTAAGAAATCAATAGACTTTGTCAACCTATTCACTATTACTCACACAGTGTCATTATTACTTCGAGTTTTGGGCTAATAAATCCTATCACGAAGTCCATTGTTACATATTCATACTTCTATTAGGGAATCTCAAGCGGTCTTAATAATCCAGTAGGTTGTTGGTGCTCAGCTTTCACTTGTTGATATATCAAACATCTAGCTACAAATTTAGTGACCTCTCGCTTCATCCCATTCCACCAATAATACTACTTAAGGTCTCGATACATCTTTGTTCCTCCAGGATGAATGGAGTACTTTGAACTATGTGCTTATCTCAACAACTCCAACTTTAGTTCTTTATCATTTGGTACGCATAACCTTCCTTGCATCCAAAGACTTCCATCCTCTTGTACTTGGAACCCATCCATGGCTTTTACTTTCACTCTCTTTGAAATTTTCTTTATTACTGAATCTTTCTCTTGTCCTTGTTTAATCGTTTCAACCAATGTTGGAACAAGGGTTAATGTAGCCAATACATCGGTAGTGGGCTCCACCCTTTCTAAACCAAAATTATTCATCTGCCTTTCCAATAGTGACAATTTCAGTCACCATTCCTTTCCTATTTAAGGCATCAACAACCTTATTCACCTATCCTGGATGGTAACTTATTATTAGGTCATAATCCTTTATTAATTCCGACCACCTTCTCTGATGCATGTTAAGCTCTTTTTGAGTAAAAAGATACTTTAGACTTTTGTGGTCCATAAATGCCTTGCATTACTCTCTGCATAGACTGTTGAACCCCAGTTATGATAATCATATTTTGATGATGACCAAATCGCATTAATGGTTTGAAAAGTGTGTAGAAAAACAAAACAACCAGAAGACTCCACGGACGCAAATGACTATCCGAAAGACAGAGTTTCGGACGATGGTAATCGTCCGACACAAAGAATTTGAAGCTAGTCTCGGACGAAGAACAGCGTCCGATCATATTTTCAGAAGACTTTGCTTCGATCGGACGCATGTTCGGACGCATCTTCGGACGTTCGAACGAATACCCTCAGAGAACGGACGCAGCGTCGGACGCAGGGTTTAGCAGCGGCTATCCGAACGGTCCAACGGCTAGTTCGTTCGGAAGCACACTTGCTGCATCGGCCGTCCGAAAGGTCCAACGGCTAGTTTTCCAGTAAGCAGAAAATAGCCGTTGGGAAGTTGTTGGAAGCAGACATTTGACAACTATAAATACCCCTAAGCCTGAATTAATTTGAGGGGAACTTCTACATTGATTACAAATAATTCTTGAGCTATTTGGGAGAAATAGTGGGTACAAGTGTTGTAATAGTGTAGGTAGTGTGAAAAGAGCTTAGAAGTGTAAGAGTTCTTCAAGTGTAAGAGTGGAGAGATAACAATTGTAACAAATGGAGGTTGTGAGTGTAAAACTCTTGGCTCAACTAAAGGAAATTAGTGTGAGCAAGAGTGATCCTCATTTGTGTACAAGAGGTTATTGTCTCACCTACTTTGAAGAGACTTTTAGTGGTGAACTTCAAGTTGTGAACTTGGTAGTTGCCTTGTAAGAAGTTCTTTGAAGTTGTGAGCTCCAAGCTTGAGAAGCTAGGCCAAGTGTATTAGAGACAACCTAATTCACCCCCTCCTCTTGGGTTGCTTTTGGGGCCAACATAGACAATGTCTCTATATCCTTAGAGCAAACACTATAGCAACCAATTCCAAATCATGCATAGGATAATTTTGCTCATACAACTTTAATTGTCTCGATGTATAAGCCATAACCTTCCCATTTTGCATTAACACACATTCCAAACGATTCTTTAACACATCGTTATAGATTACAATCCCTCCACTTCCAAATGGTAGGGTTAGAATGCATAAACTAACATTCTTTACTTCTTGAAAACCTGACTCACATTCAGATGTTCATATAAACTTTGCTCTCTTGTGAGTCAACTTACATAGAGGTATGGCAATCCTTGGAGAATTCTTTTACAAACTTATGATATTACCCAACCACCCAGAAAACTTCTCACCTTAGTCATATTTCTTTGGTCTTGGCCATTCCACTATGGCCTCGATCTTTGTTGGGTCCATAGACTCTCCTTTCTCCAAAATTACATGCCCCAAGAAAGTCATGCTTGTCAACCAAAATTCACACTTACTAAATTTAGCATATGACTTCTCTTTTCGAAGGATATCTAACACTTCCTTTAAGTTCTTAACATGTACTTCTTCACTCAAGGAGTACACCAGAATGTCATCAATAAAAACTACCACAAAACAGTCTAGCTAGGCTTTGACTACTCAATTCATCAGGTCCATAAAAGTGGTAGGTGCGTTAGTCAATCCAGATGGCATCACCAAAACTTGTAATGTGCATAACGTGTCCTAAAAGCATTTTTAGGTACATCTCCTTTGTTAATTTTCAATTGGTGATAACCAGACCTTAGATCAATCTTTGGGAATACTTTTGCACCTCTGAAAAATTGGTCAAACAAGTCATTAATACTATGAAAGGGGTACTTGTTCTTTATAGTAATCTTTTTTAGTTCTCTATAGTCAATACACAACCTTAAACTTCTATATTTCTTTTTGACAAAGAGAACTGGTGCACCCCAAGATGATATACTTGGCCTTATGAGTTCTTTTCTAGTAGTTCTTGGATATGTTTCTTTAATTCCTTTAATTCTGCGGGAGCCATCCTATAACTTGCCTTTGATATGGGTTCCGCTTCAAGTATTAGTTTTGTCTCAAATTCTACTTCTCTATTAGGGGGTATACCACGTAGTTCCTCAAGAAACGCATTACGATAATCCTTGACTACGTGTATCTTTTCCAATATTTTCGATTCTTTCTCAACATCTATGACATAGGCCAAATATTCCTCACATCTTTTCCTTAAATCCTTACAAGCTTGCATTGTGGATATAATAGGTTTCTTGTATCTCTTATCTCCCTCTTGGTTACCTTGGTACACTATCACTTCCTTGAGTGAGTTTTAGACAATATTAGTCTCTTACTTCTGCAGTCAATTAGGGCGTGGTTCCTAGCCAGCCAATCCATTTCCAAAATAATGTTGAACCCACTCATATTGAGTTGAACCAAATTAGCTTTGGTCTCTCTACCCCCTACTTCTACGATCCAGTCACTATATTTATGGTTTGATTTTGTTGCTAAACATGTCTATGAGCTACCAAGACTTGATTTGTGATTCGCAATGACTTTTTAGCTACTATTTTCGTTATATTTGAATGAGGGTTTGGACACTCCTATCTTAATTATATATTTGAAGGTGGAATCTTAAATTTTGGGAATTTTCATCAATTTAAATCAACTCCTACTTGATTGTGCATAATTATTGCTTGATTTGAGAGTTTGTGTTATGCCCAAAAGTGAACCTCTTGCTCTGTTTTATCCTAATAGTATAACGCTCTCCTAGTTTACGTGATAAGGGCTTAGAATTTTAGACGGCCAAAGTTAGGTTCTACAAAGCTAATTCCGTTCAAGGTAAGTTGTCACGCCCCAAAAACGGGACCGTAACACGCCGCGCTAATGGTACACCGGACCAAAGCGCACAGATCAAACGAACAGAGCAACAAACTTAACCGTAATGTAATAGAACCATCAAGCCATTTCTCAACTATAAAACCAAATATTTCATTTTACACAAAAATGCGAATTACAAAATTCCTTCTTAGTACAAAAGATGCTACAACGAAAATAAAGTTCATCAATACAAAACTTATCTAATACACTACCCCTCTCCAAACAAAAGAGAAGCTTGGAAGATTATCCGCAGAGTCCTACCAGTAATGTGGAGTCTGGGAAAATCTAAAAGCTGCTAACGCGGTGGAGAATCCAAAAATGAGCACCTAATCTGAAAAATTATAAGTCACGTGGGGTGAGCATAACTAGCTCAGTGGATATCAGTAAGCTCTTCAAATGGGGCCAAGCATTGCGATAAAAAGAAAACATAAAGATAATAACATTGTGAAAACCATTTTTATGAAGCAGTTTCTAAAATGTCTCATGCCATTTAAACGTCAGGCATGTCCAAAACATAGCCAAAAAGATCCATTCATTTCAAAACATAGCTAAAATGTCTCATGCCATTTAAACGTCAATAAACCATAATCATAAGTAGTTTCTAAAATGTATCATGCCATTTAAACGTCAGGCATGTCCAAAACATAGCCAAAAAGATCCATTCATTTCAAAACATAAGAGACAATGTCTCATGCCATTTAAACGTCAATAAACCATAATCATGTTGGCTCCAAAAGCAACCTAAGAGGGGGGGTGAATTAGGTTATCTCTAAAGACAAACCTTTTTTAAGTGCTTAGTAGAAATTCAAACTTTATGCAACAAATGAATACTTAAGCACAAATGAATATAATAGATATTCAACAGTTTAAGCTTAAAGAACAAATAAGAATGAGATAAAGAATATCAAACCAAACTCCCAAGCTTCTCAAGCTTGGAGTACATGCACTAGTAGTGCCTCTTCAAAGCTTTTGTGTAGTGAAGGTGAGGCAATAACCTTCTTGTACACAAAGTAGGCTCACCCTTGCACCAACTAAGTTCCTCTAGTTGAGCCAAAGGGTTTTACACTACAACCTCACTTTTGTACACTTGTTATCCCTCCACTCTTACACTTGAAGATCACTCACTAGTCTATTCTTGCTCACACTAATTCCCACTAGTTGAGCCAAGAAAGCTAGACTTCTCAAACCAATACAACCCACAATATTTTAGCCTATTTCTCCTCAAATAGCTCTTACAAGTGTTTGTATTGAATGTAGTCTTCTTTTACTTAATTCGGACCTTGGGGTATTTATAGTTGCCAAATATCTGCTAACAACTTCCCAACGGCTATTTTCGTCTCTGGAAAACTAGCCGTTGGACCTTCTGACGAACCTGCGTCCGAAGCGTCCGTTTCCAGTTTGATATTCGTTATCTATCCGAGCATGCGTCCGAACATGTACTCCGATGAGAAGCGAAGTCTTCTTGAAATTTGATATTCTTTATATAAGAGTGTGGTTGTTTTGTTCGGACGATCAATTTGCGAGTGGACCTCCCTGTTTTTGTGCACACTTGTCTTTAAAGTGTAGCATGATTTGGTCATCATCAAAACTTGATTAACATAACTGGGGTTCTTCTATCTCCCCCTTTTTGATGATGACAAATCAATTGGAGAATTCATTAACTGGAGGGATAACATTTGTACAAACAGTGAGGTTATTTGTCCCCCTTTGAAATTGGCTAAAACATAAAAAAGTTGTAATGCAGTTAAGAACTCCCCCTAAGTTTATACACATCTTGGTGCAAGGAGACAGCCTACATTGTGTACAAGAAGGTTATTGTCTCACCTTCTTTGAAGAGGCACTACTAGCTAATGTATTGTGAGCTTATTCTTTACTAAAAAACTTTCATATTCTTTAACAATCTCTTATGTGTGATGCAATTTCTTGTAAAAATAGATTCATTTTTTTTAAAAAATGCTCCCCCTTTCTTTTGCAAGTAGTGATATTTATAGACAAAATTTTGGGGATACAAGTATCCTAGTATTCTAAACATATTTGACCATATAGATGAGTAATATTCAAAAGAACATAGTTCAACTTGATAAACGAAAGCACACAAAACTTTAGATGTTACCCATTTCAATATGATCTTAGCTCATATGCCTTGAACACCCTTCATAGATAATTTATCTTGAATTCCTTGGTGCACTCCAAGCATACCTACATACAAAGTTAAGCAACAACTTTTGGTACCCAAACTTTCTTGGGTCCAATTGGATTAGTAACATGCTTAATCACCCAAATAGAATTTATTCCTAATTTTTCATTTCTTTTAACATAACAATTTTTCTTTATATGGCCGTGTTGATGACAATGATTACAAGTAATGTTCTTATTGCTATAAAAAGAAGATTTAGATTTAACAAAGCATAAATCATTTTGATTCTAAAGGTGATAAAATTTTTGTTCAAAAATATATTTCTAGTTTTTTTCTTTTCAAAAACTTTTTCTTTATTTGTTCTTTTTCTTACATCAAGATCATCTAATCTCTTCTTCAATGAAGCTTGTTCTTCCATGATCTTGGTTTTTCCAACAAATTTTTCTTTCAAAACATCATTTTCTTTTGTCAAAGAATTATTTTTATGCACAAGTTTTGAGTTGGCACTCAATAAAGTATTAACTTTAATTTTTAACTCTTTGTTCTTAGCATATGATTCTTTCAAACATTCATGCATTTTAAAAATAAATGATTCAACATCTTCATCATCATTATTGCATGAATCATCACAAGAATCACAACTAGAGGTTACCTCATTATCGCCAAGTGCCATAAAGGCCATTTGAGCCTCCTCATATTCTTCTTCAACTTCTCCATCCGAATTGCAATCATCCCAAGTGATTTGGAAGTTGTTGAAGTCATGGCTTCCTTGAGTCTTTTCTCCTTTTGATGAAGCTTTAAATGCTATGCTTCTTTTTCCCTTTGCCTCCTCATCTTGTAGCTTGTTTTTCAACTTCAATTCAAATGAGGTTAGAGAATTGATCAAAGAATTAATAGGCATAGAATTTAAATTTTTAGACTCTTCTATGGCAATGGATTTAGGTTCCCATTCCTTAGGTAAAGCATTCAAAATTTTTCTATTCTTTTCACCCAAGGAATATTCTTTACCCAAATCTTCCAAGTCCTTTACCATATCATGGAACCTACAATACATCTTGTCAATGTTCTCATGAGGTTCCATTTTGAAGGATTCATATTTAGCCACAAGAAGTGACTTCTTTTGCTCTCTAATATCTTCACTTCCTTCATGGATTTCTTTCAATTTGTCCCATATCTCCTTGGCCGATTTGTCCCCTTTCTTAGAAAACTGAATCTGCATCCAAAGCTATTATACAAAATATTAATAGCTTTAGCATTTAAAGATAAATTTATTTTATCTTGTGCATTATAACTCAAATCTGGTTTTAGGCCTTAATCTATGAGTATTTTCATCAAAAATATTTGCCTCAATAGGACCTTCATAAATAATATACCATAATTCAATATTAATAGATTGAACAAAAATTTTCATTCTATCCCTCCAAAAACAAAATTAATGCCATTAAACATGGGAGGTCTAGTGATAGAATGCCCCTCTAAAAACAAAGTATTATTGGTTGCCATGATCTTTGCTCTAATGCAGTTTAAGCAAAAATAAAGAGACCAATGCTCTGATACCAATTGTTGGTCCAAAAGCAACCTAAGAGGGGGGGTGAATTAGGTTATCTCTAAAGACAAAAATTTTTAAGTGCTTAGTAGAAATTCAAACTTTATGCAACAAATGAATACTTAAGCACAAATGAATATAATAGATATTCAAGTTTAAGCTTAAAGAACAAATAAGAATGAGATAAAGAATATCAAACCAAACTCCCAAGCTTCTCAAGCTTGGAGTACATGCACTAGTAGTGCCAGTTATTCTTCAAAGAAGGTGAGGCAATAACCTTCTTGTACACAAAGTAGGCTCACCCTTGCACCAACTAAGTTCCTCTAGTTGAGCCAAAGGGTTTTACACTACAACCTCACTTTTGTACACTTGTTATCCCTCCACTCTTACACTTGAAGATCACTCACTAGTCTATTCTTGCTCACACTAATTCCCACTAGTTGAGCCAAGAAAGCTAGACTTCTCAAACCAATACAACCCACAATATTTTAGCCTATTTCTCCTCAAATAGCTCTTACAAGTGTTTGTATTGAATGTAGTCTTCCAATGTTAATTTTCTTGGTTTTCAAGTAGGAATCACTATCTTTCAACAACTTCCCAACGGCTATTTTCTCTCTTGGAAAACTAGCCGTTGGACCTTTGGACGGCCGATGCCCAGTGCGTCCGAACAGACTAGCCGTTGGACCTTTCGGACGGCCGAACTCCTGCGTCCGACATGCGTCCGTTCTCGAGGGTGTTCGTTCGGACGTCCGAGGATGCGTCCGAACATGCGTCCGATAGAAGCGAAGTCTTCGAAATTTATCGGACGTTCTTCGTCCGAGGAGTCTTCGAAATTTATCGGAAGAACAGCGTCTGTCTCTTATACACATCTGTGTTAGGCAAAAACGATTACCATCGTCGAAGCTCTGTCTAGTTGTGTGTAAGGACGATCATTTGCGTCCGAACCTCCCTGTTTTTCTGCACACTTGTCTTTAAACCATTAGCATGATTTGGTCATCATCAAAACATGATTAACATAACTGGGGTTCTTCAAATCATAAGTAGTTTCTAAAATGTATCATGCCATTTAAACGTCAGACATGTCCAAAACATAGTCAAAAAGATCCAATCATTTCAAAATATAGTATGCTAAAGCATAGCTAACAAATCCAAGTATAGTTTCAATCCGGAATTTAATAAAATAGCATGAGTATCTTTTAGGCTAAAAAGTATGACTTTCAGTACTAGCCAGATCTAGTAATCTACCACACCTACTGTTAGTCTGACTGGGAGGTCAAGTTATCCCATCACAAGACCCCGTATCAGAGAGTTCATAACATTCACAGAAGTCACCATGGCGTCCCATGGATGACTATAGAACCGGTGCACCCCAAATCAAACATTTCCAAATACATCCAAAATTATATACCTCGGTCACCTATGAGCCAAAACAGTCATAAAATACTTTCATATCAAAAGAGTTTGCAAATATATCAATTGATTAACATAAAATAGCTTGGTCCCGATTTCATATATAATAATTCCAAAACTTGGTAAAAGTGCAGTTCCAAACATCATACACATTTTAAAATCCATCCAAACATATTTGAAAGTCGTTAAACAAAATACAAGTGGAAGAGGTCTATGTTACCCACAAATCCATCCAAACATATTTCAAAAGTTGTTAAACAAAGTGCAAGTGGAAGAGAATCTATGTTACCCACCTATTAAAGCAAAACTGCACAAAGATCACGAACGCGATCGCGGCGGTAGGTGGCGTCAGCACTAAAATAAAGGAACAAACTTTATACTAAAATTGGAATAATAAGCTCGTTTTCCGAAAAAACCGAAAAACTTCGCCTCTCCTAGGCTATAAGTAGGTTATCCTCCCGCCAACAAAATCCAATTCCAAGGTATTCAAGGGATCTTGGTTACAACCCAACTCAAAACAACATATTCAACCAACCAACAAAATCCATTTCCAAGGTATTCAAGGGACCTTGGTTACAACCCAACTCAAAACAACATATTCAACCAACAAAATCCATAAACGGAAAGATTCACCGGAGCAATAGCCGGGACTATATCAATAGCATTCCACAACAATGGAAGATGAACACCTAAAACCATCAAAAGATCATTAAAGACCCTTTAAACATAACCAATTATCCAAATTATCCTAGTTGCGCCAAACTTCCGCTTACTTACAAAATGAAGGGAAATCAATTCCACTTGGTTTCAAGTCTCAATTCCTATCCAAACTAACCTTAAAACACTCTTAAAACATCATTACAAGCATAGACATAAGCATTCATAGCATAACATTCTAGGCTCATATGGAAGACAAAACCCTAACTCATAATCTTAAAATTTGTAATCTAACCATGGAAAGTTGTTAAAAATCAACCCCAATCACTTCCCAACCTCCAAAACACTAAAAACAACCCATAACATACATAAATCACAACTTATAAGGCTGCAAAGAGGGTTTTCTCAGCCATAAATAATCCTACAAAACTTGAAATTAAAGCTTAAATCATAAAGCCCATAAGCCATAAATGCTAAAATACATAAAATCTTACCTTCCAAGTGATTCCTACTTGAAAACCAAGAAAATTTTTGGGGGAAAATGGAGGAGAGGAGTTCGGCTGCTGCTGGAAGAAAATGAGGAAGAAAAAAACAAGAAGAAGACTTAAAAAGAAATTCCAAGGTTGACCAAATAGTACCCCATTGACCAAATAGTCTCCAAGTTGACTATTTGACCCAAAAACTAATTTTTGCTACTAAATTAACATTATAAATCAGTCATCAAACAACACTCACACACCAAAATGCACTAATTACATTTTGTCTAATTTTTGACCCGTTTACCCGCCGGTACCGAAATCGCGTAAATCGAAAAATTTGCCGAATTGAAGAACGAATAAGTTGAAGTACCTTATGACTAAAAATAATATGA
Source organism: Cinchona pubescens (assembly GCA_025175665.1). Classification (NCBI taxonomy): domain Eukaryota; kingdom Viridiplantae; phylum Streptophyta; class Magnoliopsida; order Gentianales; family Rubiaceae; genus Cinchona; species Cinchona pubescens. Next base: position 4,532,834 of record JANKKI010000081.1, read on the forward strand.
AAAACATTTTAAACCAATTAAAATCAAAGAACAAGGCTATTAAAATACTGGGTTTCACATAAGTAACATTTATTCCTTTTTATCAATCACTTGTATTTGATTGGCTATTCTAGAATAACTTATATTGAGGTAAATATACTTGGTTTGTGTAATGTTTATAAGGCAATATCTTAAAAACCTTTATAATTTATGTGTTTATTATATAATGTATCATTATGTTCTTTTTGTTGCACTTTGTTAATGGTCGACTTTGTAAAGAATTCAATGGGTCACTTGAGTGAATTTGACTATGATTAAGTGAGTGAAATTATACACTAAGTATTGTATTTCGTAATTATGATACCCACTCTATCGGGAAGAAATGTGATAAACACTTAGTTATGCCTTCTCTACTAAGGCGAATAATAGGTAGATCTGGATCGAACGCTGAGAAGACTTTTGTGATCCATGAGCTCCATAATTGTCATTTGTACCATGATAATTGTTAATGTCCTGTACATTACACCCTAATTATACACACACACACACACACACATATATATTATCTACAATTAGTCTTAAATGTTATTTACCAAACATTATATACTTACCCCTTTACTTTTTCCCTTTGTTTGCAATCGAGAACCAACAGGAGGAGGTAGCATGTTCCCGATTTGAGTACAGACTGGGGAGGGGGAGATTATAGTATAGATCCTAGCTACTGGAGTTGAGGTTCATGAGTGACATTTAGTATGAGATTATCCTTTATGGCTAGGCCTATGTGCTATGGGTTAACTTTTGTTTTTTTATGTGTATTGAACAATAGACTGTTGCTTTGGTTTGAGGTTTGGTGCTTGTATATAGTCATGATTCGGTTATGTTGTGGATTGCTATGGGTATGGTTATTGTATATACCTCTTATGGGTTTGTCTTGGCTGATTTTGAAGACTAATGATAGGTACTTTGGTTGTGGATTGCTCTTGTACTGTGTTTTGCACGCTTAGGGTGATGCCGAGGTGTGACGTGTCATTGTCCTATTATGGGAGCGTGACATCAAATGGTATCAGATTTAATCCTTTGTAGATTATTAAGTTGAACTATTATTGTTTTGAGTGCAATATTTGAGACTTGGACTTGTAAGTAACTCAAGGTTTGGAATTGGCCAACCTAAATTGGGAGTTATTACAATTCCTTATTCTTACAATGCTTGGGTGGAGAGTGGTTGAAGTATGCGAGTTTGTTATTTTATGGTTATTTTAGGATAAGAATTGACTTGTGATACTTAATCTATTTTAAATGTGCAAGCAAATGGCATAAATTGAGGCTATAGAAATAGGTTGTGGCTGCTGTGATTGTAACTATTGAGCAGGGTACTAGGACTAGTCAAGTACAGGTTGAGAAGTTTGCTGAGACAAATGAAGGGATTTGGGGGGCAGATTTAGGTTGAGCTACAATCACAGCAGCCACAACAATTACTATAGTCTCATGCGTCATAGATACCGGCACTAGTGGTAGACTATTCAACTATTACAGCTTTTGTGGGATAGGTAGTGCACGTGGCTAGTCATGCTACCCCTACAAATCCTGTACCTTATCCACTACCACAACTAGAGGCTAGAGATATTGATTACTATTATTGAGTAATAATGAAGATTAACATTCCCACTTTTGATAGTAAATAAGATCCAGATGAATCGAGAAGTGGCTGGGTAGCCTTGAGGAAAACTTGAATTTGTTGAATACTACCAGATGTGCACAGATTACCAATAGTGAAGCCATACTTTATTGGGGACACAACTAAATGGTAGAAGAGGATGAGACCTATACTTGTCCCTTTGGGACAAATTTCTTGGGAGGCTTTAGGGAGGCATTTCTTTAGCATTTCTATCCTTCACATGTTAGAGTTTAGCAGAGGGATGAGTTCAACTCTTTCAAGGAGACTCTAGGATGTTCGTGGTCGAATATTCATAAAGATTCCATGCACTTGGGGTGTTTGCTCCTAGAATTGTGAGTGATGACGTGAAGAAGTGTGATCACTTCAGGAGAGCCCTACTGAATGAGATTCAGGAAAAAATAGAAGAAATGGATACTGATACATTTGAGATTTTGTACAATGCTAGTACTTGTGTGGATAGTTTTTTGAGATGACATGCAATGGAACAAAGGGGCAGTATAGACGAATATGTCCCTTTACAAATACCAGTGTATAGACCTGCAATACCTCTGGTTTGTAGTATATAACCACCACAGCCACTAGTGTCGCTGTTTTGTAATTTTAGACCCCAGCCATCACAGGCAAGACCACTACTGCTTTTGGCTATTAATCGACCCTCACAGTCATTGCCAAGAGGTGAGTGATGGTACCAACGTCAGTTTTAGCTCAGGCACAATCTCGTGTCCCAAAGTACAGTTATTGTCATATTCATCAAATGGGAGAGTGCGAGTAGAAGCCAGGAGCATGTTTGGCCTGTATAAGCTTCGGGCATAGGATCAGATATTGCCCTACTACTAGGCCAAGAACATCACAACAACAGGTATCACAGGGGAGGAATGGTAATGGTACTGGACTAGTTATACCTCGGGTGTATGTTCTGACTCATTGGGAGGTTGATAGATCAGATAAGGTCATGACTGGTATAGTATTGATTAAAGATATGCTTGCAACTACTTTATTTGATAGTGGTGCTACCTATTCCTTTATTTTTAGAGGATAGGTAGAAAATTTAATATTAAATCAGTTGGCTTAATATTCCTTATAGAGTTGATCTACCATGTGATTGGGTGCTTTAATCTAGATGGATATATTCTAGTTGCAGGATATCTTTGGGTATTATAGGTCTAATTCTAACTTAGTACAACTTAAGATGTCTGACTTTGTTGTGATATTGCGTATAGATTGGTTGTTACGCAATTACGCTTACTTGAACTGCAAGTGAAAGACAGTCAGATCTTGTTATCTATACAAAAAGCAATTTGTGTATTAGGGTGGTATCAGGAAACTAGTTAGATAACCTATACTGATACTATCAGCGTTATAGGTACAGAGGGCAATGAAAAATGGTTGTGAAGCATTCTTGGTTTATGAAATCAGTACAAAAAAGGAGGGTTCCAAGCTAGAAGTCATTTCAGTGGTACGAAAGTTTCCTGATGTCTCTCTAGAGGATTTACCAAGATTACCACCAGAGCGGGAAATAGAATTTGAGATCAATCTACCACTAGAGATAGACACCAATCTCTAAATCTCTTTACAAAATGGCCCCAAGAAAGATTAAAGAACTAAAGACATGGTTGCAGGAGTTGTTAGATAAGAATTTATCAGACTCAGTATATCTAATTGGGTAGCTTCAGTACTGTTTGTGAAGAAGAAAAATGGTAGCCTCAATTTATGTATTGACTATCAGGAGTTGAACAAGGTTACAGTCAAGAATAAGTATCCATTGCCACGTATTGATGATTTGTTTGATTAATTGAAGGGTGTCAAGGGTGTTTTCCAAGATAGATTTGAGATCCAATTATCATCAGTTCAGGATCAAGATAGAGGATGTTCCAAAGAGTGCCTTCTGGACTAGAAATGACCACTGCGAGTTCTGCCCCCTTAGCTTTCATGGACCTAATGAATAGGTTATTCTAACCCCATTTAGATAGGTTTGTGAAAGTGTTCATTGATGATATTTTGGTTTATTCTCCTTCAAAGGAGGATCACGAAATACATCTCAAACTGGTTTTACACGGATGTTTTGGGAGCAAAAGTTGTATGGGAAATTCAGTAATTCTGAATTTTTGTTGAAAAGTGTAGCATTTCTAGGACATATTATCTTAGAGATAGAGTATCAATAGATCCCAAGAAGATTTAGGCAAAAATGATTGGTCCAGGACCTACGGATGTGACAACCTATTTCCCTCTATCTGTTTGGTCTTATCAATATCTAAAAGTGTATAAGAAGGGTTTTCTTTGATAGAAGTGTCACTAACCAAATTGACTAAGAAGAATACTAGATTTGTATGAGATGTAGACTGTGATTCTAGCTTTAGGGTTGAATAATAGGTTGATATCAATACCAGTGTTGACCTCGCCATCTGGGATTAGAGGATATGTAATCTATAGTGATGCCTCCAAGAATGGTTTAGGTTGTGTATTGATGTAGAACTGCAGAGTCATTACATATGCCTCACGACAGCTGAAGCTTTATGAACAAAACTATCTCATTTATGACCTAGAATTGGCAGCTATTACTTTAGTATTTGATCTAAAGACGAAGGCACTATATGTATGGGGAGCAATGTGAAATGTTTACAGATCATCAAAGTTTGAAATGCTTGTTCACACAATAGGAACTCAATATGAGGCCGTGTAAATGGTTAGAATTGTTGGTCCCAAAGCAACCTAAGAGGGGTGAATTATGTTTCTTAAAATTAATTTACAAAAGATGCTCAATTCAAATTTGAGATGATAGAAACAATTAAGCATAAAATGAATGAAATAAATTATGAGAGTGATTAAACAAATAGCACATCCAAGCTTGCTAGTTTGGAGTAGTAATCCACTAAGATACTCTTTCAAATTTGGTGGTCAATAATCTTCAAGTGTACACAAAGTAGGATCACCCCTACTCACACTACTTCTTTTTAGTTGAGTCAAAGATTTTACACTAAACCTTACTTTTGTACAAGATTATCACTCCACTCAATATTTTGAATAGTACTCTTAAGTACACACTAATACAATGTCACTAAAGAGCTGTTAATTTACACTCAAATTGTCTTTCTTTTTGCTTGTATTCCATGTGTAATATATTTTTTTATAGTTCAGAAGGGTTGGTATTTATAGTTTCAATAAATCATCTCTAAACCACCTCCTAACGGCTAGACAATAAATTCTGAAAAAATTAGCCGTTATAGGTTTCGAACGTCCAAAGTAATTTTTGAGCGTCTGATCAGTCGTCTGATCTGAAATATCATGGATTTGAGGATGCCATTCGGACGGCCGAGCTTGCGTCCGTTCTGACGATCCATAAACCTTATTTCGATGATGACAAGTGCATTTTGCTTCTTAAACCAAGCTGTGCAGGTCTGCCATTTTGTTTGCTGGAAACAGACTTTTCGGATACAGTACACCGTCTGAATAGTACTACATGTCTCGGACGTACAGGATCGTCCAACCCAAACTACCACGGATGCAATTCACCGTCCGAACTATTAGACAGAGTGCAAGTTTTCTATGCATCTACAACTGACGCACAGGGGCATCCGAAGGAATATCTCTCAGACGTATTTCTTTGTCCGAAAGAGTGAGGCAGAATCAAGAATCTAAAGCACTGCAATGGACACATCCAATCGTCCAAAACAAAAAGCTTATATCGGACGAAGTTGACTGTCTGAAAGGAAAAATTCTCCAGTAGGCACTAAACCTCTCAGACATGATATACCATCTGAAGCGTGAACCTTTCAAATACACCAGGTTCGGACAATGAAACGGACGCAAGCTCGGCTGTCCGAACAGCATTCACTACTCACTTATATTTGAGATCGGACGTATGGTCGGACGCACAATAATAACTTCGGACGTTCGAAATCTATAACTGCTAGTTTTTGAATATTTATTATTGAGCCATTGGAAAGTGGTTCAACCCAATTTATTGCACATATAAATACCAACTCTGATAACAATGAAATAAATGTCTTACACATTGAATACAAGCAAGAAGAAAAGTAATTTGAGTGCAAATTAGCTATTGAGCAAAATTGTATTAGTGTGTACTTTACTCATGGAAGTGCTATTCAAAAATATAGAGTGACGTGATAATCTTGTACAAAAGTGAGGTTGAGAGTAAAATCCTTGGCTCAACTAAAAGAATTAGTGTGAGTAAGAATTGTCCTACTTTGTGTACATTTGAGATTATTGGCTTACCATATTTGAGGAGCATTCTAGTGGATCAACATTTCAAGCTTGGTAGCTTGGAAGTGTTATTTGTTTAATTTTATTTTCCTTTTCTATACTTCATAAGCTTAATTTTTTTTATCCCTATCAATCTACTTGTTAGTGCAAAAGATTTTATAAGTGCATATTTTGCAAAGTAACTTCTAAGAATCTTAATTCACCTCTCGTCTTAGGTTGCTTTGGGGCCAACACGTTCCTTCGTCCGAACCAAGTATGTTGAAGAGTTTTGACATTGGACGGTGTAGTGTGTCCAAAAGGTTTGTTGCTTAACTGGGGATGCTTTTCTTTCAGGCAGTTAGCCTCGTACAATGTAATCTTCTTCGGCCAGTTAGATGCATCCGTTGTAGGTGCCTCAAAACCTTGCCTGTGCCTCGGACGCTTATAATCGTCCGAATTCTCTCTCATTTTTTATTAACTCTCTGGAATTCCTAATGGACGCTTATCATCGTCCGAAACTTCCTCGGACGTACAACGTAGAGCTTTGGTTGTCCGTTCATCTACAATCAGACACACGATCGGAGGCATATAAATCGTTCAGACGTCCGAACGATTGCTTATCTCGTTTAAAACTCTTCATTTTCCTCCTATTGGCCAATTCCTATCCTCCGAACCCTAGCTCTGACGAATTTTGCTCCTTCTCAAAATTTTATCAATCTATCCCTTCTCCTATCAAATTGGTTAGGGAATCTTTATTTTAGAGCCCTCCATCATCTCTATTGACCCTCATTTCACCTTCCTGTCATCTCATTTCTTACAATTTTCTCCAAATCTCCTCAATCACACTTTTTTCTCTTATTTTTCTTCTTCAAAAATTTAATGGTTCGCTCTTGTGGTGGATCTTCAACAGCTACCCGTGGACAAAGTCAAAGGGCAAGACACCGGTATAGGGCCAATCATCCACAAATCTTCAATCCTCTACACCCAAATTCATTGATGTCAAGGCATCTGACGCGTATACTTTTTTTTTTAGCAAGTCCATCATTGTTCAAAAACCTGTTTCTTAAGATCTTTTTGATGAATTTAACTTACCTATTGTGAAAACTTTTTTTGAAAAATAAAATTGGGGTTATTTGGTAAACATAGATTTGCCTGTCTATCATGGTATGGTATTCCAATTCACTGCTAATCTTAGGAAAGGTCCTACTATTCGTACGTTGATATCTCATATGAATAACAAAAATCTTGAGATTTAATCCAATGTCATAAACTCTATTTTTGATTGTGAGGTTCCCTCGCCTAACGATTTTTCCTACTTTTCTCATTAGATAAATTGGCCTACTTTGGATACTCATTTTGACATCGAAGAGGTCCGAGCAATTTTTAATGTCAATTTTAAACAGGTTGGGCTATTCAGAATCCAAAACTACTTTGCTTACTCCTGACCTCAACATTCTATACACTTTAGTCACTAATTTATTGTTTCCCACTGATGGGCATCGCACTAACCTCGGTAAAATGCAGTTTTATTTATTTTATTGTATTTTTAAAGGCATTCCACTGGATTTTGGTTATCTCTTCTACTCTTTATGGGAACTTTTCTTAACTGATACTCGCCGCAACATCCCTTTCGAAAATTCCTTACTAAAATTTTTGATCATTTTGATATTCCATTCACCGGCAAAAAATAATTTCCTTCTTACGTTAACAAATACATTGAGCGTAAGGGTTTGAGATTTTTCAACGACCAATGGTTCACAAAAGTAGCTTATGAAATTGAAAAATCTAAATCTCAAGCTTCTACCTCCAGACTTGCACTTCCTCATTCCCCTCCTCCTCAAACACCTCCATCATGCCATGATCCCCATACCTCTTCTTCCAAACCTTTCCTCTCTCATATTTGCAGCCTTCTTACTTACTCTTTGAGCCACCAAATGAGCTCCTTTCAGCGTCACACCAATCGGAAATTAAAATGCCTTGAAACTCGTCAAACAATTCTTCAAGAGGCGCTTAGCTTGAGTATGTCTGTTTCCGCTCAAGTCCAGTCCCAATACACTCTCGAATCCATTCCGTCAATAACCAGTCCTAATACACTCTCGAATTCTTTTCAAAAAGTGATGACGATGGCACCCATGATAATAATCATTCCATTTCTGAGGAGGACGATCGTGAAGACCCTACTGGCACCACCAATCTTGACAAATCTAGTGCTCCTATACTGATGATGACGAGGACGAGGACAAGGACGTTGATGACACTTTCAACTACATCATTCAACGACGAGACACTGATGCTCATGACAGTGAAGCTACCGATGATGATGCACCTACCAAGAAGCACAAAATGAAGAGCGTTCCACGAAGAAAAGCGACTCCACTTAGATTTTTTGTTGTTGTTGTTCTTGTTTATTAATATTCTGTTTAGTTCATGATTGGTTGACTTCATTGTTCATATAATTATTCCCTTCTATACTTGATTTAGTTTAGTTTGACTATATTCTATTTTTCTTACATTGCTTTCCAAAGGGAGGCGCATCCTCTAAGGGAGAGCTTACTTTGATGCCGTCAAAAGGGGGAGTAGGAGCATGTCTTTTAATTGATTGTATCTATCTATTTGTCAATTTTGTTGAAATTGGTTGTACTTGTTGATTCATAGTTTGTCATCATTGAAAAAAGAGAGATTGACGATCCACAAACCTTATTTTAATGATGACAAGTGCATTTTAATTCTTAAATCGAGCTGTGCAGGTCTGCCATTTTGTTTGCTAGAAACAGACATTTTGGATGTAATACATCGTCCCAATGGTACTACATGTCTTGGACGTATAGGATTGTCTGACCCAGACTGCCCCAGACGCAATTCACCGTCCGGACTGTTAGATAGAGAGCAAGTTTTCTATGCATCTACAATGGACGCACAGGGACGTCCAAAAGAATATCAGCTTGGACGTATTTCTCTGTCTGAAAGAGTGAGGTAGAATTAGGAATTTAAAGCACTGCAACGGAAGCATCCAACAATCCGAAAAAAAGTTTACATCGGACGAAACTGACTGTCCAAAAGGAAAAATTCTCCAATAAGAACTAAACCTCTCGGATGTGATATACCATTCGAAATGTGAACCTTTCAAATACACCTGGTTTGCACGATGGAAAGGACGCAAGCTCAGCTGTCCGAACAGCATTCACTACTCATTTATATTTGAGATCGGACGTAGGGTAGGACGTACAACAATAACTTCAGAAGTCTGAAATCTATAACGGCTAGTTTTTGAGCATTTATTATTGAGCCGTTGGAAAGTGGTTGCAACCCAATTTATTGCACCTATAAATACCAACTTTGATAACAATGAAATAAAAGCCTTACACATTGAATACAAGTAAGAAGATAAGCAATTTGAGTGCAAATTAGCTATTGACCAAAATTGTATTAGTGTGTACTTTAGAAGTCACTAAGCTATTAAAAAATATAGAGTGACGTGATAATCTTGTACAAAAGTGAGGTTGAGAGTAAAATCCTTAGTTCAACTAAAAGAATTAGTGTGAGCAAGAATTGTCCCACTTTGTGTACATTTGAGTTTATTGGCTCACCATATTTGAGGAGCATTCTAGTGCATCAACACTTCAAGCTTGGTAGCTTGGAAGTGTTATTTGTTTAATTTTATTTTCCTTTTCTATACTTCATAAGCTTAATTGTTTTTATCCCTATCAATCTACTTGTTAGTGCAAAAGATTTTATACGTGCATATTTTGCAAAGTAACTTCTAAGAAACCTAATTCACCCTTCCTCTTAGGTTGCTTTGGGGCCAACATGTTCCTTCATCTGAACCAAGTATGTTGAAGAGTTTGGATATTGGACGGTGTAGTGTGTCCGAAAAGTTTGGTGCTTAACTGGGGATGTTTTTCTTTCGGACAGTTAGCCTTGTCCAATGTAATCTTCTTTGGACAGTTAGATGCATCCATTGTAGGTGCTTCAAAACCTTGCGGCTGTCTTGACCTTTCAGATGGTGAATTGTGTTCGAGATTAATTCGTTCGGACGAGATTTTGCGTCCGTTGTAGGTGCTCCAAAATCTTGCTTTCTGCCTGATCGTTTGGATGTTCTATTGCGCCCGTGGTTATCTAGTTTGGACAAGCTTGTGCATCTAAGAAACATAGTGTTGTTCGGACGGTGTACTTTATCTGAAAACTCTACTAAGAGCAAATATACTAGCAATCCTGCACAGCTCAAGTTAAATAGTTAAATCACGTTTGTTATCATCAAAATCAAGTTTGTCCTGATCAATTTCTCCTTTTTTATGATGACAAATCACGAGGCAAAATTACTTGCAACAACCTTGATCACACAATATAATCAGTTCAAACTGCCACAATCAGTTCAAATAGCCATCTTATTCCCGCTTTTGGCATCATCAAAGTGAGATAAGCTCCCCTAAGAAGATGCTCTCCCTTACGTAAACAACAATAAAAAGAAACAAGGGCATAACCAACTGAATAATTACCAAGTGCATAATCAAGTGAATAATTACAATCATAGCAGTCAACGTCAGCAAAAGTTTAAGTAAATAAAGAATTTAAAGATAAGTTAAGGTGTGGAAGTGGAGTCATTCTTCTTTTTTGGAGCATTCCTCACGTTTGCGTTTCATTGCTGGTGCACCATCATCCTCCGTAGTATCATTGTCTTGTCTACTTAAATCTTGAGGATCACGGCCTTGCATGAGGTAGTTGAATGTGTCATCAACGTCTTCTTCGTCATCATCATCATCATCATCATCATCAGCGCTAGGAGCAGTAGTTTTGACAAGATTAGTGGTAGCAACAGGATCCTCATGGTTTTCAGCCTCAGGATTGGAATGATCACCATCTTCATTTTAGTTGTCATCACTATCGGAGGAAGACTCAAGAATGTATTGGGACTGGATATTGGCAAACTGAACCTGAGATGAGGCAGACATTCATAAACTGAGTGCAAATGTATTCTTGAAGAATGGTTTGTCTGGTCTCAAGCCTCTTTAGCTTCCAAAGGGTACGACATTGGAAGGGGTTCATATGATTGCTCAAAGAGGTAACAATGATGCATAAATGAGAGAGTAAGGGTTCTGAAAATGAAATATGGGGGTCAGGGGATAGTGGAGGTGTGGAAGAGGAGGGTCGAGGAGGAAGAGAGTGAGGGAGTGCAAGGCCGGAGATAGAGGCATGAGATTTAGACTTTTCAAGTTCATATGCAGCCTTTGTAAACCATTGATCATTAAAAACCTCAAACCCTTACGTTCAATGTAGGTTTTGTTAAAATAATGATGATATTTTTTTTTACCAAAGAATGAGATATCAAAGTGATCAAAAACTTTAGTTAGAAATTTTTTGAAGAGAATGTTCCTATGGGTATCGGTCAAAAAGAGCTCCTATAGAGAGCAAAGGAGATAACCAAAGTCAAGTTTGATGCCTTTGAAAACACAGTAAAATAAGTACAATTGCATTTTGCTATTTGGATCAGTGCGATACCCGTCAGTCGGCAAAAAAAAATTAGTGACTAACGAGTATAAAATGTTAAGTTCAGGACTAAGAAGTGCAGTTTTGGCTTCCAAAGTTTGTTTAAAATTGACGTTAAAAATCTGTTTGACCTCTTCTAAATCAAAATGAGTATCTATAGCAGGCCATTTATCCAAGGAGAAAAATAAGAAATGTCATCAGGAGAAACAACTTTACATTCAAAAATGAAATTAATGACATTTGAGGAAAGCTAAAGATTCACGTTGTTGACATGTGAGACTAAGATTCGATTAGTTGAACCCTTCCAAAGATTAGCGGTAAACTATAACACCATATCATGATAAACAGGCAAATACAAGTGAACTAATTTACCCCAAGTTTGGTTTTCAAAGCATGCTTTAATAAGAGGTATATTCAATTCATCAAAAAGGCTATGTGAAATAGGCCTTTGAACAATAATGGATTTGCTAAGAAGAGAGATGTACCTATCGAACGCATTGGCACAATCAATGAATTTTGGTAGAGAAAGATTAGGAGTGGATTGAGGATTTGAAGATGTTTGACCTTGCACCGGAGGTTTGCCCTTTGATTTTTTCCCTCTGGTAGCCGTTGAAGATCCTCCATGTGATCATACCATTGTGGATTTGAAGAGGAAGATGAAGAGGAGAAAAGTGAGATTGAGTGATTGTTGGAAATTCCAGGAATGAGATGTTACAATGATGAAAAGAGGTTTAATTGAGATGGGTGAGGAGTTGGGAAGAGAGATTCCTTAAGCAATTTCAGAGGAAAATGGAGGAATTGAGAGAATTTGGAGGAGGTTCTTAAGTAACTAGAGCTAGGGTTCGGTTGGGGGGAAGTGTCCGATAAGGGGAAATGAAGGGATTTAAACGAGAAGAACAATCATTTAGACGTCCGATCGTGCATCCGATCATAGATGAACGAATAGTCGAAAAGCTATACTGTGCATCCGAATGAGTGTCAAACGGTGATAATCGTCCGTAAGAAAGCGCTTCCAGAGTGTTTATAGAATGAGATGGAAAGTTTGGACAATTGTAAGCGTCTGAGACAAAAGAAAGGAGTTCGGACATTCATGTTCCTCCGATAGAGCATATAGTTCGGACGTTGATGTTCCTCCGAATGATCAGATCCCAAAGGACGTATATTTTTGTTCGAAAGAATAATTTATACAGATTTGAAATCAATAATGCCTAAACGAGTTCTGAAAAATTCAAAGTAATCTAAAGCCAAGGGTTTAGTAAAAATATTAGTTAGTTGATCTTTTGTACACACAAATTCAACACAAATTTCCTTTTTGCATACAAGATCTCTAATAAAGTGGTGCTTGACATCAATGTGTTTGGTTCTAAATTGCAAGATAGGGTTTTTTGTGAGATTAATTGCACTGGTATTATACACATCTTATTATGCACACAAGATGTGTATAAGAGACAATCTTTTAGAGATGCTATTTCATCCACAGAAATTGTCAAAAATTTTCAGCAGCAATTCATTCGGCTTCTGTACACTGTAGATAAGGAAATAGAATTTTATTTTTGGCCAAACCCGGACACCAAGCAATTTCTAAAAAAGTGACACATACCACTAGTACTTTTCCTATCAATTTTACAACCAGCAAAGTCAGCATCAGTAATTAATCAAATCAAAATTAGTGGATTTAGGATACCAAAGTCCAAAATCTATAGTCCCTTTTAAGTATCTAAAAATTCTTTTTACTGCAATTAAATGTGATTCTTTGGGACAATATTGAAATCTAGAAAATAGAAAAACAACAAACATAATATCCGGTCTACTAGCTGTCAAGTAAAGTAGGTTTTCGATCATACCTCTCATTTTGATTTTTCATCAACATTATTACCTTCTTTATCTTAATCAAGTTGATGTTGAAGTACACATTGGTGTTTCGACTTGTTTGCAATCTAGATGTGTATAAGAGCACTTGAATAGCTCCTTTGTGTACTTGATTTGTGTAATGAATGTTCATTCTTTTGTTTTGTGAACTTGAAGTTCGAGGACAGAATTGTAATTCTCCCATCATACTCATTTCAAATTCTTTTTGCATTAAGCACAAGAATTCCTTGCACAAATTTTCATTAGTTGCTCCAAAAATAATATCGTCAACATAAACTTAAATAATTAACAAGCCATTCAGATTAGTTTTGCTGAAAAGAGTGGTATTAACAACACCTCTTTTGAAACCATTTTCAATTAAAAGACCACTTAGCCTTTCGTACCAAGCTCTGGGAGCTTGTTTTCAAGCCACATAATGCTTTTGAGAGTTTGAAAACATGATTTGGAAAATGTTTATTTTCAAAACCCAAGGGTTGTTCAATAAGAACTTTTTGATCAATATAGCCATTTAAAAATGCACTTTTGACGTCTATTTGAAGTAATTTGAAATTGTTAAATCATGCATATGCAAGAAACATGCCAATATATTCTAAACGAGCAATGGGTGCAAAGGTTTCATCAAAGTCAATACCTTCTTCTTGAGTATATCCCTCTACAAGTCTAGCTCAACTTATTTCTAATAATCTCACCTTTATCATTTAATTATTTCTAAAGACCCATTTTGTTCCTATCACGAGATAAGTTGATGGTATTTCCACTAGGGACAAATTGAATTGGCTAAGTTCCTCTTGCATAGCAAAGACCCAAGATTCGTCATTGAATACATCATCCACACGTTAAGGTTCAATGTAAGAAAGTAAGGCACAATTATTATTCAAAGGTTTATGAGAACTAGTTTTTTCCCCATCGGATGGGTCACATATGATCAACTCTTGAGGGTGACTTGAGACAAATCTTCATGCTTTTGGAAGATCTTTTGGAGAATCTTTATTCTTCTCTCCTTCTTCATCCAAGTGATGAGTGTCGTCCTTATTGCTTGTCTTGGTCTTTTGGTGTTCTTCATGTATGGTGAGCTTTTCAAGTTCCTTTCTATACCTACATCTTCATCCTCACAAATATTCTTTGAAATAATATCATTAGCCTCATCAAACGTAACATGCACAATTTCTTCTCAATTAAAAGAGTTATTCTATTATATACTCGGTATGTTTTTTTGTCACTAGAATATCTTAAGAAAATTCCTTCAGTTAATTTCTTGTCAAATTTTTCAAGATTTTCTTTGATTTTAAATGAAGCATTTACAACCAAAGACTTTGAAGTAATTCGCAACGGCCTTTTTACAAAATAAGAGTTCATAATATGTTTTGTTTAAAATAGGTCTCAAAAGAACTCGATTCATAACATAACAAGCCGTATTGACGGCTTTGGCCCAAAAATTATTTTGGTAAATCACATTCACTAATCATGGTTCTAGAGGCCTCTTGAAGTGTTCTATTTTTTCTTTCGACAATATCATTTTGTAGAGGAACTCTAACAACCGAAAATTCATGTGAAATATTGTTGTGATCACAAAATTTGGAAAAACCTCCAAATTTAAATTCAACTCCATTATCACTTCTCAAACGAATAATTCTCAAATTCAATAAATTTTATATTTTTGAAAACAATTTTACGAAATAGATTTCGAAAGCTGCATTTTTGTGAGTAAGAAATAGTACCCAAGTATACCTAGAATAATCATCAACAATTACAAAAGCATATTTACTACCAACAAGACTAGCGTGTTGAGCTGGACCAAATAAATACAAGTGCTTATAATTCTAAAGGTCTAGAAGTAGACACACAATTTTTTGGTTTAAAAGAAACTTTGACTTGTTTACCAAATTGGCATGCATCACAAATTTTGTTTTTAACGAACTTTAGTTTTGGCAAACCTCTTAACAACTCCTTTTGAGCAAGATTTTTATTAAATCCATGTTGAAGTGACAAAGCCTTCAGTGCCAAAGCCAAGGATCATCTTTGGAAGCGGTTAGATATTTTACATTGCTTACCAAGGTTGTCAAGATAAATCACATAAACATCATTGTGCCTAAAACCTTTAAATAAAATTGAAATTTTTTTATCAAGAATTAAGCATTCATGCTTGGTAAAGAATATATATAGATGTTTATCACAAAGTTGGCTCAAGTGACAATTAAGAGATTGTAATTTATGTCAACTACGAGCACATTTTTAATTAAAGTCTCACCATTTTTACCTACATCACCAATACTGATTGATTTATCCTACATGTTATCCCCAAAAGTCACTATTTTTTTTGGATATGAGTCTTGTTAAGAGAGATGCATTACCCATCATGTGCCTTGAGCACCCACTATCTATGAACCATTTGGCATTCTTGGTGATATTCATTACCTACACAAGAAATTAAGTGATAATTTTTGGTACTCATATTTTCTTGTGTCCATAAGAGTTAGTGCAATTACTACAAATCCATATGGTATTCATTCCAAGTTTTTCATTTCTCTTGACATAGTAATTATTTTTCACATGTCCCCATTGTTGGCAATAATTGCAAATAATATTTTTATTTCCATATAGAGAAAATTTTGATTTTACAAAACAAAAATCATCCCTTCTAAAGTGACAAAGTTCTTGTTGATCAATACATTTCTATTCCTTTTCATATCACAACAATATTTTTCTTTTCTCTATGCAAGAGAACATTCAAGTCATCTAATCTTTTCTTCAAGGAGGCTTGTTCTTCCTTGATCCTTGTTTTCACATGCATTCTTTTCTTCAACTCATCTTTTGTTGTGATAGCCTATTGTTTCATTCACAAGTTTAGACTTAGCATTTAATAAAGAATTTGATTTTTTTACTAACTCCTGTCTCTTCTAGCATATGTTCCTTTAAGATATCATGCAATTTTAAAATAAAGGCTTCAAGATCATTATTATGATTTTCATCATTAAAATCATAAGTAGAGGTTACCTCATCATTAATATCATGCCATTTGTGCCGATTCCATCTCTTCCTCAACTTCTCTTTCGGAGTTACAGTCATCCCATGTGATTTGAAAGTTGTTAAAGTGAGGTTTTCTTCCTTCCTTCTTCTTCTTGGAGGGACACTCATTTGCAAAGTGTTCGGGTTGACCATATTCAAAGATTTTTCATTTTGCTTCTTAATTTCCAAACCTGTCTCTTATACACATCGAGACTTCTTCATCATCCACCACTCTGGCTTTGGGCTTCAATTCATATGAAGTGAGAGAATTTATTAATGACTCAATGGGTATGGAATTCAAGTTCTTTGCTTCCTTTGCAGAAATAGTATTTACCTCCCATTCTTTGGTGAGAGCATTCAAGATCCTATTCTTTTCACCCAAAGAATATTCCTTCCCCAAGGCTACAAGATCCTTGATGATATCAGTGAATCTACAATACATTTAATCAATGTTTTCATGTGACTCCATCCTGAATGATTCATATTTGGCAACAAGTAGAGATTTCTTTTATTGCTCTAACATCATCACTTCCTTCATGAATTTCCTTCAATTTGTCCTAGATTTCTTTGGCGGAAATCAATCCCTTGACACAAGTTGATTCGTTAGCATCCAAGGCATTATATAGTACATTCGTAGCCTTGGAATTTAAGATTAAATTTGCCTTGTCTTGTAGAGTGAGCTCATCCCTTATTTTTTCTCTTCTTCTATTTGTATGATCATCAATGATGTTAGCTTCAAAAGGACCTTCATTTACCACTTACCACAAGTCAATATCAATAGATAACAAAAAGATTTTGATTCTATCTTTCCAACTAAGTTTGTCCCATTAACATAAGAGATCTAGTGATAGATTGACCCTAAAAAATAACGCATTATTGGTTGTTATAAGGGATTATTACTCAAATGCAATTTAAGCAAAGTAAAGAGACCAATGCTCTGATACCAATTGTTGGTCCCAAAGCAACCTAAGAGGGAGGTGAATTAGGTTTCTTAAAATTGATTTACAAAAGATGCTCACTCTATTCAAATTTGACAAATAAGATGATAGAAACAATTAAGCATAAAATGAATATAATGAATTAAGAGAGTGATTAAACAAATAGCACATCCAAGCTTGCTAAATTGGAATAGTAATCCACTAAGATACTATTTCAAATTTGGTGAGCCAATAATCTTCAAGTGTACGCAAAGTAGGATTACCCTTGCTTACACTACTTCTCTTTAGTTGAGCCAAGGATTTTACACTAAACCTTACTTTTGTACAAGATTATCACTCCACTCAATATTTTGAATAGCACTCTTAAGTACACACTAATACAATGTCACTAAAGAGCTAATTGGCACTCATATTGCCTTTCTTTTTGCTTGTATTAAATGTGTAATATATTTTTTCATAATAGAAAAGGGTTGATATTTATAGGTGCAATAAATCAGCTCCCAACCACCTCCTAACGGCTAGGTAATAAATGCTGAAAAAACTAGTCATTATAGGTTTCGAACGTCCTAGATAATTTTTGAGCCTCTGACGATCTGAAATATCAGGAAGTTGAGGATGCCATTCGGATGGTCGAGCTTGCATCTGTTCCTTCGTTCGAACCAGGTATGTTGAAGAGTTCAAATATCGGACAGTATAGTGTGTCCGAAAGGTTTGATGCTTAACTGGGGATGTTTTCGATAGTTAGACTCGTCCGATGTAATCTTCTTCAGACAGTTAGATGCATCCGTTGCAGGTGCCTCAAAACCTTGCCTCTACCTTGACCTTTTGAACAGCGAATTGCGTCCAAGATGAATTCATTCAAACGAGCTTGTGCGTCCGTTGTTGGTGCTCCAAAATCTTGCTTTCTGCCTGATCATTCAGATAGTACATTGCATCCGTGGTTATCTAGTTCAGACGAGTTTGTGCGTTCGAGAAACATTGTGCTGTTCGGACGGTGTACTTCGTCTGAAAACTCTGCTAAGAGCAAATATACTAGCAACCCTACACAGCTCAAGTTAAGTAGTTAAATCATGTTTGTCATCATCAAAACCAAGTTTGTAGATGATCAAGAACTACTCAAAGACTAGGAAATGAAGATTAGTTATCACGCAGGGAAAGCCAATAGGGTAGAAGATACACTGAGCTAGAAATCTTCAGAGGTCATAGCTAGCATGTTGTTAAGGCAAATGGAAGAACTTAATTTGGAGATCATGAAGTCTACAGCTAGTATTTTAGTAGCACTTATGGTTCAACCGACCTTGATAGACAAGATTAAACAAGCTCAAGTTACAGATCCAAAGTTAATAAAAATCAAGAATAAGGTGGAAAGTGGATAAACAAGGGAATTCCAGATTGATAATAGCATTATTTGGATATAATGATGACTCTATGTACCTGCAAATAAAGATTTGACAAAAGAGGTTATGGCTGAGTATCATATTCTAGATTTTTATTCATCCTACAAGCACTAAATATATAAGGATTTGAAGTAACTTTTTGGTAGAATAACATGAAAAGAGAGATTGCTAAATTTGTACCCAAGTGTTTGGTCTATGAACAGGTAAAGTTTGAGCATCAGAAGCCGAGTGATTTGCGGAATCTATTGCCTATTCTAGAATGGAAGTGGGAACTTATCATGATGGATTTTGTTAGTGTTGCCAAGGAGACATGAATGCATTTGAACTATTATGAATAGGCTAACCAAATCTGCTCATTTCTTGATGAGAATTTCTCCCTCTATAGATAGGTTAGTGCAAACCTATACGGTGTATATTGTTAAAATGCACGGTATACCTATTAGTATTATTTCCAATCGATACCCAAGGTTCACTTCAAGGTTTTGGACAACCTACTAGAAAGCCATGGGTACAGAAGTTGTGTTGAGTTATACATTTTATCCACAAACATAAGGGAAATCAAAAAGGACAATGTAGACCTTTGAGGATATGTTGAGAACTTGAGCTATTGGCTTTAGAGGCAACAGGGACGAGCATTTGATGTTGATGGAGTTTGCCTACAATAACAATTATCATAGTAGCATTAGCATGGCTCCGTATGAGCCTCTTTAATGGAAGGAAATATCGGTCACCTTTGTATTGGGATGAAGTTGGGAAAAGAAGACTAATTGGGTCAAAGTAGATTCAAATTACAGTGGACAAGATAACTATCATTCGAGATAAACTTAAGGAAACTCAAGATAGACAAAAGAGTTGATCAGATATGAAAGAAGATTGTTGGAGTTTCAAGTCGGAGACAAGGAATATTTAAGGGTTTTACCAACTAGAAGAGTTATGAGATTTCAAAAGTGTGTGAAATTGAGTTCAAGATTTGTGGGACCCTTCAAAATACTACAAAGAATTTGGAATTTGGAATATTAGTTGGCTTTACCTCCAGAATTGTCGAGTGCATAATTTCACATTTCACAGCTCCGGATATCTGAAAAGTCATGTGATCGAGTATCAAACTGTAAGTGGTAAGAAAGAATTGTTTTTTGAAGAGGTGCCGATTTCATATTTTTGATACTAAAGAATAGGTCCTTCAGCATTTTTCTATTCTGTTTGTTGAGGTTTAGTGGTCTAATCATTAAAAAATAGAGGTTATATGGGAATAAGAAGCCGACATGTGAAACCAGTAACCTTGCTTAATTGTCTAGTAGGTGTGTTAAGTTTTGAGGTTGAAACTTTTCTTAAGGGAAAGTGTAATAATTGGCTTTTCCCTCTCATTTCATGTATTTTCATACTTGATATTGTCTCTTTAAATACTTATAAATATCTTAAGTGTAACCGTTTTAGCTTTTTGGTCATTTTAAAGTTTGCAGGGCAAAAATGTAATTTTATAAAACTTGAAGCTAGAGTGCAAATTTTGAAAAAAATTTGCAAGACTTCTCGATGAAATCTTATAGTCCAGACCCAATTATTTTATTCATTTTCAAACTTTAGAAATGCTCTAAAAAAAACCCTTCCTAAAATCCTTTCTAATTAAGTCATAAATTCTACATTAATCTTAAGAATTTTACTCTCAAAATCAAATTGGTAGTCAAGGAGTATTCCTAGAACTATAATGCATCTTTACAAGTGCAACTTTGTACTTCAAGTATTCGCATGGTTTTCATATCAAATTTCAAGTTTTTCAAGAATCAATTTCCTTATTTTTGTAGATTTATGGCTTGATTTTGTAACCAAACATGTCCAGATACAGCATCAAGACTTGATTTGCAATTTGAAATGACATTTTAGCTACTATTTTGGCAAGATTTGAATGAGAGTTTGGACAACTCCAAGCTTGGTGAATATTTGAAGTTGAAATTCTTAGATTTTGGGACTTTGATCTTGTTATCATGGATTTAAATGAACTCATACTTGGTTGTATATAATTATTGCTTGATTTGAGAGTTTGGCTTGTGCCCAAAAGTGAACTCCTACCTTTGTTTATCCTATCCTAATAGTATAACACAGTCTCTTGGTTATCCTAAATATTGTTTTAAATAAAATAAGGCACTATAATCAATTTTAAGGATCTCAGGCCAACTGATTTAATTTAATGTCTTAAATAATAAAAGAGGCAAATAAGGCACTAGAATCAGATATTAAGAAACACTGAGATTAATTGATTTAATTTAGTACTTTAGAAGTTTGAGAGTCAAATAAGGCACTAGAATCAATTTTAAGACATTAAACTTAGTTAATTTAATTTCGTGCCTTAAATAATTTGAGAAGCAAATAAGGCACTAGGATCAATTTTATGGCACTAAAGCTAATTGATTTAATTTAGTTCCTTAAATCATTTGAGAGGTAAATAAGGCGCTAAGATCAGTTTACGACACTAAAGCCAATTGATAAATAAAGTGTATTAAAAGTTTCAAGCCAAAATGAGTCTATTTTGCATTCAGTTTTTAAATTTATTTTCCTTTAAAGGAAATAAACAATGTCAGGGACATAAGAAAATATGGATACGTTGTACTTGTTTGATAATTATAGCATTAAGACCAAAAAAATATAACGGGACATACTACTTAAATATTTGTGCATGCATGTATTAATTCAAGTCTTAAATAACGGAACCAACTCTATCACTTGGATACTAGTGCTTAATATATTTTCTTTTGACTTTTTGACTGTTGCGCACTTGCACTATCTAGAGATTTAAGACCCCTTATCTTAAAACTCCTTTTGACGTTTGATTTACAGGAGTAAAGAAATTTAAAGGCATACAAAAACTGATTTTATAAGTATCCTACCCCTAAATAGAAACAAATTTCAATAGGCAACTAGTGCAATATAAATTAGGGTTAGATGCACAAGCCCCCCAAACTACACCATAAGTTGTACTTTGCCCCCTCTGACTCTTTTTACAGTCACTTAACCCCTTCTTTTTGTATTATTGTATAAAAATATCCTTGCTAAGAAATTTCTTTTCTTTTTTCCACTATGCTTTCCCACTTTTTTTTTTTTTTCCATTTCCCCTTCTTCCTTTTCTTCTTTTATTTTTTTCTCTGTCTTCCTTCTCACCAACCATTAGCTACTTCCTTGGTCCTGCTATACATATTTATGCACTTAGAATAAATTTTAATTTTCTTTAACTAATTATTTATTTTGTTATATGCTTTGTTTTTTTTAATTTTTATTATAACAAGATACATGTGTTAAATTGACAAATTATTTTTTATGTAAAATAAAATTATAAAAATATATTGGTCGGGTAAATATTGATTAGGTAATCCGATTTACAAACAAGTAATAATTAAGCCTGAATAATCCTAATCAACACTTACAGACCCATGCAAAAATATGAGGTGAGTTTGTAGATTAGGTGAGTAATGATCGTTCCCACGAGGACTATTGAGCAATAATTAGGGTTCCCAAACATTTATACTAGTTAGACAAATTAAGTTAAAGATTTGGTTTCTACCCAACTAAATTAATTCTAATCACTAGAAAATAAGAATAAATACTGAATCTAATTAAAACTAAAGAAAATGATAAAATTTACCGGAAGCAAATTTGAGGTAATAAACTAGAAAAGTAAATACACTAAGAGTAAATTTTCTTTTACAAAATTGCAATAAAAACTGGAATTAAATTGAATATAAATAAAGATACACATCAATAGTGTAGCCGAACAAGAGTTTAGAAAAATGTCATTTTGATTAAAAATAAAACCCTAATCTAATGATTTTTCTAATCTAATGTCTAATCTAAATAATGACTTCTATGTACGTTCAACTCCTCACACAATGGGGTATTTATAGAGGATATATTAGCATTTAGTCCTCTTAGATGATAGAAATATGATAAACTTAAAAAAGAATCTAACCGGACGAAGAAAACTTCAAAAAGAAGTAAGTTCCATAATCAGCTGCACATCGTGCGCACATGCATACAATTACCTTGCACATGTGTGAGACAAGGGTTTCTGGAATTTTGCTCTCTGGAGTTTGCGCACATGTGCAGGCTATGGTACTTTTAGCAAGCCTGCTTTGGTTTGCACCTTGATTTTGACCTTGCTGCTAATGGATTTTGGAAAAACTCAAAATATAAAAGTTGTAGCCCTCTCTCTTAGCTTTCCAAATCATGTATAATTAAATTGATCGGAGCTCTGACAAGATGGAAGTTATGCTCAAAATTCTGAACAGTATCTAAATTAGGTCCTCGCCAGTGTGCGTTTGTTATCCTTAATTTTTCTCCAACTTTTTGATCTTTTTTATTCCTTTTTCATTTGAAACCTACAAAAACTAGAAACAAATCTAAATTGTATACAATAATAAACTCAATCATTGCTTGCATTACATCAAAATTGAGGTAAATGACACAAAAATACGACATTTATGAGCTTATCAAATTCCCTACACATAGCTTTTGATCATCCTCAAGCAAAAATAGAATTTAAACAGATAAGCTCATCACAAATGCACCCAACACATTTTAACAATTTGTCTACATGAATAATTAAGAACCAATCCACCATCAAAAGTAATGCAGGAATCCAAGAGTTCAAATGCCTATAAAATCCTAGACATGAAATCCAATGTGTGTGTGTGAATATAGCCATCCAATAAAAATTCGATTTTCAAGACACTCGTATCAAATCATGCAAACACTTAAAATTTTTTTGAACACTCCTCATAGCTTATTGTTCTTACAAAACCACTAATATAGACAACCAACTCAATTTAAATTAGGTCGGACTTTTCGGCTTGTGACGCTAGGTTAGGGTATTGGCTAATCAAACAAGAGATAAGAATATCACAAAAAAGAAAGGGCTTCAAATTAATGCTGGCCACACATCAAAATAAAATTGCCCTTTTAAAACATTAGATACCAATCCTCCACAGAAATAACCCCACACTTAATCACCAAACACCCATAAAATTTTCATACAACAAACAACAAAAAGTCCTCCTTCCATTTCAACCCAACATACCAACCTTTTTCCGGATATTTATTAATCATTTTTTTCATGTTCGCTCCCTATACAGGTACTAGTGGCAGGCACTACAAGCAAACATGCCAACACAGGTACCAGTGATAGGCACTACCAACAAATACAGGTACTAGTGATGGGCACTAATTATATTTTTCAAGAAATTATTATATTTTTTTCAGTACCCCTTCTTGCCCCATAAAGTGTACACCACTCACTCTTACAATCCTCCACCCTAATTCACTACCTTCTACCCTTATATCCCCTTAACAAATAATTGTATGCATCAAAGCTCTTAAGGGACATCTTGAGATAGAAAAATTAAAGAATTTATTAAACTTATAAAGGTAGGTAAAATGAGTTTTAATGAAAGAAAATGAATGGTGTTTCTCTCAATTCATTACAAATTAAGCCTCAAATAGGGTACTGGGGATATAAAAATTTCAATAAGGGTTGACTTGAAAGGCTCAAGCAACCGAAGAAGGCTCTACTCTCATCTTGTCTCTAATACACATCTGCCTATGTTTATAAGAGAATGAATGAGAAGCAAAAAATCAAAGAAACATGTTTAGAATTTACAAAAATTTTGAAAATTTCAAAGATTCAAAAATTCAACAAATTTTCACAAAAAACTTCAAAAACCTTAAAACGCTCTCAGATCAAAAAAGAAGTTAACAAGATTGAGAAAAATTAAGCTAACTACACCAAACAAATACAAATCCAGAAAACTTCCCGCCCCACACTTAGAAATAAACATTGTCCCCAATGTAAGAGCATAAAAAGGGAAAGGGAAAACTTCTCTAGCAATGAAGAACGGTTGGTGTAGTGTAAAGGGAAAGGGAAAGTTTCTCTATCAATGAAGAACGGTTGGTGCAGTGTATCTGGACATAAATATCCATGAGATGAGTTGAACTGCATCATTAACACAAGAACAAAAACAAAACGTTAAACCCTTCAAGAAATTTTCCCTTTCAAAATAAACACAACCTAACATATTTAAGTAACTAAATGTAGACAACAATAAGAACAGCAATAAAAGCTTGGGTAACCTCCTTAGCAATAAGCGCCCATGTTTATAGTTTTATGCTCGACTTCGGCATGTTTGATCATTACACGTACTTAAGGATGGTCAGCCATCCTTTTCTTTTTATCTTTCACGGGAAAAGTTTGACACTATTTTTCATCACTCTTAAAGCTTGATTACCAACTCTAACTTGAGCTTGCCTTTTTTTCCATGCATTTGCCAAAGATAGCGTACAAATTATCGCATCAAATTATCGCATCAAATTGCTCTTTGAACTACTTTTTCTTCATCTTGCTTATGGTCACTTTGCTCAATCCCTCATTCTTTCGCTCTTGTGAAACCATTCCATAATTCTTTTTCATTTCTCCTTCATCATCAGATGGTTTCTTCACCAGTCAATTGTGGAATTTTCATTTGTTTCAACAACCTTTTTGAGTGCATTACCTTTACTCACTCTGGGTACCTCATCTGCAAGCCTATCAATAAATAAACCTAGGGAATAATTAGCACATTTTTTATACAAATATTGGGACATTTTCTGATTGATATCAAAATTAAAAATATCAATTTCAACCGATTCACTGTCAACTCGCAAAATTAACTTCCCTTTATTAACGTCAATTAAAGCATGTGCGGTTGACAAAATGGCCTTCGTATCCTCGTCGATGTCCAATACCAAGAAATCAAGAAAAAACAATTTTTCCAACTGAACAAGCACATCCTCTAACAAGCCATATGGCTTTATCTTGGACAAAGCCGCCAATTAGAGTGTAATGTTGGTTTGTTTTGCATTGGTGATCCCTAGCTTATCATAGATGGCCTTCGATATGATATTGATGCTCGCCCCCAAATCACAAAGTGAAGATGCAACGTGTGTCCTCCTATGTTCATCGGTGTAGAGAAACTACCCGGATCCTTGTGCTTAGGGGGTAATCTCCGTCGAACAATGGAATTGCACTTGACATCAAAGCAAACTTTTCATCATGATCTCATTTTTGCTTTATAGCCAAGGGATCCTTCATAAATTGTGCATAATTGGGCATCTTGTTGAAAAACATCAACCAAATGGATGTTTACATTAATATATTTGAGCATATCGAGAAACTTGTAAAATTGTTTCTAGATGTTTCCTTCTTTCTTGGGTCAATGAATTGTTGAAGAAATGGCACTTTTACTACAGGATCTGATTTCAAAGGTCACTCACTTGTTTCTCCCTCGATTTCTTCCTTGAATTCTCCTTGGTCATCTTCTCATCCTCACCTTCAACTTCAAGTTTTTCTTCAATAGTCTTAGATTTTTGCAACGTTGCTTCTATATCAACCTTTTTCGTGTTGTTCTGTACAACCAATTCTTTTCCATTTCTTAGTGAAATAGCAATCTATTGTTCCTTTGGATTTGGAATGGTGTCTCTTGGCAATGCTTCCATAGGTCATTCATTATTCTGCCTAGCTAACTGTCCCAATTGTAGTTCCATGTTCCTTGTAGAACTCGCAAATTCTTATACTCTTTCCACAAAGGTCCAAAGTCTCTTATATCAAATTATCCTCAATAGATTGATAATAGGGTTACATGAGTAGAGGATAGTTGGAATTTTGAGGTAGCGGATCTTGGTGGTGGAGGTTGGTATGAGTTATTTGGTTGGGGCAAAAAGTTTTGAAAAATCCTTTGGTTAGGTGGTTGATACGGTCGAGAGGATGAAGTTTGGTAGGAAAAATTTTTCTATGACTAGTTGGGTTGGAAGGACAGATTTTGAACATTGTTCTGAGTACTCTATGAGAAATTTGGATGATTACCATAGGAATTAGCTGATTCTTGGCCGTAAATTTAGATTTGAAACAAACTGAACTTACTCACTTTACGGCATGGTTGTTTCACAAAGGCGATTTTGATGGTTACCTCCATAAAAGTCACAATTTAAAATCCCTAGAGGTGTTGAATCTATGGAGTTCACCGAACTCCTTCCCATATTTTCTATGGCCTTTATCAAATTTGTTATCACATTCAACATCATACCCTGTTGAGCTAAGAAAGTATCATTAAAATTGATCATACCTTCTTGTTGGCTGTATTGACTTGATGCACTTGTTGTAGTTGTTGCCTAGCCAAAGAAGTGAAGGTGCCATGGTAGTAAGAGTTTATGCCATGCTCTCCGGCAATTCTTGTGCTTCTTCTGGAGTTTTAAGAGGAAAAGCGTCTCCTGCACTTGCATCGACAATCAATCTTGTCTCCTGAAATAATCCATTATAGAATATTTGTATTTGTAGTCACAATGGAATCGCATGATGTGAACACATCCTAAGCAGTTCCTTGAAGCACTGCTCATGTTGCACTTAAGCTGTGGAAAAAAGTAATGCCATTGCAAAGCTTTGCGGTCCTCAATGGTGGAAAGTAGTTAGCTAAAAATTCTTGAGCCAAGTGATTCCATGTAGTGAAAGTGCCTTATTGGAAAGATTGCAACCAAACCTTTGCTCTATTTCTCAGAGAAAACAAAAAAGCTCTCATTCGAATACAATCTGGATGTACTTCATTGTATTTGAATGAGTCAATGACTTCTTCAATGTTCATCAAGTGGAAGTGCATAGGGATTCTCGTTTGGCCCACGTCTGAATATAGCATGGGTTTGGAGTATTTGAATCAAGGTTGGCTTGATCTTAAAGTTGTTGGCTTGTACGGGCATTCGAGTAATACTAGAACTCGCCCCCTCAAAATTTGGTATAGCATAGTCTCTAAGGGGTTGAGGATGAACATCTCTGTTGCCAATGTTACCTGCTACCTCGTCTTTCTCCTCCATTGTATGATTTGGATTCTTTATTGTATTCTCTCTTTGGCTTGATTCTTGTGGTTTCTAGTTATAATTCGTTCAATCTCCAAATCACCAGGATAAAATGGCTATTTCAAAGAACGCGGAATTACCATAAACTACAAGAAAGAGACCAAAGTTGGAATATCAAAGTAAAGTCAAAGGAAAAATTAAAAAGAACAAAAAGAAATTGTAAATAATTAAAAAATAAAAAGTCTAATCTAATAATGCTCACTAAAGCTAATATTACACCGAAAATAGTCCTCGACAACAGCAGATGTGTATAAGAGAGAAACACTTTTGGGTAAATATTGAGTAGGTAATCCAATTCATTAACAAGTAATAATTATGCCTTAATAATCCTAATCAACAATTACACACGCTCGCAAGTATACGAGGTGAGTATGTAGATTAGGTAAGTAAGGATCGTTCCCATGAAGACTATTAAGCAATTACTAGGGTTCACAAACCTTCATACTAGTTAGATAAATTAATTGAAAGATTCTATTTTTGCCCAACTAAATTAATTCTAATCACTAGAAAATAAGAACAAATACGGAATCTAATTAAAACTTGAGAAAGCGATAAAATTTATCGGAAGCAAATTTCAAGTAATAAACTAGAAAAGTAAATGGAATAAGAGTAAATTAAAACTACGAAATTGCAATAAAAATTGGAATTAAATTGAATATACAAAAAAAGTTTACTTATTACTGTAGCTGGAAAAAGAGTTGATGAAGGTTGAAGTCTTAACAAGAAAAAAACCTAATCTAATGATTTTTTAATCTAATGTCTACAATCTAACTAATGAGTACTATGTACGTTCAACTTCTCAAATTATAGAAATACGATAAAACTTGAAAAGGAGTCCAACCAGGTGAAGAAAAATTCAAAAACAAGTAACTTCCGTAAACAGATGCACATTGTGCGCACGTGCACACACTTACCTCATGCATGTGCACGAAAACAGTTTCTAGAATTTTGCTCTCTAGATTTTGCGCACATGCACAGGCTTTGGGTCGCTCTTGTGCACAACTTCCAGTAAGCTTGCTTTGGCTTCCACCTCAATTTTGACCTTGATGTTGATATAATTTGGAGAAATGCAAAACATGAAAGTTGTGCCTATCTCTCTCTCTTAGCTTTCCAAAGCTTCTTGAATTTACTCGATCAGAGCTTGGAGAAGAAAGTTATGCTCAAAAGGCCAAGCAGTGTCTAAATTCACTCCTCGCCGATGTGCGTTTTTCATCCTTGCAATTTTTCTCCAACTTTTCGATCTTTTTTACTCCTTTTTCATTACAAACTGCTACGCAAACTAGATATAAAACAATCAAGCCCACAATTAAGTCAATTATTGCTTGCATTACATCAAAACTGATGTAAATGACATATAAAATATACGACATTTATGAGTTTATCAAATATAATCAATTTGGATTTATAACTAGCCAACAATAGTAAAAGCAAATAAGTAAATTAATCAACTGGTAATATTTTTTATTTGTTGATTTTTCACACTCATAAATTATTCAACCTTATTTTTATTTTTATTTGAATTTTTTAAACTAATATTTGATTTATTGAAACTCATATTTGAGAATTATTGAAACTCAAATTTTTTTATACGTATTTAAATATTTAATTAAAAATTTAAATACATTTTGATCAACTAACATATATTCTATTATAAAGGAAATGGTAATGAATTTACAACAATAAAATTTAAGAAACAAATGAGTTAAAAAAAAGAATTAGTTAAATCAAATTTAAAAATTTATATGTCCTAACTATAAAAATATTAACAACATAGGTGAACGCACTGGTTGGTGGTATGAGAAAAGGGAGAAAATAAAGTTCTCATAATTATATAAATAATAACAACATAGTGGTATGAATAAAATTTAACCCATGGGGAGAAAAATAAAAATTTCCTAATTTATTTAAATAAATGGGTAAATTTTTGCCATACCACTGTTCTGTTCCTATCTATATAATTAGTAGAATTTTATTTTCTCCCTTTTTATTGTTTGTATAAATAGGACAAATAAAATTTTTAATTTTATTTAACTAATTATTTTTTTCTCATTGTTGTAAATTCATTACAATTTCCTTTATAATAGCATCTATGTTAATTACGTCAAATTGTATTTAAACTATTAATTAAATTCTTAAGTACAAATAAAGAAATTAGAGTTTCAATAATTCAAAAATTTGAGTCTCAATAAATCAAATATTAGTTTAAAAATGTAAATAAATAGATAAAAATATTATTAGTTGATCAATTCACTTATTTGTTTTTACTATAGTCAACTAATTATATATCTGACTACTTTATATACGTTTTTGTAATTTAATTATAAATAAAATACCTTATCAATATAAAAAGATACCTCTTATTATAATAAGAATTTAAAAATAAACAAAGTATAACAAAATAAATAATTTGTTAAAGAAAATTGAAAAATTTACTCTAAGCGTACAACGTTTATAATCGAATGAAGGAAGTACTTAATGATAGGTGAGAAGGGAGAAAAAAATACAAGAACAAAAAGAAATCGGGGGAAAAGAAAAAATGAGGTGGGAAAGAATAGTAAGGAAAAGGAAAAGAAAAAATGAGGTGGGAAAGAATAGTAAGGAAAAGGAAAAGAAAAACAATTATTTAGCAGTTGTTACCAAACTAAATCAAAATTTTTAAACTTGACTATAAAACTAACCAAAGTAGGAAATATAGTAAGTGTAGACAAGGAAAAAGTAGACAAAAATTAGGAAATTCTCTAATGCTATATATTATAAACTTTCATTAGCCTTACAAAAATGTTACAAACTGATGATGTACCAAAGTCTCCTATTTACAGAGTTACAAGATAGGAGATTCATGAATAAACACTTAATATGATACATAAATCACAGGGATTAATAAGTCTTCATATAAGTCAAAGGAATGAATGTCACATTATCTGATGTGCTTGGGAAGACAAATGGACATCCATCTTTATAAAATTCATAACACTCCACCTTAGATGTCCATGCATTAAAGAATACACAATAAATTACTGCATTGTTAAAAACCTTTACCAATAAAAATCTAGAGGAAAAAATCATGGTAGATGGAAAAAGAGTATAGTGCGTATTCAATATTTATAGTATACTTTTGCATGCTACCTTATTAAAACCTTGTCAGGAAAACCCATTGGAACAAAACTATGGCCAAGAAAAAAGAGTACAGTGTGGCCAATAAAAGTATTACTTGATATCGTTGAGATAACACATTCCAATTTTGTAACTAACATCTCAAATGTTATTGTTGTGGTAGCACCTTTGAATAAATGCACTTATGAGATTATCACATGAGCAAATTTGTTGGATATCAATTTCATCATTCTTCTGAAGATCATGAAAGAAGGAAAAGTTAGGAGAAAATATGTTTTGTTACATATCTTCTGGATATGTTGGGGTTGTTGGGTCAATGAGCTTAACCAAATATATTCATTACTTGCCTCATGTATTGTGATTATTTTAGCATGATTACAAGAAGTAATGACTAAAATTTAATTCTGTTGAACCCCATGATATAGTAATTTCTCCACATATAAATAATTCGTTTGAGATTGAGCTTTATGTTGGATCAAATAAATATCCAATATTTACATAGCCAACTAATTTTAATTTGGATTCATCTAAGTAAAATAGACTCATATCAATAATGCCTCGAAAATATTGAAGTATATGCTTCATTGTCATTCCAATATCTTCATATCAGAGAAGAACTAAATCTTGCTAATGAATTTATAATACATGCTAGTACTGATATATGGTACTTCAAGACCGATAAGCTCTATTACTGTTCTCACGAGAAGGAAAAATTGTTATTCTTGATATCAATCAATCTCACAACCATTTGCGTATTGAATGGATGTATTTTATCCATATAGAATCGTTCTAATACATTTTCGGTATAAATTCATTGATGAACAAAATTTCGTTCGATCAGTGCTCAAACTATATACCTTTATCAAGATATTTTACAACAATTCATTATTATTTGAACCTCTTCAAGAGTTCAAATAATATTTATATCATCGACATATACACTAGTTATATCGAACTATAGATCTTTGTCAAGATCTTTTACATTAAGATCTTTTACAAACTCTTTATCAAGAACTTTATATCAAACTATAGACCTTCATCAAAATCTTTTACATCAATTCATTATTTTTTGAACCTTTTCAGGAGTTCAAGTGAAGCTCTTCAGGAGTTCAAATAATCTTTATATCATCAACATATACACTAGTTATAACAAACTCTTATTCAAAAGATGCTTACCAAGGCGATTATACGGCTTATCCGCCTAGATTGCTTTAATCTAATCCATACAGAGATATTCGTAATCTTTTTGAGCAATGTTCCCAAGAACCTTTACATGCTTTAGGCATGTTAAATCCATTAGGAATTTTTATATATATATCAATATCAAATGAGCCATTCAAAATATAATCAATATCCATTTGACGCATTCCAATTTTTCATAAACTACTAGGCAAATTAGATATCTAAATGTGATTGCATCCACCACAAGAGAATAATTCTCTTCATAATCAATGCCGGATCTTTTGTGAAAAACTTTATTCAACAATATGTGTTTTACATGGCACAGTTTCATTTTTTTTATTTGCACAAATATCTATTTGTACCCAACTAACTTTATACCTTTTGGAGTTTGGACTACATGTCCAAAATCTTTAGTTTTTAAACATGAATTTAATTCTATTTGTATTGCGTCCTTCTATTTTAGTCAATCATTTCTATGTCAATATTCTTTGAAAATTTTATATTCAAGATTAACCTCGTTTTCTATTCAAAACATTAGCTGATATTATAAACATTAATATGTTGTCAACAATAACTTCTTTTCGCTTTCATCTTCTTTAATAGTGACATAAATTATTGAAATCTCTTTATTTTCATTAGATTCGGTACTTGATCTACTTCTAGGATTTTATGATTAGTTATGTCTATGGCCTCTTCAGGAGTACTAGCCTCAATTGTATGAACATTTTTAATATTCGCTCCTTTTTCTTATGAGAATTCTTATCTTTTGAAGCCGATTGGTTAACCACAACTTATGCATGGCTAATTATCATTTGTATAGATGGGATGTCCTACTAGGACATCAATTTGAATTTGGGCATTTCAACTGGTATATGAGATTTCACTCGTTTTAGGTCAGTAATGAATCTGGCAGTTGATTCACAATATTTTACAAATGAATTATCTTTTGAACTTTTAGTTCATGAGGATCAAAATGCGATAATTCATTTTAATCAATTTTTCTATCCAGCTACTTATTTTCTCCCCTAATATTGGAAATATTTTCATTGCAATCGACAAATTGTGTCGCATATAAGCACCCTATAATATTTCAAGATATTTAATCATAGATGGCAACTCATATCATACATATATTTTCAACTTTCTTTTATGACCCATCTTTATGCGTTGTGGTGGAGCAATTAAAGTATATATTGCATAACCAAAAATTCATAAATGGGAAACATTAGACTGTTGACCAAAAGCCAATTGTAATGGGGAGAACTTAAAATAACTTGTTAGCGAAATGCGAATAATTGTTGCTGCATTGTATAACCATATATATATAAATAGACAATCTGTTCTCATAATCAATGCATAGTAATTAAACGCTGGCATTTTATTAACAATTATATTAGACTATTATGGGTATGAACACGTGGTTTAGAATGTTTAATAGTTATATCAATTGGCATACAGATGTTTGAGATATAAATTCACCAGCATTATCAAGACAAATTTTCTTGATTGCATAATTTGTCCTTAAAATTGTACTCTTAATCAATCTAATTATTGAGTTAGTAATCTCATAAATTCTAGATTGCAAGTCGATAACATGTACACATATGGCCATCCAGTAGATGCATCTATAAAAATCATAAAATATCTAAATAGTTCATGTGAAGGGTGAGTGGGCCCATATATCTCTCCCTTATTTCATTCTAAAAATATAAAGGATTCAATTCCTATTTTAAGTAGTGATGATCTAACAATTAATTTTCTTTGAGAACAAGTAACACAAGAGAATTTTTTGAATTGAAAAATCTTCTTGTTTTCTAATAGATGTCTACGTGAATTCTCAATAATTTTTATGCATAATAATTATTCAAGATGGACTAACCGGTCAATTCTAATAAAATAAAAGTATTTGAATCAGTAAACTTCAGGCTTACTGTAGCATGTGCTTCAATTGTATTAATATAGTACAAATCAAAAGGAAAGACATGCAACTTTTCCATAATATATTTCTTTCCTAATGTCACATAGTCAATACTCAGTAATGTCCTTATTTACAGTCTCAAAATGATATTCTTTTCAGCGGATATCTTTAAACCTTAATAAATTTCTCCAAAACTTAATAGAGAACAGCGCATTACTTATAACCAATTTTGTTCCTTCAGAGAGACATATACTTTCTTTATCGAAGTATTCAATTATTTTTTTCCCCTACCACTTATGGTGTTAACAATTGTTCCTCCCAACTTCAAGTGGAAAAATATTTCTTATTTTTGAGTATCATATGAATTGTTGCACTGTTAGAGACATACAATTTCATACCTCAGATACATTTAAATATATATCTATACGTTTCTCATTAAACAAAATAAATATAATAATAAAGCAATACAAAATAACACACTAATGTAAAAGAACAAAACATATAGAATTTTAAAACTATAATGAATATACACTAAATAAAATATCATGACATTTTCTTTCTTAGATCTTTTCACCATCAACCAAACGATCAATACATCCTTCAAGGAAGAAGTACTAATAGCATTATAATTATTGTCAAAATCATTATAGTTAAAATTTGTTGTATATTTTTCTCTTTATCTTTCAAGATACTTAATAAAATTCAGTTGTAGGTACTTTGGCATGCAAAAGGTCTCTTATGACCAATAGTCTTTCCTGCTATAAGAGAATATTTTTTCCACTTGAAGTTGTGTACAACAATTGTTGTCTTTCTCTTTTATCTCTCAATAACTATTCTGCAACTTTTGGTGGTGAGATGTATTGCTACAACTAGAATGGTGCTTATTAATATGACCAACATGAATATATTGGTTTGGACCATCTCTACGTCCATAAGTAAATTTTGTTGCATTCACTTTGAGGAATGGAGCATAATCAATTGGATTCATTGAGTCATAGCTTATTATTTCATTCAATCACAAGAAGACACGAAAATTGGAATATTTCTTAAAAACTCTTTGCCAGTATTACTTCTTCAAGAGCATATTTAGGCATGAAAATAGAGAATATTTTCTCTAATAGTCTGTATTCATCAATGATCCTTTTAATTTTTTATAGATCTGCTGGATCTTTTAAACAAGATAATCACTTTTTAATCTTTTATGGATATGAGAAAAATCATTGATTTTGTTTAGCCCTGCTTAGATATAGTGTTTTGCTCTTTTTGATTGTGTCTTCATGACACATAGAATCTGAATAAATTTCAACATTCAAAATCTAAGATAAATAGTTGTTGTCCATTTTGCCAAGGGCCGTTAATTCAAATTTGGTATAATTTGACATGATTCAAATTAATCAAAATGAATTCTAATAATACTATGTTGATACAGTTGAAAGTATAAAAACAAAAGATAGTAATAGAGAATACCCAAAATCTTTAAATCATACCTTGGCTGTGGTAATTTAAGTTCTACATATCTTCATCATGCTGAAAGTTCTACGAACCTTCATTGTGTTGATTAAAATTCTATTTCTTTGGTCAGACTGTCGTGCTGATAATGTATTATAAAACTAAGTTAAGATTATTAAACAACTTGACTATAAAAGTAACTAAAGTAGGAAATATAGTAAGTGTAGACAAAAGAAAAACAGATAAAGAAATAGTAGAAAATTCTTTAATGCTCTATATTATCAACTTTCATTGGTCTTACACAAAGCTTACAAATGAGTTTATGCATTTTAGATGCTTCCCAAAAAAAATATGGGGATTTATGCATTTTATATGAGTTTATGCATTTTCCATGCTTCCCAAAAAAATATGGGGGTTTTTTTATTTTTCCTTTACCTCCTTCTTTAACTATGATAACTTCAATGGAATTAATTTCAACTAAATTAATTTTAGTTGTCAAAAATTTTGATTTAACACTCTTCCAGCTTTTCTCTCTTGTTCCTTCACAATGCAGTCCCCTTCTTCCTTAATCCGTGTATTCTCTCCCTTTAATTTCAGTTTCGAGCTTTTTTAATGGGGAATTCGGTAGTTAATGAGAGTTAGAATTTCATTCCATTTACTTCAATCAATTTGCCAATTGTTTAGTTAATTTATTCCAATAATTCCCTTTCACGGTGAAACTGCAACAAACATTCAAGAGCATGTATTTTGTGGGTTCTTGACATGACGAGAAGTCAATGGCGGATTTAGCTTATGTTGCCCCCACTAAAATTCTAAAAATGTACATTTTGTATGTGTATATTTTGCAAAAAAATTTATTTGTGCCGCTACTAATTATTGATACAGAAAGTATGTGTTCACAAGATTTTATAATATTTTGTTAGCAATTATTAACAAAATAAATAAATAAAGGTGATTAGACATTTTTTTTACGACTACAAGTACATTGCTCTAAAGATCCATACTCTATAATAATTTTTTTTTTCCCAAAAAATTTCAATACTTATAATTTTTTAGAGTTATTAGAATGATAAAAGAATATTTTCATGAATGAAAATTTATCTTGTCATCTTCACTTATTCTTAACATTTTCTCAAAAACTAACGGGATTTTTTGTATGTATGACAAATTTAGCAGGATGTACAATAATGTTTGTCACTGCAAAAACAAAGATATGGTGTTAAGGAAGGGACTAAAGTGGGACAAATTTGAGAATTTGGGTACAAAGTGTCCAAGCTAAAATTCAAGGTACAAAGTGAGAAATGGGTATAAATTGAGGAGTACAAAATAGAAATAGTCCATTTGTTAGTGACTATTAATTTTTCAATAGTAAAATACCATTATTATTTACTGTAGTTGCACAACACAAGCGGAAAAAAAATGGCTATAATTACAATAACAAAATAAGGATATTATTTTCCATTTAGATAATTAACAAAATGTCCTTAAATATTGTTCATGGCTTGCAGTGATTACACGACTTATATGTATCGAACAAATAATATAATAATAAATAGAGTATCGTTTCCACAGAGACTACACTAACATCCGACAAGCACCTAAACATCACACTTTTTATTCTATCCAAACTATAATTGTTGGCCCAAAGTAACCTCGAGGGAGGATGAATTAGATTTCTTAAAAATAATTTTCAAATGGATATGCAATTAAAATCTTTCACATTAACAAGTAATATGATAGTAATATAATCAATTCAGCACAAAATGAGCAGAATAAGTAAAGAGAGAGAAAGAGATTAAACAAACAATACTCCCAATCTAGCAAGTTTGGAGTAGTAATCCACTAAGATACACTTCAAATTTGGTGAGTCAATAATCCAAATTGTACACAAAGTAGGATAACCCTTGCTCACACTACTTCTCTTTAGTTAAGCCAAGGATTTTATACTCAACCTCACTTTAGTACAAGATTATCACTCTACTCAATGCTTTTGATTAGCACTCTTAAGTACACACTAATACAATATTACTAAGGAGCTAATTTGCACTCAAATTACTTTTTTACTAGCTTGTATTCAATGTGTAATTTAAGTTCATTAATTACAAGTAGGTTGGCTTTTATAGATGCGATAAAATAGCTCCCAGCCACTTTCTAACGGCTAAATAATAAATGTTAAGAAACTAGCCGTTATAGGTTTCAGACGGCAGTCCGAGATCTTTTTCAAGCATCCGAACAAGTGTCCGATCAACAATATCATTGAGTTTGAAACTTCGTTCGGATGGCTGAGGTTGTGTCCGCTCCTATGTCTGAAGCTAGTAGGTTGATGAGTCATATCCTCGGACGGAGTAGTGTGTCCGGAAGGTTTCATTCTATCCAAGTGTTGCTCTTCCTTCGGACGATCAAACACGTTCGATGGAATTTTCCTCGAACGATAATAAGCATCTGTTGTCAATACCTTAGATCCTTGTTCTCTACCTTATCTTTCGAACGGTGTATTGCATCCAAGAAAATTTTGTTCAGACGAAATCCTACATCCGAGCAATTTTGTCCCATTCGGACGGTGTGCAGTGTTTGAAAGCTCTGTTTTGACATAAAAATAGAATCCCTACACAACTCATTTTCAAACAATTAGATTATATTTGTCATCATCAAAACTATAATTGTAGATCAACAATATTTCCCTTTTTGATGATGACAAATCACAAGACTCGCAAAGCAAACTGATCAAAACCAATCATAGCTCAAACAATCAAACCACAAACAACCATAAATCAACCACATTTCTCCCCTTTTTGGTTGCATCAAAACAAAACAAGTACAAAGCAAGCTTTCCCTGAGATGATGCTTCACCATACTCAAACGACGAGAAACAATGGAAAACAAGAATCGATAAAACAGAAACAGAAGTAGCATCATTAATAGAAGAAATAGGCAAGAAATTACATTTCAATTCAACAAATGTAAGTTCAATGATATTTGACCAAGGACAAACTAATCAAGAGTAATCTAAAAGATGTAAACTAAGAGGTTGAGTCTAAATCATTTTTTTCTTTGATCGCTTCTCGCATTTTCGCTTTTTGATGGGCAAATCATCAACTGTAGCCTCACTATCGTGCTCACTGATTTCTTGAGGATCACGGCGTTGCATAATATAATTAAATGTGTCATCAACATCCTCATCATTATCAGCATTGACGATTAGAACAATAGCTTTCGGAAAGCTGGATGATACTCAGGATTTGATGCACCAGCTAGATCTTCATGGGCATCTCGCTCAGGATTGCAGTGGTCGATCTCTTCAATGTCATCGTCGTCGCTGTCAAAAGTGGACTCGAGAATGTACTGCGACTTAATGCTGGCAAATTGGACCTAAGCGGAGGCAGATATACTTAAGCTTAAGGCTTCCTGAAGAATGGTCTGTTTATCTCCAACCTTTTTAATTTTTGAAGTGTGCAACGTTGAAAATTGCTCATTTGATTTTCCAAATTTGTGACAAAGGTGCACAGTTGAGAAAAGAATGGTTCCAAATAGGAAATTTGTGAAGGATTGGGCAGTAGAGCTGTGGAAAGGGAGGGTTGAGGAAAAGTAGAGTAAGGGAGTGCTTGTCCTGAACTTGATATATGATCCTTTGATTTTTTAATTTCATAATCAGTTTTAGGGAACCATTTTTTATTGAAAAAATGCAATTCTTTACTGTTGAACCCCAGTTATGATAATCATGTTTTGATGATGACCAAAAATCGCACTAATGGTTTGAAAAGTATGCAGAAAAACAAAACAACCAGAAGACTCCACGGACGCAAATGACTGTCCGAAAGACAGAGCTTCGGACGATGGTAATCATCCGACACAAAGAATTTGAAGCAAGTCTCGGACGAAGAACAGCGTCCGATCATATTTCCAGAAAACTTTGCTCCGATCGGACGCATGTTCGGACGCATCCTTGGACGTCCAAACGAATACCCTCAGAGAACGGACGCAGCTTCAGACGTAGGGTTTAGCAGCTGCCGTCCGAACGGTCCAACGGCTAGTTCGTTCGGACGCACACTTGCTGCATCGGCCATCCGAAAGGTCCAACGGCTAGTTTTCCAGTAAACAAAAAATAGCCGTTGGGAAGTTGTTGGAAGCAGATATTTGGCAACTATAAATACCCCTAAGCCTGAATTAATTAGAAAGAGACTTCTACATTGATTACAAATAACTCTTGAGCTATTTGGGAGAAATAGTTGGAACAAGTGTTGTAATAGTCGTGTAGGTAGTTTTGTGAAAAGAGTTTAGAAGTGTAAGAGTTCTTCAAGTGTAAGAGTGGAGAGATAACGATTGTAACAAAGGGAGGTTGTGAGTGTAAAACTCTTGGCTCAACTAAAGGAAATTAGTGTGAGCAAGAGTGATCCTTATTTGTGTACAAGAGCTCACCTACTTTGAAGAGACTTTTAGTGGCTAAACTTCAAGTTGTAAACTTGGTAGTTGCCTTGTAAGAAGCTCTTTGTAGTTGAAAGCTCCAAGCTTGAGAAGCTTGGGAGTTTGATTTGATTCTCTTAATCTCAATATTCTTATTTGTTCTTTAAGCTTAAATTATTGAATATCTATTGTATTCATTTGTGCTTAAGTTTTTATTTGGTGCATAAAGTTTGAATTTCTATTAAGCACATAAAAAGGTTTATTTTAGATACAACCTAATTCACCCCCCCTCTTAGGTTGCCCTTTGGGACCAACATTTACGTTCAATGTAAGCTTTATTAAATATGGGAGATAACAATATTGTTTTTTCCTGTAAAGGGAATGTCAAAATGATCAAAAACTTTAGTTAAAAATTTCCCAAAAGGAATGTTCCTTCAGGTATCAGTTAAGAATAATTCCCACAAAGAACAAAATAAACATCCAAAGTCAAGTTGGATTCCCTTAAAAACACAATAGAACAAATACAATTGCATTTTTTCTAGCTCAATACGATTTCCATCTGTAGGTAATAGCAAATTGTAACCAACGTATACAAAATATTGAGTTCAGGACTAAGCAAAGTGGTTTTGGCTTTCGAAACCTGTTTAAAATCAACATGAAAATTTTATTTTACTTCCCCGACATCAAATCGAGTATCAACAGCAGGTTATTTGTCCAAGGAAAAGAAATATGAGATTTCATCAGAAGGAAGAACTTCACATTCAAAAATTGAATTAATTCACACGAGACACTAAGGTTCGAATAGTTGAACCTTTACGAAGATTAATAGTAAACTGCAAGACCATATCATGATACACAGACAAGTCAAGTTTATATGAATCAAATTCTCCCATTTTTGTTTTTGCAAACATTCCTTAATAAAAAGGTAAGTTTAATTCGTCAAACATGCTTTGGGAAATAGGACGTTGCACAATAATAGATTTGCTAAGCAAGAATGTATACCTATCTGATGCCTTGGCATCAATGAATTTGGGCAAGGTGGGATTTTGAGATGGTTGAGGATTTGATGAAGTTTGGCCTTGCATTGGAGCCATCCCCTTCGATTTCTTGCCTCTGGTGCCTGTTGAAGAGCCCCCCATGCAAGCGAACAATCTTGAATTAGAGGTAGGAGTTGGAGAAAGTGAAAATGAGACTAGAAAGATTTGAAGGAAATTGAAGGAAGGGGAGTGTTAATAAGGTGAAAAAGAGTTCAAATAGGGTTGGTGAAGAGATAGGAAGATGAATTTCTTGATGAATTCCAGAGAAGAAAAGACAAATTGAAGGAATTTGGAGTTTTTCTCTTATTCGGAAGATAGGGCTCAGTGGAGGAGGTTTGTCCGAGTAAATAAAGGGAAAATGAAATGTTTAAAGGGAATAAAATAGTCGTTCGAACATCCGAAAGATTGATATATGTCCGATCGTGAGTTCATTCTCAGATGAATGGATGGTCGAAATTCTTGATCAAGCGTCCAAAGGGATGTCGGACGGTTGTGATCGTCTGTTTGTTTTTCCAGTGAGTTTGGTGAAAAAGATGAACAGCTTAGACGAAAGGAAACGTCCGAAACCAAAGAAATAAAAATGAAGGAGTTCAGAAGGATATTTTCATCCGAGATTACAGAGAGCTTAGGATGCATATTTGCGTCCGAAAACACAACTCACAAGGTTTTGAAATCTATAATGTCCAAGAAAGTTTTGAGAAACTCAAAGCGATCCAATGGTAAAGGTTTAGTAAAAATATCAACCAATTGATCTTTTGTACAAAAAAATTCAACGCAGATTTCTTTTTTACAAACAATATCTCTTAATAAATGTTGTTTGATATCAATATGTTTTGTTCTAGAATGCA
Organism: Cinchona pubescens; assembly: GCA_025175665.1. Classification (NCBI taxonomy): domain Eukaryota; kingdom Viridiplantae; phylum Streptophyta; class Magnoliopsida; order Gentianales; family Rubiaceae; genus Cinchona; species Cinchona pubescens. Next base: position 4,574,250 of record JANKKI010000081.1, read on the forward strand.
AAATAGGATTTTTAGTGAGATTGATTGCACTAGTGTTGTCGCATCTAATAGGCACACAATCAAAGATAACACCAAAATCTTTTAAACTATGTTTCATCCAAAGAAATTGAGTACAACAATATCCCCAGCAATATATTCGACTTCACCCGTAGCAATGAAATGGAGCTTTGTTCCTTGCTTAACCAGGACACCAAGCAATTACCCAAAAAGTGACACATACCACTATTACTTTTTCTATGAATTTTACAGCTAGCAAAGTCGACATCCAAGTAGCTAATCAAATACTAGTAGATTTAGGGTATCAAAGACCATAATTCAAAATCCATTTCAAATATCTAAAAGTTCTTTTGACAGCAATCGAGTATGATTCATTTGGACAATATTGAAATCTAGCACAAAGGCAAACTACAAACATAATATCTGGTCTACTGGTGGTTAAATAAAGTAAACTTCTAATCATACCTCTATAGTATTTTTTGTCAACATTATTACCTTCTTCATCTTTGTGACCAAGCTTGGTTGAGGTACATATTGGCATTCCAACTTGCTCGCAATCCTCCATTCTAAAGCGCTTGAGTAGCTCCTTTGTGTACTTGATTTGTATGATATAATTCCTTTCTTTGAGAAAGAACTTGAAGTCCAAGGAAGAATTGTAATTCTCCCATCATACTCATTTCAAATTTCCCATCGGATGGATCACCTATGATTAATTCTTGAGGATAACTTGAAACAAATCGCATGCCTTCAGAAGGTCTTTTGGAGAATCTTCTTTCCTTTCTCCTTCTTCATCCAAGTGATGAGTATTGTCTTCATTGATTTCCTTGGTCTCTTGATGTTCTTCTTGAACATTGAGCTTCTCAAGTTTCTTTTGCACACCTACATCTTCATCGTCACAATCATTTCTTGAAATAACATTATTAGCCTCATCAAAAGTAACATACACAACTTCTTCAATAACAAGAGTTCTTCTATTATATACTCGGTATACTTTCTTGTCACTAGAGTATCCTATAGAAAATCCCTTCATCTGAATTTTTGTCAAAATTTCCAATATGCTCTTTAATTTTCAAAATAAAAAATTTGCAGCCAAAAACTTTGAAATAGCTCACAACGGGTTTTTTACAAAACAAAAATTCATAAGAAGGTTTGTTCAAAATAGGTCTTAAAATAACTCAATTCATGACATAACAAGCCATGTTAACAGATTCGGCCCAAAAATATTTTGATAAATCTTATTCATTTATCATGATTCTAGCGGCCTTTTGAAGTGTTCTATTTTTTTCCTTTCAACGACATCATTTTGTTGAGGCACTCTAACAACCGAAAATTCATATAGAATACCGTTGTAATCACAAAATTCGGAAAAACCTCCAAATTTAAATTCGGCTCAGTTATCGTTTCTCAAATGAACAATTTTCAAATTCAACAAATTTTGTATTTTAGAAAACAATTTTACAAAATTTCAAAGACTTCATTTTTGTGAACAAGAAATAGTACTCAACTATACCTAGAATAGCGCATGAACAATCACAAAAGTATATTTACTACCACCGAAGCTAGTATGTTCAGTTGGACCAAACAAGTTCATATGCAATAATTCCAAAGGTTTAGAAGTAGACACACAATTTTTTGGTTTAAAAGGAACTTTAACTTGTTTACCAAATTGGCATACATCACAAATTTTGTTTTCCGAAAACTTCAGATTTGCAAACCTCTTACCAATTCTTTCTTTGAAAGATTATTAATCAAATCCATGTTCAAATAACAAAGCCTTCTATGCCAATGCCAAGGATCATCTATAGAAACAGTTAAACACTTTACATTACTATAATCAATATTATTAAGATAAATCACATAAACATCATTAAGCCTTCTCCCTTTGAGCAAAACAATGAAGTTCTTATCAAGAATTAAACATTCCTGCTTATTAAAGAACACATACAAATTTCTATCACATTGTTGACTCACACTTAAAATATTATAATTTATATTGTTAACTAAAAGCACATTTTTAATCAAATATCTCACCATTTTTACCTGTATCACCAATGCCTACAGATTTTGCTTTCATGTTATCTCCAAAGGTCACCTTACCACTGTTGTTTGACTTGAGATTGGTGAAAAGAGATGTATCACTGGTCATGTGTCTTATACACCCACTATTAATGAACCACTTAGTATTTTTGGTGGTGTTCTCTACCTACACAAAGAATTAAGAGATAACTTTTGGTACCCATATTTTCTTGGCCCATAAGAGTTAGCAAATTAACTACAAATCCATACGGAATTTATTCCAAGTTTTTCATTTCTCTTGACATAACAATTATTTTTCACATGTCCATATTGTTGGTAATAATTGCAAATAATATTCTTATTTCCATATATCTAGATTTTGATTTTAAAAAACATAAATCATTCATTCTAAATGTGACAAAGTTCTTGTTGATCAACATGTTTCTATTCTTTTTCATATCAACAATTTTTTTCCATTTTTCTATGCAAGAGTACATCAAGATCATCCAAATCTTTTCTTCAAGGTGGCTTGCTTTTCCTTGATCTTTGTTTTCACATCATTCTTTTCTTCAAATCAGCATTTTCTTGGGATAACCTATTATCTTTCATATACAGGTCTGGAGTTAGCATTCAAAGAGGCATTAATTTTTTTTAACTAACTCCTTATTTCTAGCATATGATTCCTTTAAGCTATCATTCAATTTTAAAATGAAGGCTTCAAGATCATCATTTTCATCATTAGAATCACAAATAGTTGTTACCTCATCATTACCAATAGCCATAAAGGCCATTTGTGCCATTCCATCTCTTCTTCAACTTCTCTTTCGGAGTTGCAATAATCTCATGTGATTTGAAAATTGTTGAAACTGGGCTTTCTTCCTTCCTTTTTTCTTCTTGGAAGGACACTCATTTACAAAGTGTCCGAGTTGTCCATATTCAAAGTACTTTTCAATTTGCTTCTTAATTTCCAACTTGGTCTTCCCATTGAAATTATTTGAATTGATTGCTCTTCCATTTTCTCATTCTCTGTTTATTCATGCAGTGTTTGAGAAATCCTTTGGTGATGAGTGCAAGATCACCTTCATCAAGATCTTCAACTTCCGAATTGATTGAGCCATTTTCATCTTCTTCTTGAGAAGTCTTCAAGGCATTGCTTCTCTTTGGTCTTGCTTCTTCATCATCCACCACTTTAGCCTTGAGCTTCAATTCATAAGATGTAAGAGAGTTAATCAAGGATTCAATGGGCATGGAATTTAAATTCTTTGATTCTCTATAGCAATAGATTTGGCTTCCCATTCTTTGAATAGAGCATTCAAAATTTTTCTATTCTTCTCACCAAAGAATATTCCTTACCCAAGGCTTCAAGATCCTTCATGAAATCAATGAATCTACAATACATCTTATCAATATTCTCATGCGGTTCCATCTTGAAAGACTCATACTTGGCAACAAGCAAGGATTTCTTTTGTTCTCTCACATCATCACTTCTTTCATGAATTTCTTTCAACTTATATGAATTTGTGGGGTAAGCTCATCCCTTGTTTTTTCTCTTCTTTTATTTCTGTGATCATCAACAATGGTGGCTTCAAAAGGACCTTCATTGACAACATACCACAAGTCAATATCAATAGACTGCAAAAAGATTTTCATTCTATCTTTCCAACTAATAAAATTCACCCCATTAAATATAGGTGGTCTAGTGACAGATTGAACTTCAAGAAATAAAGCATTATTAGTTGTCATAAAGATCTTTACTCAAATGCAATTTAAGCAAATTAAAGAGACCAAGATATGATATCAATTGTTGGCCCAAAGAAACCAAAGAGGAAGGGTGAATTAGGTTTCTTAAAAATAATTTTCAAATGATAAGCAAATAAAATCTTTCACACTAATAAGTAATATGATAGCAATACAATCAATTAAGCACAACATGAGCAGATTAAGTAAAGAGAGAGAGAGAGAGAGAGATTAAGCAAACAACACTCCCAAGCTAACAAGTTTGGAGTAGTAATCAACTAAGTTGTTAATTCTTCAAATTTGGTGAATCAATTATCCAAATTGTACACAAAGTAGGATAACCCTTGCTCACACTACTTCTCTTTAGTTGAGCCAAGGATTTTATCCTCAAGCTCACTTTTGTATAAGATTATCACTCCACTCAATGCTTTTGATGAGCACTCTTAAATAAATACTAATACAATATTACTAAGGAGCTAATTTGCACTCAAATTGCTTTTGTACTAGCTTGTATTCAATGTGCATTTATAGATGTAATAAAATAGCTCCTAACCACTTTCCAACGACTAAATAATAAATGCTGAGAAACAAGCCGTTATAGGTTTCGGACGTTCGAGATCTTTTTTAAGCGTCCGATCAATAATATCATTGAGTTGAAAACTTTGTTCAGACGGCTGAGGTTGTGTCCGTTCCTATATCGGAAGCTAGTATAGGTTGATGAGTCATATCCTCAGATAGAGTAGTGCGTCTAGAAGGTTTCATTCTATCCAAGTGTTGCTCTTCTTTCGTAGAGACGGTCAGGTGCGTCTGATAGAATTTTTCTTGAACAATAATGAGCATCCGTTGTCAATACCTTAGATCCTTGCTCTCTACCTTATCTTTCAGGCGGTGTATTGCGTTCGAGAAAATTTTGTTCGAAAGAAATCCTGCGTCCGAGCAACTTTGTCCCGTTCGGACGATATGTAGCGTCCGAAAGTTCTGATGTCACATAAAAATAGAATTCCTACACAACTCATGTTCAAACCATTAGATTGTATTTTTTATCGTCAAAACCAAGATTATAGATCAACAATAATAGAGTGTAAGATAATAAAATACAAAATAAAAACAACACGACAAATCACGTAAATAGTAGAAAAGTCATAAATTGAGATATCTAGGGTTCACTCGTCCCTTACCAATCCCCTCAATTGATCAATCCATTCATTCTATTAATTCTTGATTCATTTATATTGTTTATTAGTCTGCCGTTGTGTGTAATTGTAAGTTACCTTTCGACTTCCCTCACAAATCTACTGGAAACCAATAAACCAATCCAACTCACTATCTATGTGAATTTGAGCCAAAATTAATGTGGAGATGACCACTCTATAGGAATACCTAAGATTAATAGATATCTTTCAATATGTATTCACCAAACATCTGTCCCTTTCACTAGAACTTCTGAACAAAGCTAATTAGACCAATTCCATATCATAAAGCTTCTTTTTTTGTCTCTAAATTAGGGTTATAAATCAATTTATAAGTTGATTACACTTATAAATGCATTTAATACCATCTAATTAAGCAAATCAAGCATAAGATCATAATCATGAACAAAGTGAGTCAAATCAACTGAGTTTCATGGCAAGTTATGAATGAAACCCTTGACTTACGGTTTAATGTATGGTCTGACAAGTTGATACGAACAAGACTTGAATATAACCATAGAAAGAAAATTAAATACAAGAAATAGGGAAGAGAATGAAAAACAAGGGTTGTCAAGCCGAGTCTTCTCTTCATCTTTGTTGCTCTCTTCTGCAATGTCTTTATTCTTCTATTGATTTCCTTGAAAGTGGATGTCTAAAGATTTCTATCGATTCTCATGCTTTCCTCAACCTAAAACTTATTAATAAATGACCTAACATGACCCTTGTATAGCACTGACTAGAATTTACGCAAAAATGGGTCAAAGTATCCAAAACTTGGGTCAAAACATCAAAACACATCAAAACGCGCTAGTGTAGGAAGCTAGAAGCCCCTACCAGTCTCCTGGGCATGTCTAGCACCTAGAGGGTAGTGGTCGGGCACCCTTCCCAAGGTTCTAGGTGTGGGCAATGCCCAACCCATAACTTGGGTGTCCAGTCTTTACCGTTTTGCTCCATTTTGCTCTATTTTGCATTGTTTGACCTCCTTTGCATATAAAACCTAGAAAAATACATTAAAATGGTATAAATACATATTTTTTTACATAAAAATAAGAAAAACCTAATTTACGGACTCAGGGTATAAAATTACAAATGTATCCCTACTTCATAAACTAAAACTCTCGATATAACGAACAAAAGTCAATTTAAAAGTACATGAAAATACACTCGTTTAGAGAGTTAACACATATACACTAGTAAAATATTAATATCTTTAATTAAACGGTGCTGCCATTGAAAAAAGTTCTTGCTCCACCCCTATGAGAAGTATTAAAAGAAGTGCATGACTATTCTCAAGCTCAGCACACCAAGCCTTCTTGTATGCTTAAATGACCACGTTTTTACATTTACCACAACAATTGGCCCGTGGTGAACAAGACATTCTATTTCATTCTAATTAGGATGAGTGTAGTATCCCATAAACTTTATTAATTGGTTTAGGATTTTGATATTTTTTCATTTGATACCTCTCTCTTAAATGTGATTTGAGTTAATTGAGAATTTGTGATTTGTTAATTGAGAGACCGGAGTCAAAAGAGAGGCCAAGAGTTGGAATGGGCTAGAACAAATTTGATAGATATATGCTTTTAACCTTTCTCAACGTGACTTGGGTTAATTGAGAACTCACATTTTAGTTGGGTTGGTTGTGAACCTGGTGCTAGTAGAGTGTCCAAAACTTAGAATGGATATATTTAGAGAGAATCTGAGACACATTTAGAGTTGTGCGACTTTGTAAGTTCAATCCAAATGCCTTGATACCTTGTTAAGAACATGAATTTACATCTCAAAATCAATTGGCTATAAATAAAATGAGACATGAATTTTATTAGTTAGTTTAGGATTCCTTGGCCAATCGATGTGCATTTTGTCCTTTTGCCTTACTCTATTTTGTATCTCTTAACTTGTACCTAATTCTCACTTCATACCACGTACTTATTTTTTGGATGTATTTTATCCTGAAGTCTCTATTCTAACCAAAGTTAATGGATATTAAGTAGGTTCACCCTATAACTTATGATCAATTCTCACTTTATATCCGTAATTCTAAATTCTAGAGACATTGCAACTCTAACTCTTAAATTCATCCCACTTTGGTCCAATTTTTATTAGTGCTAAAAGATTTGATGAACGATCCATCTCTTTAGACATATGGTGTGCATGGTTAGAACAACCGTTAATTTCCTTAACAGTGCTAAAAATCAAACTGAATGGATAAATCTCTAAGTTCTATTTGCAGTATGTCTAAAAAATAAATATGGGGTACAAAGTGAGAATTGAGTACAAATTAGAGATTGAAAAATAGAATAAGTTTGTCTATCCTTTTGACAATACAACATGTTTTTCGCTGTTAGGAAGATTGTTGGAAGATCATCAGCATGATAAAACAATTACAAAAATACTATAGCTCATTTCCCATGTCAATTATGCATGCCTTAATCTTTTTTTTGAGGTATGGGATGCATTTCCTTTCTTCCTTTTCTAGTCATATTGTATACTCACAAGAGTTGAGAAAAATGAAGACGGAGATCTGCTTACTAAAGGTGCCATACTACCGAAAATCTTTCTATTTTGATGGAAGAAAAAAGAAACAGTACAAAATTAATTTGTTTTCTACATCACTAAATTGTACCTTGCTATATATCTCATATTAATCTAGACTGTTAACAACTAACTATTCTCTAACAATTTGTACGCCTGGCTACTGACTCACATTTTTAATTTAATTAAGCAAGAGGTCAGATTAGTGAACATGTCTTCTCTACAAGGGATTCTCAAATCCCCCATCCAATGATCAAAGCCAAATTCTTCCTCAACTTGACTCACAACATTTTCTAGAATTTAGGCTGATTCAAGTAACCAATGGAAATCACAAATTATTTCTTTTCACCTTCGCCAACGTAAACTGTAATATGGCCCTTTGGAACATCCAAAGAAAATCGATTGAGGATTTGCTGAGCTTGAATGATATGAGGAAGACGGATTGCCATTGATCTATTGGACAGTTTCCTGTATCATAGCTACCAATAACGCAGTATGTTAAGAAATGCAGTATGGGTATGGAGAAGCGATTCACCACTTTTTAAAGTATCGGATACGTAGGGGTAGGCTTAGTTGATATGTCACGGTATGCCACTTTTTAGAAAAAGTTGCAACTTTATAGGGATAAGAACTACCGATAGTTAATAGTATATAGTATTAAATTTCTAATAAATGTTGAACTTTTACTGACTAGAGGAAAGAAAATGTTCAACTTTCAAGAACTATTATCTTCAATCCAATACTAAATAGTTCTCAATAGGTAAATTTATAGAATATTTTTTTATTTTCTTAATAAATAAAGATTCACTACCTTTGACATTTTGAAACGTGAATCACCGCATTTCAGGACGCAGATAAATTGTGTTTCAATATGCATGAATAAGAACACAGTTCATAAGAATGGGGAAAGCTTCCAGTAACTATGTCTTGTATAGAATTGGACAAAATAAGTAGAAGATTTATAGGACAAAGGAAAGTTTTAGTAAGTGTTTGTGATTTTTGAAGCTTATGTTCATCAAACAGGTTAGAAAGGTATGTTACAACCGACATTATCATAACCTAGATTCTTCATGTTTAATCACCAATAACTTAACTTAAATACTAGATGCGGAAGCGTACCTGAATTCATAAGAATGGACCTGTCTCTTATGATTCTTGAATATCCTAACGTGATTTTTGAGCCTACATATTTGATTTTTGAATATTGTGGTTATTGACATTCCAAATTACTATGTATGTATTTCAAAAAATTGGATTCTCACTTTTCAGATGATGGGGTGTAAGGAAAAGTAATATATATAGAATTTGGGAATCGTAACCTATTTATAAGCACATACTTTTCTTATTCCCCAAGTTTTGCCCATCATAAAATAGGAAGTAAGACTTTAGGGTATCTATACATAAAAATCCATTCTAATAAGATGACTTAGGCTCATTTAAATTAAACCATATTAGAAACTTTAGATTGGCCCAATTAATAATGATAGCACGTAATACAAATTAATATATATATATATATATGTATATGTAACTGTTCAAAATCCTATATTCTCCCACTTGAATTTTATATATATATATATCATTATATATAACTTTATGAGCTCAAAACTTGTTGCTATCATGACCAAAGTCATCTCCGAATAATTTCATTCATGTTAATCATGTCAATATAAGATCAAGAGGACTTTCGTTATGTTGATCGTAATTACACCCATTCTTGGTCACGTATATCAACACAAGCAAATGACATAGATCAAGTATGGATGTGTAGCATGGAAATTACATGTAATATGATCTTAAACATGCCTATTTTCTACTATTCCCATTTAATCTTTATAGAAATCAAATGAAATTGAATTAGAGTGAAACATAAACTTAATCTTTATTTTTTAATCTGAATTCTTTATTTTTATAAAAAAAATATCTGTAATCATAAGATGTGTTTTAAAGCATATAAACCGAACAAAAATTCTCACTAATCATGAATATTCTCATATACCATAACACCCATATGAGCAATGTGCTCATGAAAGAGTTTCGGTAGTAAACCTTTAGTAAGCAGATCTATAATAATGGAGTTTGTACCAATATGCTCTAGGAACTTGATGTCTATGTGCTTAGATTTCATTGAATTCCTGTATTGTTGTTGGAATATTGAACTGCTAATTTATTTTCACAAAATAACTCAAGTGGTGTTTCAGTACTATCTAGAATTCACATCCCTGTGACAAAATTTCGCAACTATATTTAATGATTGGCTGCCTGATAACATGCTGTAAATTCAGTTGTCATGGTGGAAGGAGTTATGAGTGTTTGTTTTATACTTTTTCATAAGATAGCTGCACCAACAAGTAGATAAATATAGCCCGAAGAGGATCTATGACTGTCTATCCATCCAACAAAATCGAAGTCGAGATACCTAATGATCGCTACCTTATCCATTCTCCTATATGTGAACATGTAATCTTTTGTTCTCTAAATATATCGAATAACTAAAGATACCGAATGACCAGTTTAGCTGCTTTCCAGTGATCCATTAACGGATTGCTTAAATATCTGTCTAACATCCCAACAATGTATGCAATATCCGAACGCATACAAATTTCAGCATACATTAGACTTCCTACTACTGAAGCATAGAGAATCTTCTGTATGTCCTTACTTTATCATCAAAATCATTCTTAGGGCACAGATCGAGAAAGAACTTATCTCCCTTAGTAGTTGAGATTCGATCATCCTCACTTGTGAAAAACTCATGTCACATTTAGGGAAAGTCATGACACTAGTTTCTAAGAGTGGCCATTCCTAATTGAATACCCTTTACTATGAACTATAAATTTTATGAATGATGTAATTAAAGATTTAATGTTTCATATTCACAACTTTTGTGAATCAATCTTGAACATCATCCATTGGACTCATTCAAAAGAAGTCTATTATTAGAGATACATAAACGAAACATAAATTTCCATTAATTAAACAACAATATAAGTTTAAACATAAAGATGTTCTATTACATTCACGATAACCTGATTGGATTTAGAGCACTACCATAGATGGTAGTCTGGTTTATCTTATAGTGACCAGGCCAGACATAGATTTTGTTGTTCACACAGTTAGTCAATTCATGTCTGCTCCATGGACCACTCATTTTGCTATGGTTTTACGCAATATTCTTTGGTATAGCAAGGGAATTCTATTTCATGACTTCATTTCTCTTCAACCTCAACAATTGAGTTACATGCCTATTTGACGTTGATTGGTCTGGGAATCCTATAAATAGACATTTCATCATAGGTTTCAGCTTTTGACTTGGTAATTCTCTTATCGTCTGGGGATGTAAGAAACAAATTGTTATTTATCCATCTAGTCCTAAAGATGAATCTCGTGCTCAGCTGATACTGTTCAAGAACTTATTTAGCTTTGTAGGTTACTTGAAGATTTGGGAGTTTCTCATTCATCTTCCAATATGCTACAATGAGAAAATCAAAGTGTCATTCAAATTGCTCACAGTGATGTTTTCATGAGTGTACTAAACTTATCAAAATTGATTTTCACTTTCTCTATTAGCATATTGTTCATTGTACATTACACTTCACTCAATCTCTTCAGTCGATCAAATTGGTGATATCTTTTACAAGTCTTACCCACCAAGTCATTTTCATGATCTCTTACTATCCAAATTCAAGTTGGTTTCCACTCAGCCATCTCGAGTTTGTGGGGATGTTAAGTATGTATATAAGTTAGAAAAATATCTATAATGATTATAGTTATCCTGAGTAATGTGATTAGCATTAACAAATAGTTGATTGACTGTCTTGATTAACAAGACTCATCAGAATATTCATTGTAATGCTATATTTAGCCCATCTGCTATAGTTTTGTTGTAGAGAAATATAGCCATTTTGCACTTTGGTTTCTTTAAAATGGTATTAAGGTTAGTTTCAACTTTTTTCACATTTACACGTGCCTTGGGTTCTGTTTAACCCATTCTAAAAGGATTCTCTCACGCTCAATGCACATAGCGGTTTGCAATCCATGTTCAACCCATGTAATGGGTTCTCAACTAACCTAAATCACATATGAAGGGGGTGTTAAAAGGACAAAATATCCCATATTAGTTAGTCAAAAAATCATAAATTAATTAATAAAGTTCATAAACCACTCCACTTATAGCCAGTTCTTCGGTTTTGAGCACATGTTCTTTAACACTTCTTCAGACTGTTGTAGTAAGCATTAGAATGAAAGATGGTCGAGGTAGTATAAACGGTATCACATATCTGTAGGATTATCAATTGGGCTGGGCCAAATCGAGCTGAAATCCGTTTGGTGAAAATAAGTACTGAGATTCAAGTAAAGTGAGCTGAGTTGAGTTTGTACCTAAAAATTAAACTCGATTCCATTATGAGTTGAGATTGAGTAACACCAAAATTTTCCCATTTAATATATATATATTATTTTTGTAATATTATTTTTGGTAATAATATGTACTGTCCCACCTCTCTCTCCTACTCTTTAGTGATTCAAACGCATGACCGATAAGTCATAGGAGTGTTGTCTATAACATGAAATATATTATAGATATTGTGTATTGAATATTCATTATATTATGGTTCTATTGTATAGTTTTTTTTTTTTTTTTTTTTTTACATATTATGTGATATTGATCAAATACAGTTATATATGTTTAAAATAGGCTATGAATTTTTTCCATATTTGGATAGAAATGTTGTGAGTTTAGATTGGTCCAATTTTAATCCAAAACAACTTAATTTTGTGAAACTTAGATGTGTCAGATTTCGTGAGTTGAATTTGGGTTGAGTTTTGTTTTATTGAAATGGGATGAATTTGGTGCACATAGAAATTTGACTCATATTGCCCGTCTGACAGCCTTACATATCTTTTCTTGGCTTCCCCCACATAAACCGCAAAGGGGCCTTTTGGTACATTTGAACCTACTGGATTTGAAAACAACCAAAGACTAATTTAATCTCTTATCTCTAAATTATCGACTAATTTTTCTCTTATTTATCATAAAGACCAATTTAGTGTCTCATTCTTAAAATACTTAACTAATTTAAGGCTTATGACAGAAATTATGGATAAATTAATAGAGCTATTGACAATACATATATTGTTGGTTAACAATCTCGTGATTATCACGTAGATTGCTTCATTAATTTCTCCACGATTTCGTTCATATATCCTGCCTTAGATTGGTTCATTTTTTTTTTCAAAAATGATGGACAAAATTGATCTGTTATGATAAAGAAAGACTAGATTAGCCGATAACTCAAAGATAAGTAACTTAAATTGTTCTTTTTCCGATTTGAAAGAACTTGATTCACATTCTGCTTAGCATGAAAAATCCATGGCATGCTAATACCCATTATTCTTGGTAAACTACTAAAACTCACTGTGATTGATACTTGCACACACTTTGCAAAAAGGAGGTTTTTTGGTTGCCTTTGGCTTGTGTTTGAGCAGATATTTATAGCACGGGGAGACAGAGAAATAGTGAAAAAAAATTTATATCAGAGGGCGGTGAAAAACATTCGACGCGGTGGTCCACATAAGAACGTAATATGATTTGGTCTCACACGGCTGTGGCTCCCTTAGAAGGCCCTCACACCTTAGTTATGGAAATGAATCTGTGACAGCACACCAGGTTCACTCAGTAGAAGTGTTGACTTTGTTAGGGATTTATTCTTTAGTTTAGATTTAATTTTGTTATTAAATTAGAAGTAAATTTAATGTGAAATTATAGACATGTTCTTTAACACTTCTTCAAATTGTTGTAGTAAGCATTACAATGATGTGTTAATCATTACGAATGATGACCCTACGTCTTACGCAGAAGCATTATGTGATAAAAACTCTCAGAACTGGCTAGAAGCCATGAAATCTGAAATGGATTCCATGTATACCTATAAGGTATGGACCTTAGTCGATCCACCTGAAGGGATTAAACCCATAGGGTGCAAGTGGGTCTTTAAGAGAAAGACCGACATGGATGGTAATGTGATTACCTATAAAGCGCGATTGGTGGCAAAAGGTTATACACAAAGACAAGGAGTTGACTTTTATAAAACTATCTCACCAGTTGCAATGCTGAAATCTATTCGAATTTTACTTGCGATAGCTGCGTATTATGATTATGAGATTTGGCAAACGGATGTAAAACTGCTTTCCTTAAAGGGAATTTGCAGGAAGAGGTGTATAATGATACAACCTGAAGGGTTTACATTCACAGATCCTAATAAAGTATGCAAGCTACAAAGGTCTATTTATGGACTAAAGCAAGCTTCTAGGGGTAGGAACTTCCGTTTTGATGAGACAATCAAAAAGTTTGATTTTATCAAAAATGAGGATGAACCATGTGTGTAGAAGAAAGTGAGTGGGAGTGCCATTGTTTTCTTGAGGATGACATATTGTTGATAGGAAATGACATACCTATGCTTCAAAGTGTAAAGGTATGGTTGTCCAGAAATTTTTTTATGAAAAATTTGGGAGAGGCAACCTATATTCTTGGAATGAGGATCTATAGAGATAGATCTAAAAGGTTTCTTGGTCTTACTCAATCAATGTACATAGACAAGGTGCTAAAGAAGTTTAGCATGGATCAATCAAAGAAGGGTTACTTACCAATGTCTCATGGTGTGTACCTTTCTAAGGACATGTGTTCTAAGACAAATGCCGAAACAAATAGCATGAAAAGAATCCCATCTATGCTTTGGCTATAGGTTCCATAATGTATGCTATGCTATGTACTAGACCCGATGTCTTCCATGCTCTAAGTGTTACGAGCAGGTTTCAATCTAACCCGGGGAGTGGTCATTGGATAGCAGTTAAGAATATCTTAAGTACTTAAGAAGGACTAAAGATTTATTCTTGATCTATGGTGGGCAAGAATTGACAGTTCACGGATATACAAATGCTAGTTTTCAATCAGACAAGGATGATAGCAAGTCGCAATCTGGATATGTATTTACTCTTAATGGTGGTGCGGTCAGTTGGAAAGTTTTCCACACAGGACACCACGGCTGATTCTACAACAGAAGCCGAATACATTGCAGCTTCAGAAGCAGCAAAAGAGGCAGTTTGGATTAGGAAGTTTGTGACTGAACTTGGATTGGTTCCTTCCATTAGTGATCCTATAGTCTTGTATTGTGATAACAATGGAGCTATTGCACAAGCAAAGGAACCCAAATCTCATCAGCGATCTAAACATGTATTACGGCAGATGCCATCATTTGATTAGAGAGATCATTGATAGAAATGAAGTAAAGATAGAGAAGATCCCCATGGATGATAACATCGCTGATCCGTTTACTAAAGCCTTATTGCTTATCGGATATGCAATTTCAAACCTGTTAACTCATTCGTTCTTAAGCACATGAATGATTGGCATTAGTGCAAGTGGGAGTTTATTAGTATTTGCCCTAAAGCCAATTTATTTTAGAGATAAATTACACTTTTATATTTATGTGTATTTTGTAATATTGCATTTTTCGAATAAAATATTTATATGTGAAATCATAGAGAATTATGATGTAATTATATTTTATTCGTGTATATCCCTAATCGTAGTGTATGACACTAGTAGATTAGGCACATAAGTGTATGTGGATGCTTATTAAGAATAAGTGCATCGGATTGACCCGCTAAGAGTATTCCACACGGATTATTATTTAAATGCCATTGGATTAATCTCTTTGTGATAGTAGTATAATTGTCCTTTGACTTGAGGTAGTCATCATGAGTTTATCTTGACTGTGGATTATTATATTTTGGCTCTATGAGTCGTTACTCTTAATGAGTCGCACATACTGTAGATTTCGAGTATAATATGAATCATGATAAGATAAGATATGACTAATAGAAGATTCACCACTCCTTATAATTGGAGAGTATACCCTATATAGCCACTTCTTGAAATACGATTGGGAAATCTTTGCGCAAAGTGGAAATAGAATTAAGAGTGTCTTAAATTTTATTTCAAGTGAGTTGTATTTTGGAAAGAAGTAAAATTTGATTAATTCGATAAGAGTTAGCATTATATCTGTACTCTTGAATTAATCGGGATATATATTGGTAAAAGGATCATAATTACAGAGGAACTAGTCACGGATAGGTGATGTCGAACCACTTGACATATCTCAACACTTGGGTGGTCATGATGCTTTGCTAGAAACCAATCTTGATCTATAAGTGTAAATTAATTAATTGGAGAATTAATGATAAATTAGATGTGTTTACTCTATTTATCTACAGTGGTTAATATTCTATTAGTCATATCTTATCTTATCACTGTCTCTTATATCCTTCTAAAAGGGTCATACACTTAAGGATAATTAATTCAGGAATAAAATGATTTGATAAGTATGAGATACTTATGGGTTAATTTATGAGATAAATTAACTTTTGGGTTTAATTGCATTAAGTTATAAATATTAAGAGTTAATATGTAAGACATATTAATAATCCTAATAGTTTTATAATTATTCATATGCCCATGACCCAAACTGATTGGGATTTGTAATTCCCTAAATCCAATTTGATTGGGATTCTAAATTATTATATATATAATATATTATATTATAATATATAAATATATGGTTAAGAAGTGGTAGTATTATAAGATGTAATAGTGCTCACGGCTAAAAATTAAAAACAAAAGCGGTCAAATCCCTTCTGAAAACGTGATTGTCACGTTTCTGAATAAAAGAAAAATAATTTAGAAGCTAGCACTCCGTGATTTGGGTCAATCAATCTTGTGAAGATTCTTGATTTAATTAACTGTGTAGATACCATTAGAGGTCGGACACTTGTGCGGCTTGTGGATCGACATCCCAAACATATTGGGGATTTTACTGTAATTTTAAGGTATAATCTCTATACTTTTCTTGTACTAAGTATAAATTAATCAAGGTGATCCGTAATAGGAAAGTAAAATTTTAAATTCCGCTGCGTTATCTATTTATTTACTTTCTTACACATTCAACAAAATTTTTTAGAGTTAAATCAAGCGAGTTCGAAATCTCAAAGTTGGATTGTGTTTCTGGAATTAAGAAGTCAATTTGGGATTATCTAGTACAACAAAGGGATCAAGTACGGAGAACCTACATTAAGTTTGGGTTAGTTTGGGCCATTTCAACCCAGCCCTCCAAATACACAAATTATCTATATCACAATGTCCGGCATTTTTTCACTTATTGGTACAAAATATTTCCAAATTGGTTGGGGTTTTCTCTAGCAAAAAGTCGTCTTCCTACTGTCTTTTCATAAGGCCATCGGAATGGTTTGGATCAAATGCATTTACGACTGATGGGTTTAAATCATGGAAAAATTTTATTGATGGGAAGAATTGTTACATTCTAAAACATGTGGGTGGTGAATGTCACAATGTTATCATGATTTGAAGAATTCATTGCAGCATTTGGATATAATTATTGATAGGCAAATCTCTTTGTTGCAAAGAATAGGTTACAACTTCAAGTGTCTATAGATGATGCAAAGTGGTGCGTATATCAAGCTGTAGCTTTTAGAGCTCAATATGAAATTGTCAAATCAAGCAACCGAGATAATTTTTTTGAGTTGATAAAGCGCACAACTTCTTATAATAAGGATGTAACTCGTGTTGTATTGCAGAATGCTCCTTGAAATGCATCTTTTGTTTCTCCTACAGTCCATAAGGAGATCTTATCCATCTTTTCAAGCAAGATACAGTGTACGATTCAAGAAGATATTGGTGATGCAAAGTTTTTCTTTGCTCGTGGATGAAGCCTCAGATACATCTCAAATGGAGCAAATGTCCATTGTACTAAGATTCATGGACAAGAAATGACATATCAAAGAGAGACTTTTTGATGTTCATGCACAAGATACTCGAGCAACAACTTTGAAAAGAAAGATCTGTGATATCTTCCCTCGGTATAACCTTAGCATATAGAACATCTATGGCCAGGGATATAATTGTACTTGTAATACGGGCGGAGAATGGAACAAATAACTGTTGGAATACCAAATTAACTTTAATATCATGACAACCAACGTTATCATAACTCGGATCCTTCATGTTTAATCATTAAGAATATACATTAAATACTAGATGCGAAAGCGTACCTGAATCCATAAGAATGGATGTGATTCTTGAGCCTACGGATTTGATTCTTGAATATTGTGGTTATTGATCTTCCAAATTACTATGTATGTATTTTAGAGAATAGAGTTCTCACTTTTCTGATGATGGGATGTCAAGAAAAGTAACACAATAGATATATAGGTGCATAGAATTTGAAAACCATAACCTATATATCTATATATACTTTCCTTATTCCCCTAGGTTTTGCCCATCATAAAACAAGAAATAAGATTTTAGGGTATCAACACATAAAAGCCTATACTAATTAGATGACTTAGGCCCATTTATCTCAAATTATAATAGATCACTTTATATTGGGCCAATTAATTATGATAGCATATATTACACAATTAATATGTATGTAAATGTCCAAAACCCAACATTCTCCCACTTGGACTACATATATATTATTGTATAAAACCTTATGAGCTCAAAACTTTTAGCCATCATGACCATAGTCATCCCCGAACAATCTCATCCATTAATCATGTCAATATAGAATCAAGACGATTTTCATTACATTAATCGTAACTAAATCCATTCTCGGTCACATACATTAACATAACCAAATGACATAGATCAAGTATGGATGTATAGCATGGAAATTACATGTAATGTGATCTTAAACATGTCTATTTCCAACTGATTGTCCAACTTTTTTCTTTATAGAGATCAAACTGAAAATGAAGTCAGAGTAAAACATAAACTGAACACTTTATTTCTAAAATTGAATTCTTTATTTTTGCAGAAAATATTCGTAAATATAAGATGTGTCTTAAAAATAAAAGTATATAAACTGAATTCAAACTCCTACTAATCCTGAATATCCTTAAAAAACATAACACCCATATGAGCAGTGTGCTAATGAAAGACCTTGGGTGGTAATCCTTTAGTAAGCGGATCCGTAATCATGGAGCTCGTGCCAATATACTCTATATACACCTGACCACTCTTAAATCTTTCTTTAACAACTAGGAACTTGATGTCTATGTGTTTAGATTTCATTCAACTCCTATTATTGTTAGAATATAATACTGCTGATTTATTGTCACAAAATAACTTAAGTGGTCTTTCAATGCCATCCACAATTCGCAACCCTATGATAAAATTTCACAACCATATTCCATGATTGGATACCTCATAACATGATAATGATAAATTCAGCTGCCATGGTGGAATAGGCTATGAGTGTTTGTTTAACACTTTTCCAAGAGATAGCTCCACTAGCAAGCAAATAAATATAGCTCGAAGTAGATTTATAACTGTCTTCACATCTACCAAAATCGGAGTCGAAATATCCAACAATCTCTAATTTATCCGATCTCCTATATGTGAGCATGTAATGTTTTGTTCTCTGAAGATACCACTTGACTCTTTGGCTGCTATCCAATAAATCATACCGGGATTGCTTAAATATCTGCCTAACATCCCAACAATATACGCAATATCTGGACGCGTACAAACTTGAGTATACATTAGATTTCCTACTGCCGAAGCATAGGGAATCTTTTGCATTTCCTTATTTTCAAAATCATTCTTAGGGCACTGAGCGAGACAGAATTTGTCTCTCTTTGCAATAGGGGTATCTCCTGGTTTGCTATCCTGCATGCCAAAGGGGTTAAGTGTTCGCTAGAGTTCTTTTGCGAAAATCCCAAGAATACCCCGAGAGCGATCTTGATGTATTTGAATCCCTAATACAAAAGAGGCGTCCCCAAGATCTTTCATCTCAAATTTCTGTGATAGAAATATCTTGGTTTCGTACAATAAACCTATACATTACTGGCAAGTAGTATGTCATCGACATATAAAACCAGAAAAATGTACTTACTCCCACTAAACTTGTGATATATACAATCATCAACCAAATTCATCTCAAAACCAAACGAGATGATAATTTGATGAAATTTGTAATACCATTGACTAAAAGCTTGTTTGAACCCATAGATGGATTTCTTTAATTTACAGACCATATTTTTTGCATCTTTGAATACAAAGTTTTCTGGTTGCACCATATAAACGGTCTCATCAATGTCACCATTGAAAAACGCAGTCTTTACATCCATCTGATTTAACTCAAGGTCATAATGTGCCATTAAAGCCATTATTATCCTAAAAGAGTCTTTCGATGACACTGGAGAGAAAGTCTCTTTATAATGGACAATGCCTTCCTTTTGAGTAAAACCCTCTGCGACAAGACGTGTCTTATATCTCTCCACATTACCCTTTGAATCTCTTTTGGTTTTAAATATTCATTTGCATCCAATAGGTTTTGTACCTTCCGGTAGTGTGACAATTTCCCAAACGTCATTGTCTTTCATGGATTTAATTTCCTCATTCATAGCATCAATCCATTTGTGAGAATTAGCACTATGCATGCCCTGATAAAAGTGGATTGGATCATCTTCCACCAATCCAATGCCATCCTCATGTTCTTGGAGAAATACGATATAATCATCCGGAACCGCACTTCTCCGTTCTCTAGTGGATCTCCGTAATAGCATTTGTTCTTGAGGTTGTTGAGTTTGTTCGTGTTGTTCTTGATGGGGAAGATTTGCAACATTGTCTTGTGGTACTGGTATTGCTTCTTGAATATTGTCAGGAATAGAAGGCTGATCATTGCCAATAACACTCGTAGGAAGAGAAATAAATTCATCTTCAAGCAGATAAAATCTCTAACTTTATCTCTCCCTCAAACTCAATATCCTTAAAGAACTGGGCATTTCCCATCTCAAAGAAGGATCTGGATGTGGGATCATAAAATTTGTACCCACGAGACCGTTCAGAGTAACCAACAAAATAGGTACTAACCGTTTTCGAGTCCAATTTCTTTTCATTTGGCGTATAAGGCCTTGCCTCAGCTGGACAACCCCAAATATATAAATGCTTTATACTAGACTTTTTACCATGCCATAGTTTATAAGGGGTTTTGGTCGTTGCCTTAGTTGGAACTCTATTAAGGATATAAGCTGCAGTCTTTAATGCCTCTCCCCAGAGTGAATCCGGTAAAGTTGTATGACTAATCATACTTCTCACCATATCCTTTAAAGTTCTGTTTTGTCTCTCAGCAACACCATTCATGCTAGGTGATCCCGGCATGGTGTACTGTGAAATGATTCCATACTCCTCTATGAATTTAGCAAAAGATCCTGGACGTTGTTCACCTGACTTCGTCATATCTGCCATAGTATTCACCACCACGGTCAGATCTGACAGCCTTAATTCTTTTACCAAGTTGGTTTTCAACTTCAGCTTTAAAAGCCTTGAACATGTCCAATGACTGAGACTTCTCATGAATTAGATAAAGGTAGCCATAACAAGAAAAATCATCTATGAATGTAATAAAGTATTGTTGACCATTCCAAGAAGTCGTAGGGAATGGCCCGCAAATGTCCGTATGTATTACTTCTAAAACGTCCGAAGATCTATTGGCACATAATCTCTTTATATTTGTTTGTTTCCCCTTAATACATTACACACAGATTTGAAGGTCTGACAAATTAAGGGGATCAAAAATTCCATCTGACACAAGTTTTTCAATTTTTTGTTTAGATATATGACCTAAACGCTTATGCCATAGTGAAGCAGAATTCTTTTTGATTAATTTGTGTTTAGTACCACGTGAACTTATATGCAAGGTTTCATTATATGAAGCAATAGTTTCGATTAAAAGTAAAGGTTATCATGAGAAGACAAAAAACCAGTACAAATAATATTTGAATTCAGAAAAAGATTAAACTGACTATTTCTAAATGAACTAAAGTAACCGGATTTGTCCAAAACATAAATAGAAACCAAATTTCATCTAAAAGATGGTACAATATATGTCTTTTTCAAATCCAAATAATAACCATTTTTTAATAATAACCTAAAAGTCTCTATTGCTTCAACTTTAACTGGTTTTTCATCACCCACATAGATGAATCTTTCAACATTATTTGACTTTCGACAATTCAGGCAACCCTGCATGGACACACTTATGTGAGTAGTAGCACCGGAATCTATCTACCAAGTATGTCTAGATACTTAAGCTAAATTAACCTCAGAACAAACCAAAATGAGAAGCATACCTTTCTTGGCACGCCAAGCGTGATATTTGGTACAGTCCTTTTTCAGGTGTCTAGAATTCTTACAAAAGTAATAACCAAATTCCTCAGTGTGTTGCTGTTTCTTTTGAAGTCTGACCACCCGCAGCTTCTTTATCCTTTTTTCTTTTCTTATTTTTGTCCTTAAAGGTAATTACCAAGTAAGCACTTTCAATGTTTTCTTGCTTCAATCTTTCCTCTTCTTGCACACAATGAGAAATGAGCTCATTTAGGGACCATTTATCCTTTTGACAGTTATAACTGACCTTAAATTGACTGAATTGTTCAGGAAGAGATATCAAAACCAAATGTACGACTTTAGTTCCTTAAGTTTTGAAGCAAGATGAGACATCTCTAGGACGTAATCTCTTATATTTCCTTTTCCTTTATACCTCATTGAAATCAAGTTGATAGAATCGTACTTGTTTTTGCTTTATCGTTTTCTACAAAACGCTTTTCAATTTCCATAAGGAACTCTTTAGCAATTGCCTTTTCGAACACATCACCCCTGAAGGTTTTCAGAATTGCACGTTTCATGATCATAAGACTCATGCGATTTGAACGATCCCACTTCTCATAGTCCCTTTTTTCTTCTACGGAACTATTATCTGTAAGAGAAGTGGGTTGTTCAATCCTTAGCGCAAGGTCTAGATCCATGCAACCAAGAACAATCGTTACGTTATCTTTCCATTCCTTAAAATTGGTTCCATTCAACATAGTAATGGAATTGATATTGGCAGATATCATAAAAACAGATGTGTTAACTGAAAATATAACAAAATAACATATTCACATAAGTTCCAAATCTTAAATAATAAATTAAATTCAAATAATGGTAGGACCCATCACAAGATACCTTGCACAACATTAATATTTAGTCTTTGGACAGAAATATTAACTTGTAAGTGGTACTCTTAGTGTAGTAATCAAATATTGACAATAAATCCTGTCAAATAATAAGTCTATCTTTGGACTGACTTATTATTCACATGGAATACCAAATAATTGTCACATATTTATTACCATAGGTATATATGTAATTCGGCCAAATATTAACCTTTCTTTGGCCCAATAAATATCCGCATGAATTACAAATACACAATCATCTTAATTAATTAACCAAAATTTGAATTTAATTATTTTACCAAATATTTAAAAAAATAATAAATAAATAAAATAAAATGCCCAAAAATAATAATAATAAAAAATTAAAAGGCCCGTAAACGATTCATGGCCTTAGCGTGAAGTTCATGACCTTATTGGTCATGAGCTAAACCTTATGGCCATGAACTTTTAGTTCATGGCCAGAAGATCCCTTTTTTTTTTTAATACCAAATTGATTCCAACTAGGAATCTTTTATCCTTATTTCCTTTAGGTCATGAACATTCAGTTCATGACCGTTTATCTTCTCTTATCTTTTTTCTATAGACAGTGGTTCTTATACCAAACAACTTCAAAAAAGGAAAAAATAAAAAATAAAACCAAAATTTTGAATCCAACAATTTAATCCGAATAAATATAAAAATTATTGGACCTAAAACCTTAAATCTGAAATATAACCACAATTATTCTTAAATACAACAAATTAAATCACATAAAAATTTGTCGAATTCAAGAATTGTTTTGATGAATCCATACGAAATCACATAATAAATTAATTAATGAAAAAACTGATTTCTCAATGATTCAACATGAAGATGCTCTGATACCACTTGTTGGAATACCAAATTAACTTTAATATCATAACAACCAACGTTATCATAACCTGGATCCTTCATGTTTAATCATCAAGAATATAAATTAAGTACTAGATGCGAAAGTGTACCTGAATTCATAAAAATTTATGTGATTCTTGAATATCTGGATGTGGTTCTTTAGCCTACGGAATTGATTCTTGAATATTGTGGTTATTGATATTCCAAATTACTATGTATGTATTTTAGAGAATAGGGTTCTCACTTTTCTGATGATGGAATGTCAAGAAAAGTAACATAACATAGAATTTGAGAACCATAACCTATATATATATATATATATACATCTAGATATATATATATATATATATATATATATATATATATACTTTGGTTATTCTACCCTAGGTTTTGCTCACCATAAAACAGGAAATAAGATTTTATATATTTAAACATGTGTCCCATACTAATTAGATGACTTAGGCCTATTTATCTTAAACTATAATAAATCACTTTATATTGGACCAATTAATTATGATAGCATATATTACACAATTAATATGTATGTGAATATACAAAACCCAACAATAACAACACGCTTTATTTGTGGATGAGGGTCCATATGCATATTACCTACATTGTTTTGCTCACTAACTTAAACCGATAGTGGGAATATCAAAATAGTTTTTTCTAGTGGATCAATTTTTCATACATTTAACTCTTATTATCAAGTATGTCTCCTCTTCTTGTAAATAGAATGATAAGCTTAGAATTGTCAAAGCATCTAGAATTGTGGAAATGATTTCAATTGATGAGCTTGAAACAAGTAGATAACAAAATCAAATTGGGACTTCAAGGCATCCAGGAGCTGCTCATCGGTTCTCTCACTACAACTTCCATTGCAATCTACTTACCATGTATGCAGATACTTGATATATTTTCTTACATTAATGTAAGCAACGATGGCAGTTCTCTAGCTGATAGAAGTGTAGCCAATGTTGTGTATGATATTATGACATCTTTTAAGTTTGTGTTTATTCTATATCTTATGAAAGATATACTGGGAATTGCAAATGGTCTTTGTCAAGCTCTATAAATCAACTATCAAGACATAGTGAATGCAATGGATTTGGTTTAATAACAAAAGATCGTCTTCAAAAGTATAGAGAATGTGGAAGGGATGAACTATTCAACAATGTGAAGGCATTTTGTATTGCAAGAAATATAGATGTTCCTAATATGATCTCTACAACTAAGGATGTGGAAGGTCCAAAAACATAATGATTCTATTACTTTAGAGCATCATTATAGGAAAAAAAAATTAAATTAATTAATTAAATTAAACATTAAAAAAAAAAAAAAAAAGAAATTAAAATCAATGGAAAGATTGTTGAACGTGTAGACAGGTTTCATGAACCTACCCTGTCCTTATACGAGATCTTAATCCCCACTGATGCAAATGGGATCACCAGGTAGTCACTCTCCAGGATTCAATGGCAGTCTCGGTCATGTGCGACAAGGTTTCAGCTCAAAACTAGACTACTAAGTACCAAGGATAAGAGCATAAAAGATCTATTTCGGTGGTATTCAAGAGGAGCTCAAGGCCTCTATTTATAGTGATAAACTCGGCCAAAAATTGGAAGTAATAACACTGCCTTGAGAGAAAAGGTAGGTGACTTGAGAGAAAATCAGAAGTACAGAGAAGATGGATGGGATGAACTATTCAACAATGTGAAGGCATTTTGTATTGCAAGAAATATAGATGTTCCTAATATGATCTCTACACATAGAGAGAGTGACCGCCCGGTGATGACTCTCTTGCTTTAGGGCATCATTATAGAATTGATCTATTCTTAGAAACTGTGGACATTCAAATGTTAGAAAATCTATTTAGAAAATAATTAAAAGTAGAATAGAGTTTGCCGAGATGTGTAATCACTGTCCTTGAAAGTGAATTTGCCTCTATGGGATCGTAATCCACTGATGCAAATGGGATCACCGGGCGGTCACTCTCCAGGATTCAATGGCAGTCTCGGTCATGTGCGACAAGGTTTCAGCTCAAAACTAGACTACTAAGTACCAAGGATAAGAGCATAAAAGATCTATTTCGGTGGTATTCAAGAGGAGCTCAAGGCCTCTATTTATAGTGATAAACTCGGCCAAAAATTGGAAGTAATAACACTGCCTTGAGAGAAAAGGTAGGTGACTTGAGAGAAAATCAGAAGTACAGAGAAGATGGATGGGATGAACTATTCAACAATGTGAAGGCATTTTGTATTGCAAGAAATATAGATGTTCCTAATATGATCTCTACACATAAGGACATGGAAGGTCCAGAAACATAATGACTCTCTTACTTTAGGGCATCATTATAGAATTGATCTATTCTTAGAAACTGTGGACATTCAAATGTTAGAAAATCTAGATAGAAAATAATTAAAAGTAAATAGTATTAGTTTGCCGAGATGTGTAATCACTGTCCTTGAAAGTGAATTTGCCTCCATGGGATCGTAATCCACTGATGCAAATGGGATCACCGGGCGGTCACTCTCCAGGATTCAATTGCAGCCTCATTTACATGTACTTGCAAGCAAGGTTTTGAGCTCAAAACCGGACTACTCAGTACCAAAGAGACAAGAAGAAGATATTTATTTCAGTGGTATTGAAGAGGACCTCAAGGCCTCAAATTATAGTGATAAACTCAGCCAAAAATTGGAAATAATAACGCTGCCTTGAGAGAAAAATGTAGGTGACTTGGGAGAATAGAAAGGAAATTCGTCTGTCTTGGGAGAAAGATAGGAACCGTAAGAAGGTAATTGGCATACGGAAGAGGTAACAAAAATATAGGAAAGAAAAATGTGACGGAAGTAAATCTCAAATGGTTCACACACACGCACCACACCATACCGTGCCTCACCACGCCGGACAGACGAGTGTGTGTGTTTGAGGAAAATCCCCATAGAACCATCAACCATGCATAGTCTAGGCTCTCAACAAGTGTTGCACATTGGCGAAACACCAAACTCATATAAGGTAAAAACAACCAACACAAAGTTCCAATGTGGGACTAAAGATTTCACAAAAAGAAGAGAACACAATTGGATGGAAAATCAAATTTATTGAAATTATATTTTGGAGTCAAGCATCCAACAATTCCCCACATGACTAAAAAATACAAAGTGGTACTGAATAAAGAAATCTAACACTTAAACGACAATATCTTTTGGATTTGAATCGTACTTCGTGCATTCAACAGAGAAGTATACGGAAGATAGGTGACAAAAGTCTTGAACCTTCTTCCTTGAAGCACATTCCTACGGTTGAGCACATGTTAGACTTCAATCCATTGTAAGCTCTTGGTTTGGTGCCTTTCAGGGACATACACCCTACCTGGATGTTCATGAGTGCTCTAGAGACGAACCCATTAGTCTCATGGGAAGCGGTCCCCACTTCCACACTCATATAGGTGTGATAACTTATCAAGTGTGTACTACCATACACTACCTATAAAGGATATAAACTCATTAAGAGTTATCAACTCAACCCTCACAAATTATAGACAGTAAGCACTATCTATACCATAGGAAGGGACCACATATGATAGTACAATTGGAATGTCATTGTGACTTGTTATTACTCATTGAACCTATTTCATGGGATCTCCACTAATGAAGGTTGGGTTGCCATCACATTCAATACCCATCAACGGGTCTAAATCCCATCCTCCTCGATGTGTTTTAGACTAACTTTTGGTTCAGTCTCTTAGTCAAAGGATCAGCTAAATTCTATTCAGACCACACAAAATCCATAGCAATAACCCCATTACTCATGAGACGTTTCACAATATTGTGTCTCAAACGGATATGCCGATTCTTCCCATTGTAAATTTTGCTTTTGACTCTTGCGATCTCTGCCTGTAAATCACAATGCAAAGAATGCTTGGCCACAAAGAAATGTCAATCAATAAACTACGAAACCGACTCTGCTTCTAAACATGCCAGATACACATCTAGATTTAGCATGTTGAGGGTTTATTAGATGGCAACCAAGAACCGATGTCTCAGCACACAGTAGAAAATATAAGAGACTTATGGAGTTAGTCTCATCATTATCAGACACCCAATTTGCATCACAATAAACTTCTAGCACAAAGGACTCCCAAAAATATAAATTCCTAAATGCATGGTGCATTTTAAATATCTAAACAATTTATCAGGATTATGTGTGTATCTACTCAATCTACCAACAATATATGCAATATCAGGACGAGAACAATTCATCAAATACATCACCCTCCCAATAGTTTAGGCATATTTAGTTTGTGAGACACTATCACCTTTATTCTTTGTCAAGTGCATACGAGAATCATAAGGTGTACTTACAGAATCCAAATCAAAGTGGTTAAATTTTTAAGAATTTTTACAACATAGTGTGACTGAGAAACTATGAAACCATTGTTAAATTTAGTCAACTTAAAACCCAAAATAGACATCAGCTTTACATGTCTTTCACATCAAAATTAGAAGCAAAGAAATACTTGGTTTGTTTAACAACAGTTTCATCAGTTCCAAAAATAAGTATGTTATCAACATACAAGCAAATCATGACTCCAACATTTCCATGAAATTTGCTATAAACACATCTATCAAATTCATTACCTTAAAACAATTAGAAACAAGAGACTTATCAAATTTTTCATACCATTGTTTAGGAGCTTGTTTAAGACCATACAAAGATTTAACAAGTTTACACACTTTATATTCTTGCCCTTCAACAACAAAGCCCTCAGGTTGATGCATGTATATTTTCTCATTTAATTCACCATTCAAAAAAATAGTTTTTACATCCATTTGGTGCACAATTAAATTAAAAATCGAAGCAATAGCAACAAGCACTCTAATGGTGGTTATTCTAGCAACATGTGAATAAGTGTCAAAGAAATCAATGCCTTCTTTTTGAGAAAATGAATTCAATTGAAAAACTTTTATGGACTCAATTCATTTCTAACTGCATTTTTCCAAAAACTGACATCAATTGAATTCATAGCCTCTTTAAATGTTTTCGGATCTCCTTCAATTATAAAAGCAGTTATAAAAGCATTTATAAATTCAGGTCCAAAATTAGTTTTCACTCTTGCACTTTTACTTCGTCTCAGTTTTAGAGTTTCTTCATTATCATGTACTTCTAAATCTTGAACTTCTTGAGACAACATTTTCATAGAACTTTTATTCATTGGAAAAATATTCTCAAAAAAATCACCATCTTTAGTTTCCAAAATATGATTAGACTCCAAAACCAAAAAGCTGTATCAGCATTATGATGTGCATACCCTTGAAGACACTATCAATAGTTTTAAGCCCAATTTTATTCTTTTTAAAGTTCGGTCTATCCTTACCTTAGCTAGACACCCCCACACTTTGAGATACCCAATATTAGGAGAATAACCTTTCCAAAGTTCATAAGGTGTCTTAAAAGTTTTCTTGTGAGGTATTCTGTGAAAAATATGACAAGCAAATAAGATAGCCTCCCCCTACATGTTAGTAGGTAACTCAAAACTTATTAACATTGCATTCATCATGTCTTTAACAGTCCTATTTTTCCTTTCTGCAACCCCATTAGATTGAGGCGAGTAAGGTGAAGTAGTCTCATGAATTATACCATTTGTTCACAAAACTTTTTGTGTAAATTGAAATCATATTCACCTCATCTATCAGACCTAAGCCGTTTAATCTTTTTCGCTAACTGATTTTAAACTTCATTTTTGAATTCAATGAACATTTCTTCAACTTCATCTTTTTTGACTTAGGAGATATAACTTAGTGTATCTTGAGTAATCATCAATGAAGGTGATATAGTATTTCTTCCCACCTCAACTCATATTATTCTAAAAATAGACTCCAAGTTCACTATGAATTAATTCCGAAAGACTGTTAGTTCTTTCAGTGGGCTTAAAGGGTTTCTTATGATATTTAGCTTACACACAAATTTCACATTTTGTGAACTTATGATTAGTTAGATTAGGAATCAAATTTAAAATTTTCATTCTCCTTATAGAGTTAGCATTCACATGTCCTAATCTAGCATGCCACATATCAATAGAATCAACAATATAAGTAAAAGTAGTATTCTTATTCATTCTATTTAAGCTGTATCTTATACACATCTAGATGTGTATAAGAGACAGTTTAGACAAACAAATGCAACATATCTGTAGTTTAGGAAGTATAGATCAGCTTCAAGTTTTTTTTAATGGCAGTTTATTAAGCAAAGAACCAAATTAAATTTCTTCTCATGAATAGAACAAGAGCACATTGGTTAAAGTAATAGCTCTTATAGTCAAATGAAGATCATAAAGGACTTTTCCCTTGCCTAAAACTAGCGCAGTATGAGCATCTTCAAAGTGCATGACTTGCTCCCCGTCACTCACTCCTTCATGCTCAAGGAAGTGACATTTGTCAACAACAATATGCTTCGTAGCTCCAGTGTTCACAATCCATTCGGTCACATTGTGGGCCAAGTTTACTTTAGAGACAACAGTGACAATTGTCTCATCATCGCTTTCAGCTAGATTTACTTGATTAGCTGGTTGTTGCTCTTGTCCCTTGAGAAACTTGCATTTGTTTGCCTTGTAACCTAAAACTCCACAAACATAGCAACGTCCTTTAAACTTTTTATTAATCTTACCAAACCTTTTAAACATACCAGACTGCTTGTTGTCCTGATTTTGACCATTATTGTTTTAGCCCTTCTTGGGTCCATGCCTTTTACCTTTAAACCTTTGAGAAGCTCCTCCGGGCTTGTTATCCACCAGATTTACCTTGGTTGCAAACTCATAAGCCAAATTAGACTTATCCTTTAGATGGTTACTCTCCTCAACTTGGATGTAAGATATCACCTCATCAAGCGTCACCTAGCAATTTTGTCATGCTTCAACGTATTGCTGTACTCCTTCCGAAACGGTGGTAATTTCTCAATCATAGCAGCAACCTGGAAAGCATCATCAATTTTCACGCCTACCTAAGTGATGTCCAGAATAATATTCTAGTATGCATGAATTTGGTCGGTGACAGGTTTGTCGTCAACCATATTGAAATCTAGGAACTTGGCGACCATGTACTTTTTCTTTCCAACATCTTCTGAGTTGTTTTTCTTGTCTAAGGCCAACCATATTTCCTTGGTAGACTTATATGGGCGATACAAATCAAATAGGGTATCGATCATGAAATTCAGTATATGACCCCTAACAGTTCAGCTGTCATCAGCATAAACTCTAGTGGATTCGGAAGGGACAACATCTTCAAATAGGACGTAATATACTTTGACAGTTTGCAAGTAAAACAAAACCTTCTCTAGCCAGCGTTTGTAATTCTTTCCATCAAACAGTTGCAATTTGGACACGTCAAGAACACCAGTGTTGGCCATGGACATAGTGCCAGACAAATCACTTTCAAGGTTGTTAGAAAGTCTGGACAGAAAATAATTAAAAGTAGAATAGAGTTTGTCGAGGCGTGTAATCATTGTCCTTGAAAGTGATTTTGCGCTCCACGAGATCATAATCCACTGATGCAAATGGGATTACCGAGCAGTCATTCTCTAGGATTTAACGGCAACCTCGATCGTGTGCACTTGCAAGCAAGGCTTTGAGCTCAAAATTGGACTGCTCAGAACCAAGGAGAAGAGAAAAAGAGAGTTATTTCGATGGTATTGAAGATGAGTTCAAGGCCTCTATTTATAGTGATAAACTCGACCATAAATTGGAAGTAATAACACTACTTTGAGAGAAAAGGTAGGTGACTTGGGAGACAAGAAAGGAAATTCATCAGCCTTGGGAGAAAAGATAGAAACCGTAAGTAGGTAATTAGCACACAGAATCTTGTAACAAAAATACAGGAAATAAAAATGTAGGAAGTAAAACTTTAATAGTTCAGGCACACTACACCGCGTGCGTGTTTGAGAAAAATCCCTAGACCATCAATCATGCATCGTCTAGACTCTCAACTAGTGGTGCATATTGGCAAAATACCAAACTCATAAATGGTAAAAACAACCAACACAAAGTTCCAATGTGGGACTAAAGATTTCACAAAAAGGATGGAACACAATTAGAGGGAAAATCAAATTTATTGAAATTATATTTTGGAGGCAAACTTCCAACATCAAATACAAGAGATACATAAGAGATTTAAAGAGGATGTGATGAAATTGCATATTCTTAGCTCAGGTTGGATACAAGTATGGCTACAAGAAATTCAACATTGATCATATTTGCAAACTTGCAAATGAGTTCTATTCGTTTGACTTCACCTATCAGGAGAAATTCCATTTTAAGATTCAATCGGAACTTTTTCAACTTGAAGTTCATCATAATGCAAGTTCAGGATTTGTCAATTGATCTGAGTTATGTTAACAATAGGCAAATACAAGAAAGCTCTATGAATTATACTCTTGTTGATAGATTACTAGTTTTGTCTTAAGTCTTCCTGTCTCAACAGATACAACTAAATGTACATTTTCAATTATGAACATCATTAAGACAAGTTTACATAATAGGATGGAGGATGATTTTCTTTCCAGTGGTATGATCATATACATTGGGAAGGAAATATCTAAGACTACTTGCCTTATTAATGACTTTGATGAGATGAAGAAATAACAGAACTTAGTTTAGGATGCCAAATTTGAGTAAATAGATAGATGTGAAGTTCAAAGATAATTTTGTAATAATTTTGAATTAGAAGTCCAAAGTGAAATAGCATATACGTGCAAGAACATCGTACACTTTGTATAACTATTTAAGACTTGATGATAATTTATATATTAATGATTATATTTTCACCTTCCCTAGGTTCAAATCCTTACTGCACCATTTTCCGAGTAGTTGAATGTATATGTATATACATAAAAGTTCAATGGACACTTTAAAACTAAAAGTAGTTTCATAATCATAATTGTATCATGGAAACAATTTAGCATATTTAAAATAAAATAAAATAAAATAAAGTTGAATGGCCATAAGTAACTAATAAAATAATTTAGGGTAAATTGCAAAACTCCTTATGATTTGGCTAATATTTAGATTTTCACCTTATGTTGTCCCCTCATAATTCGATTTTTTTTGTAAAATAAATGGAAAATTAAAAATATAACGGATTTATGCAAAAAATCAAAAATATCTCTAAGCCTAATACCTTTCACTTACATATTACATAACATTCAACTACTCCATGTGTATAAGAGACAAATATATAACTAACATTAATTACATGTTTTAAGTGACTAAAACACTCCTTTTAATAAAAATTTTCAGCCTATTAACAGTCAATTAATGGCATATTTAATGATAACTCTAGAAAATTATACTTATATATACCATAAACTTGAGTGTTTTACCCTTAGTTTCAAACATTCTTAGTAATTTAATGTATATTTTATTGCACTATTTTTGCCTTCATGTTCTAAAATATGTTAGTTTATGTTAATTTAGTGTTTTTAATGTTATTTTAGTATTTTTGTATAATTAATAGAGTGTATTTATTTTAGGTTACAATTGAATAAGAAAGGGACTGTCTCTTATACACATCTAGATGTGTATAAGAGACAAGATACTAGTGAAAAAAAAAAAAACTACTAAGTATTGGTAACCGTAGTTACTAGACTCCCTTCTTTAAACTAGTAACTGTAGTGTCTAGTCCTCAAAAAAAATTTGATCTTGGCAGTTGAACACTGCTATTAGTGGACTGCAATTAAATTTCAAGAAGAACACCTTTGCCTAGTTGTTGTAGTTACCAAAATGAAGAAGGAAAATTAGTAACCACAATGACTAAGCTGAGTTGGTCATCACAGTTTGGAAGCATAGTCCAAAATTTTTTAGGTGCAAAAACATCCAAATCATTGCAAATTGTCACTGCAGCCTTCTTTCCCAACTGTAGTACTATAAATACACACCTTTAAATATCTTTGGAGGTCAATTAGCCTGAGATAAGAAGCTAGTAAGAGTAGAAGTAGGCCAGTGTAGTTCTTCCTTTTTCCTCCCTATTTGAGGAGATTTTCCATAGATTAGAAATATTTCAGTATAATTTCTAATCTCCTAACTGTAGATTGAAGACTCTTAGTGTAAGACCTCTTTAATTTATTTTTAATTTCATTTTTGTATTAAATTATTGTAGTTTGTATTAATTACTTTGTTTAAATACCTTCTTAGTATAAATTGGTAGATTAGTTTATTGGCTTCTTTAAAAATACTTACTCAGTGATAATTTGTAGTTAGGATAAATAAATGCTTTCTTAACTTGCTCACTTTTACATGCTTTCTTGAATGCTTCCTTAATGGTAAAATATAGTTTAGATTAGCGTACGATAAATTAGTTTATGAGCTTTCTTTAAAAATACATTCTTATTAGTAATTTATAGTCTAGAATAGTTAATTAGGGTGGAAAAGTTTTCATAAACTTTTCAATGTCTACTTCCTTAGTGATTTAGTAGTGTAGAAGAGACAGCACTTTCTATGGCATATGCTGCCGCAAGATACTTGATTTCTTTAATTGCTTTATAAAATACTTTCTTTTTATATACCTACTTTAATTGCTCTCTTTAAAATTCTTTACTTGGTATTAAAATTCTCTTCGATGGATTAGTTAGCCTTTAATTTTCTTTTTTAGTCTTTTAAATTCCAATTTTAGTTAAATTTTTTTATAAAATTGGTCGCTTCAACTAGTAATCCAACCAAATAATCGGTAATTGTCGACAAATCCTTGTGAATTTGATCCCTTCTTCTCTTTATTACTAGTTGACAATCATATACTTGCGGGATATCGCCTAGTAAGTAGAAGGATTTAGGTATTTTATAAATGATATAAATGACATCTACTAGGTGTTTTTCAAAAAAAATAAAAAAAAAGACATCAGTTAACGGTTTCACTTTAATACAAACTACAAGGGGACGGATTATAGGTTTACTCAGACCACAAGGGAGTAAAGTGAACATTAAACAAACCACAAGGGGTTTCTTGTAAGGGAAAAAGACCAATTTAGTCCTTTATCTTTGTCGTATCGATCAAGTTGGTCCCTTACCTATCACAACATACCAATTTAGTCTTTCTTCTTTAAAAAATTAACCAATATAGGATTTGTGATGGAAATTATAGGCAAATTAAACAGAGCAAACCACTTGATAATCACGTGACTTTAATTTATAGTAGATGTGTTGTTAACAGTTGCATAACTTTGTTCACAATTTTCATCACAAGGCTTAGATTGGTTAAATTTTTCAAAGATGAGGGACAAAATTAATTTTTGTGATAAATAAAAAACTAAAGTAATTTTTTTCCCTTTCTTGTAATTTACCGAGTAATTTAGTGACCATACACGTTTCTTTCCCAAATCGCATGCGAAGACAAATAGTATTACCTTTAATATCTCTCCGCTTACTAACATGCCAAGATC
The DNA here is from genome assembly GCA_025175665.1 of Cinchona pubescens. Taxonomy (NCBI): domain Eukaryota; kingdom Viridiplantae; phylum Streptophyta; class Magnoliopsida; order Gentianales; family Rubiaceae; genus Cinchona; species Cinchona pubescens. The sequence continues at coordinate 4,609,088 of JANKKI010000081.1, forward strand.
ATTTTTATGCTTTATTTATCACTGTTATTTTTCATGTATTTGAAAATATTTAGCTGATTTTTTGGATAGAATTATATGTGTTCATCGGACCAAAAGTTTCTGATGGGAGAGGTATACTGATGGTGCTATGCCATGCCAAATATTTGCTAAATTGCTTGTGTGCCAATTTGAGATTTCCAGTTGTGTAACAATTGAATTTTACGTGAATAACGTCTGAGCAAGCACAAGGTTCAGTAATCATTTACATATACTCATATGAGAAGCCAGAGAAGCAGGAAGTTGACGTTATGCACTGCAAAAGAGAATTAGAAGAGGGTGAAAGAAATCTTCCTATTAATCTTTTTTAGATGTGCGACAAGATCCCAAACTTCTCAAGCAAACGATATGGGAAAAGTTTTACGGATTGCTACAAATTACTTGGGATGGCTCCACCAATTTCCACAGTTAATTTTGGATATGTTCTTTTAACAAATGTACAGCCAACTTTTTGACAATCCTTAATCAAATCAAGTTAGCTTACAATAAGCAATTCGGTCTAAAGTTGACTGAATTTGAATTGACCAAGTTCAAATTCATCTAATTCGAATTCGAATCATTTGACGAGTCGATTTCGAAATTACGTAAATTCTGTTCAAATGCTCGTTGACTTTTTCAAGCATATATATATATATAAATTTTTTAATATATAAAATTACTAAAATGTTTATACTCTTTTAAAAATTAACATATTTACCTCCTAAAAAATCGAATTATCCAAATTCGACTTCATTTTACTTATTCTCGAACGAACGAACCCAAATTGAACTTAAAATCCATTAATTTTTTCGAATTCGAGGTTTAAAGCTCATTCGAATTGAGCCTCACAAAAAATTTCAAATTCCAACTTAAATAAGACACTACTTGTGCTCGACTCAACTCATTTATATCCCTAATGCTACCTCAAAACTCACAAAAAGGATAGCAACGTTAATTACATGCTATTAAATGCCGCATATGAGAACAAAATTCTACAACTCAAAGTATACTCATTTCTCTGCTACAAAAGCACTTCAACAAAAGCCCTTTGCTGCAAGTCACCTACAAAAGTACAAAACTGAAAATGCTGCCGCATCAATGAACCTGTAAATTTCAAACTTTATTAATCTTCTTAAAAGCTTCAACAGTTGTAGGGCTCTATGCCGCCACAGGTTGCTTGTGAACAAAATTTATCCCCTTCTCAATACTGGCCTTGAGCTCTGGCTTGAGGGCTTCCAAAGCTTTCTCTTCATATTCGGAGAATCCTTCGAGGTCAGATTTGACCACAGCCTCAACTCCCTCTCTTCCCAGCTTAATCCTTGATGCAAAGAAAGGAAGCTCAGTCACCTCAGACTGGACATAAGAGCACTCGTACACATCACTATCACCAACAAAAGCCCGGAGGGAGGACTCGACAAATCTTGCGGCAGCATATGCCATAGAAAGTGTGGCAGTCTACCCTGCACCAGCCTTTGCCTCGACCACTTCCGTCCCAGCATTCTGAATTCTTACAGTCAGTTCTTGCACTTCTTCGTCTGTGAATGTGACAGAAGGTTTTGTTTTTGACAGCAAGGGCAGAATAGTAATCCCTGCATGCCCTCCAATGACTGGGACATCAACATCATCTAGCCTTAGGTTTTTCTTCTGAGCAACAAATGTATTTGCCCTGACCACATCTAGAGTGGTAACACCAAAAGCTTCTTTGGATCAAAAACTCCTTTTGCTTCAATATTTCAGCTGCAATTGGCACTGTGGAGTTAACTGGATTGCTAATAATGTGGATAAAGGCATCAGGGCAATTATCAGCAACAGCCTCAACTAAGTTACTCACTATGCTTGCATTGATGTTAAATAGGTCATCACGGGTCATACCAGGCTTCCTGGGAACACCAGCAGGTATGACAACAACATTTACACCTTTCAAGCAACTAGCCAGTTCCTTGTCTCCAGTGAAATTAGAAACCTGGGAGGGAGTGTTGCAGTGGCTGAGATCAGCAGTAACACCCTTGACATTTGCAACATCATAAAGGTTCAAAGCTGAAACAAGAGGTGACATCTTGACCAAAAGTGCAAGTGGCTGACCTATACCACCAGCAGCCCCCAGAACTGCTACTTTGTAAGATGCCTGAGGTTGGACATAAGTCCAGGATCTTTGGTTCCGCTTTTGGGCTCGTGAAACAAAAGACTTTTGAATCGATGCACAACTTTCCTTGGCTAAAAATGAGGTGTCTCCTTCAGAGTCTATAGATGAGGCTGCCTTGAGGCCACTGAAACGCCTAAGATAGTTCGAGGAATTGAATCTTACACCAAAAGACTTTGAATTTGCATGTGAAGTGGCTATTGAACCAACACATGCAGTTGATCCAATTGAGAGTGCGGTTGCTGATGTAGCTGCTGCCATTTGGTACCCTGAGAAAGAAAAGGGAACATGACTTTCGAGAAACCGGCAAGCAAGTTAAGAAGTAACTGTATGACTAATCCAAACTCAAATGCTCTTTGCTTTATAACAAAGACCAAAATGAGGTTAGCACATTCGGTATAAGAATTGAAAATCTAACCTATAAGACACACTACTATAATATTCTAACAGAAGCATCACAACATATGTACTCAATATTCTTTCATCATCAAAAAAAAAAATAAAAAAGTTCACAAGCAGAGTACAAACTCTTTGATCATACAAATTGCATTTAGACCTAAGAAAAATAAATCATAAATTGAGAGGTACGCCACATCTGAACAGCTGACTCACTTGTATAATATCCTTTGCCAAACAAACTTAATGTTTAAGCCTATGTCCCAATTCAAAGTATCAGTAATAGGAAATTTTCAAACAAGTAATTAGCAGAAATAAGGCAATCACAAGGTAGGATGAAAACTAATCATAGTAGGACTTCATAAGAATAGGCTGCACTGAGATCCACCAAACAGCAAATGTGCAAGTGCTAAAAACTAGTGGCTAGATATCAATTGAAGGAGGGGTCAATAATGTAGGGTTGCGTTTGGAGGATTAAAACGGAAGCATTTGAAATGACATGAAATTTGGGTGGATTTGAACTCCACTCATTTTAGCATTGTGTTTGGATCAACGGATTTGAGGAAGGTTTTGAAATCCACCTATTTGTTGTAGGAATTTGTAAGGCCAAAATTCATGAATTTCAAATCCACCCAAACTAGAATGGTATTTGAAGTCATTCATTTCACACTTTTTTAATTTGAGCGGATTTGAAATTAATCCACTCAGCCTTACAAATCGTTTCAACAAATGGGTGGATTTCAAATTTTTCCTCAAATCTGTCAACCCAAACATAATAGAATCTCACCCTCACTTGTGGGAGAATTTCAAATTCACTCTCACTTGTTTAGATAACCTAAGAAGGATTAAGATTTCAAATCCAAATCCACCCATATCCTTCCATCCAAACACAGCCTAGCAGAACTGAATCAAACATTTCAACAAAATACTTTAAATCACAGTTTCGCTAATACCTCTAGTAGCAAAAGGCTCAAAGTTGTTAAACAAATGCAACTAATTAAAGCAACACAATACTCAAACAAGAAAAAACGACAAAAGCACAATCCTAATAGGACAAAAATAGGGACAATCCTACAATACAGTTAGCTTTTCAACTCCCCCAGTTATACAAAAGGGTAAAAAACATTTTTAGTCCCCAAAGTTGGCCCTGTGAGATTTTTAGTCCCCAAAGTTTCACAAAAAACAAATCAATCAGAGATCTTTCAAGTTGAGGGAACTCAAGTAAGACAATTGACATAAAAATAGCATACATTTTTTGTTCAAAATGATGTGAAAAAGCCATTTTTTTTTACATTTAGGAAAGAGAAAGTAAAAGATAAAGGATAATTTTTTGTTGGAGTAGAGCCATAGAAATCAAAATTATGCTATTTTTATGTCAATTGTCCTAATTAAGTTGAAACTTGAAAGATAAGGGACGTGATTTGTTTTTTTGTGAAACTTTGGGATTATCTAAAAGTGTCACAGGGCCAAACTTTGGGGACTAAAAATATTTTTTACCCTTATACAAAATATTCACTTCATAGTTTTAACTTCTTACTGTTCCAATTAAATTAGAACAAAAGGTCGAGGCCAATTGATTTTTGATGGAGTCCCTAAAATTATATGCTCCAGAAAGTTTACTATGGGGAACAGAACTTGGTAATTATCAAGATAAGTCATATTTCCACATTTTGTACAAATCTTATTCTGGTTGTACAAGCAACAAAATCCAAAAATCACAGCAAACTACAAATTATTACAATTTCACTAATCAGTTCCAATCTCAATTACAGTCTCTTATCACATGATATGGTAAAAGATCTACTAATTGCAATTAGACCAATCTACCACCAAAAACTTCAGGTAGAGTGCAGGAATTATAATCAATAAACAGAACCTACAAGAGCAAAACAATCATAGTTGTAGATCTACCAAATAAAAAAAGTCAAAACATAAAATCCCAAGTATACACATACACCCATTCTTTTTGAGACAAGGTTTTTTTGGGGCAGTTGCTAAAATGCAATGCTTGGACACATCTAGATGTGTATAAGAGACAAAAGAAAATCAAATATAATTGGCAGAAGAAACTATTTTATTACTAGTACCTTTTAAAGAAAGTAGTACACGACGCTTATATTTGAGGTGATACAAGTGGTGAGGATTTAAAAGGAGTGATTAGGCCTTCACTTTTCACGCAGAAACACGGTTAGTATGTGTTGGGTTTTGGTGTCTATAAGTTTCTCCGCCGATGGGCCTCGATAAAATCTACCGACAGACTGCCTTCTGTTGTTGCTGGTGTGACTTGAGAGACCGTGAGCAGATACTTCATGCTTTGCGCTTGCCGGTGAGTGAGTGTTGCTTTGATTTCTTTATTTAGAATTCGTCTTTGCCGTTGGATTTGGTGATGGCTAAGTTTAACGACTGACTAGGCTTTGAAATGAATTTACGTGGTAATATCACTTTGCACCCAGAAAAAGTTTTTGTAATTGTTTTTTTGCACTTCTAACTTGTATTTAAGATGTTTTACACCCTGAAATTTTGTGTGCATGCAATATTGTTCAATTGTAAATAGTTTCAATGGATGAATTTTTTGGGAGTTACGAACTTACTATGGATGGCACTTTCAAAATCAAGATCTCATTCAGTGTCAATTATTGAATACGAATTCGATACTATAAATAGATTGACATACGAATAATTTTGTTGATTGAATTTTTGATAAAATTATTAAAAAAATAGAAAAAGTAAAAGGTGATTGTAATATTTAATTCATGTGTCATTCACTATCAATGACATTAGTTAGTGCCAAAATATATAAATAAACAAAAATCTGATTTTGTTACGAGGAGGATACCAATTAAAAAGTCCATATCAAAGATTACTTCCTATTTCAATCCTAAAGCAAGGTTTTTCATAGCCTTTCTGTACATATAAAACAACTTTCACTTGCCAGTTCAAAATGACGTTTTAACACTCAGATCAGACCGATTAGTTTAATCGATTAAATCGTGAACCGACAACAGTACCAATCTAGTCATGTATAATAGCTAATATATATAGAAACTTGAGAAGAACCGAAAAAACTTTGAAAATTGGATTGAACCAAACGAACCGCTGACATTTTAATGACTTGTAGCACTTTATGAAAAGTGACTATTGAGGTTAAAAGTATATTGGTAGTTTTATAAGCAAAGTTAACATTATCATACTTTTTCTTATTTTTTTTGCACAACTTTGACATACATCAATTAATATTTTGTGTTTTTTAAAAATTGTACCAGGATTAGTTGAAAACTCATAGTTAGAAGGTTTGCTAGTGGCGTTGATTCTAAAAATATTGATATAGTTATTTTTTTATGGATATTTTTCACTTACATAAATATTTTTTTCATCAATTATAAAGTAGCATCAAATCAAAATTTGAAAACGTTGGTATACTAGATAATACAAACACACACACACACACATATATATATATATTGAACTTATCATGACAAAAGTCACACTAATTTTTATTCTTTTTCCCCTTTTTCCTTTCACTATGTTAGTTATATCTCTAAGTCAATGAACAAAAAATAATATAACCAATGGTGACACCAATAATAAGACATACTAATAAAACTATTTTTTAATGTATTATGACTACATAATCACATAAGAATAATGTTTATTGACATTGAATAATTAATTACCAATAAATATAAAGTTGAAAGAAGATGCAAAGAAAAAATTGATTGTACAACCTTTTTATCTTTTTGTGATATAATAAATTTTTGTTCCTTTTTATAAATATTTACTGAAAGTAATTAGGTTGCAAGAATGATATCATTTAGACATAGTTAAGCGAAATATCTTATAAGTATGAAAGTTATTATTTAAGTATATATATCTAAAATTTATTTATTGACACTAATATATAGATAAAAATGTTGCATAATTAAAAAAAATTATTTTCTTAACTTATATTGAATAATTGAAACTTATATGATGATTCTTTATAATACATGTTTAATTTTATAACACTCTTGAAAAAAAAATTAACTATAAGAGGTGTGCATAAATTGAGTATTTTTAAAACAAATAAGGGTAGTTAAAGATAAGATTGGGTAACTATTTGAATTTCATTGTTAAGGAGTTCATTTTTACCTAACTTAAAACCCCGTACTATGCACGGGGAAGACAATATATATAACTAATGGAATGACTTATATGCTAGTAGGAATGATGATGATATAAAAACTTTTAATAATTATATAAATAAAAACAAAAAAAAAACTAAGTAATAATTAATAAATTTTACATAACCGAAAACTTAAAAGCAAAAGAAATAATAAAATTAAGGAACTTATAATTGGTGGAGTCCAATACTTAGTTTTTATTTCTTATTTTGATTAAAATTTATTTGATATTTATGAAAATATAACCAACTTTTTGAATAATAAAAATTTTATCTATTAAAAATATAACCAAAAAAAGGTGAAGGGCAATAAAAAATCAACATGTCCAAATATAAGGTGAACTGTATTATTTTGATAAGTTCCGATTTTCACAATAGTTAATAGAAGCTATAAGTACTTGCAACTAAGAAATCAAGAAAAGAAAAACAAAGACAAAATGTAAGGAAAAATATTTTTCTCTATATAACAAGTTTAAGAGGATTTAGTCCATGGGTAATTTTCTCAAATTAGTAAAAAAGTATTAAATATGGAGTGTTTAAAGTTTTTATTAGATGTCAAAATAATTGGTCTAAAACTATTCTATTCTTTTAGAATAGAAATTAATTGTTAATTTAATTCTATTTAAAAGAATTAGAATAGTTTTAGACTAAATCTCTTATACATATGTAATATTTGTTTAACAAAATGGTTTTTAAAATATTACAGAGTATATTTTCATAACTCTTTTGGGAAGAAATAATCAATTATAAGAAATATATATGAATAAAATGAGGACTTTGAATAAATAAAAGTAGTTAAAAAATAAATTTAGTTAAATTATCCAATTTGAATTCAAGAAAGTTAAGTATTTTATTTTTACTATTACTATTTACTATGTAGATTTCCTATATCTAAACTATGTCACATGTCATCATTTTTTTCCTTCTCACAAAAATACTATCTTCTATATATACATATATATATATATATACACATATATATATATATATATATATATACACACACACACATATATATATATATATATATATATATATAGATAGATAGATAGATAGATAGATAGATATTGACCAATAAAAGGGCATAAAGATAGGGAGGAAAGAAATAAAGCTTTCTTGTGTGCTTTGTCTTATGGGAATAGGGATAGGTTAGAAAAGAAATGGGCTTTCTTGTGTGCTTTGTCATTGGAGAAGGTTTTGAGTGGTAATTAGGGAGACTTTTGGGGTGGTGTCTGTTGGGTTGTTAAGGTTGAGGATTTATGTATTGCCAATTTTGCCTTAAAAATTTATGACTCATGATATGCATGTTATGATTGCATGCCCAAATATGATTAAAATTGTGTCTAGGGACCAAAATAGAGCATTTTGAATTTGTAAAGGATGAAACTGCACCATCTGGAATGCGAGGGCCTAAATATGTATAAACATGAAATATGAGTGACTGTTTAGATAGTGTTAAATGAGAAAGAAGAGTGAAATGCCAGTTTTAATGTTAGAATATATGCCGTGTGACTATTTAAAGGCTAAAATATGATCGAAATTTAGTCCAAGAACCAAAATGGTGCATTTTAAATTTGTGAAGATGAAATTAAATCATTTTAAAAGTGAGAGACTAAAAAAGTACAAACATCAAATGTACCAGACTATTAAGTTCATTTCTCTTATAAATTATTAATGGCTTTAGATTGGTTTATCTTAAATTTGGTAAGTTGATAATGAAGTTTAAGATAAACTAGTATTAAAACCCATGCTATGCACAAGAAAATAAATATATTTAATTTGTAAAATAAAATAATATTAGTGAAATTATGATGATGGCATGCATTTGTATATAGTAATTAATAAAATAAAAATAAGCATAATTAAGTAATAATATTTATAATAGTTTTAGATATTATGATTTTACACTATTTAGTTTTTATTTATATAGATAATATAAGTAATAATAAGTTTTCATTATATCTATAGTTATTAATAATATTATTTTTTATGCCATTTTATTTTTTTTTATATGAATAATATAACTAATATTTGCACATTCATTGTGTTGAGTACAAATGAGTTTTTCTTATCATTTTATTGAATTCGATCCAAACAATGAATTGAATGATTAATCAAAAAATCGGCAAACTATTCAGTTGTAATAAGTTCATTATGTCTAATAATTAGTATAATCATCTAATCGTTCTAAATTATTTGGACCAAAATTTAAGCTTTATAATTATTTTTTTAATAAAATTAGTATAACAATCTAATCTTACTGAATTATTTGGACCAAGATTTAAGTTTTCGAATTGTTTATTTTTATAAAATATTTACATTTTTATTTATTTAGATTGAATTGCAGCACTTAAAAAGTGATTATTGAGTTTAAAAGCATATTGGTATTTTTATAAGTTAAGTTGACATTACCCTAAATATCTATTTTTTTTTTTGGCACAACTTTGACATATATCAATTAACATTTTACATTCTAAAAACAGCATCAGGGTTAGTTTTAAATCATGTTTTAGACAGGTTTAGATGTGGTGCTAGATATGGATTAGACAGCCCATATTTAGATGGTTAAGTTAGTTATGGTATTTCTTAAATTAATGATATAGTTATTTTTTGTGAATATTTTTCACTTACATAAAATATTTTTTCATCAATTAGAATATTGCATCAAATCAAAATTTGAAAAACTTGGTACTCTAAAAAAAACAAACAAATATAGATGTTTATCTTACACGATAAAAGTCACACTAATTTTTACTCTTTTTCTTTCAAATATATTAGTTACTAGCGGGAAAACCCGTGCTAAATAAATATATTTAATTTGTAAAATAAAATAATGTTAGTGTTTAAAAATATGATGATGGCATGCAATTTTTAATAATTAAATATAATAAAAATAGACAAAATTAAGTAACAATATTTGTAATAGTTTTACATATTATGAATTTTGTACACTATTTAGTTTTTATTTATATAGATAATATAAGCAATAGTTGGTTTTTATTATATCTATAGTTGTTGACAACATTATTTTTTCACACTATTTTATTTTTTTGTATATAAATAATATAACTAAAATTTGCATATTGTTTCTCATTTCACGTGTTCATTTGTGTAAAGTATAAATGAGTTTTTCTTACCATTTTACTAAATTCTGATCAAAATGCATGAATTGAATGATTAATTAAAAAATTGGTAACATATTCAGTTGATTAATAAGGTCGTTATGTCAAATTAGTATAACTATCTAATCGTACTAAATTATTTAGACCATGATTTAAGTTTTATATTACTTTTTTATAAAATTAGTATAATCATCTAATCGTATTAAATTATTTGGACCAAGATTTAGAGAATGTTTTGTAATTAGTTATTTTCCTAAAATATATACATTTTATTTATTTATTTTAGTGAATTTCAGCATTTGTATAAAAAGTGATTATTGAGTTTAAACTATATTGGTATTTTTATAAGCTAAGTTGACATTATCCCACTTTTTTTTTGCACAACTTTGATACATATCAATTAATAATTTACATTTTTAAAAAATAGTATTAGGGTTAGTTGGAAACCTATAGTTAGAAGGTTTACTACTGGTACTAGTTTTAAAAATAATGAATGGGTTAGTTGGAAACCCATAGTTAGAAGTTTGCTAGTGCTACTAGTTCTAAAAATATTGATATAGTTATTTTTTACGAATATTTTTCACTTACATGAAACATTTTTTTGTTAATTAGAAAATTGCATCGAATCAAATTTTCAAAAAGTTAGTACTTAAAAAATACAAACAAATATAAATGTTGATCTTACACGGTAAAAATCATACTAATTTTTACTTTTTTTTCCTTCCAGTATATTAGTTACATGACTTTAAGTTAACAAACAAAAAGTAATACAACCAAGATTTAAGTTTTGTTCTTTTTTTAATAAAATGTATACAACTTTTTTATTTATTTTAATGAATTGTAGCACTTCATAAAAAGTGATTATTGAGTTTAAAAGCATATTGGTAGTTTTATAAGCTAAGTTGACATTATCATACTTTTCTTATTTGTTTTTGCATAAGATTGACATAAATTAATTAACATTTTACATTTTTATAAAATTGTATCAGGGTTAGTTGAAAATCCATAGTTAGAAGGTTTGCTAATGGCACTGGTTCTTAAAATAATGGCATAGTTATTTTTTATGGATATTTTTTACTTACATAAAATATTTGTTTCCATCAATTAGAAAATAATATTGAATCAAAATTTAAAATACTTGGTAAACTAAATAATACAAGCCAATATAGATATTGATCTCGGAAAAAGTCAAACTAAATTTTACTCTTTTTCGTTTTAGTATGTTAGTTATATCTCTAAGTCAACGACTAGACAAAAAGTAATACAACTAATGGTGAAACCAATAATAAGACATACTACAAAACTATTTTTTAATGTATTATGACTACATAATCACATAAGAATAATGTTTATTGACATTGAATAATTAATTACTAATAAATATAAAGCTAAAAGAAGATGTAAAGAAAAAATTGACCGTGTTTACTTTTTTGTGATATAATAAATTGTTGTTCTTTTTGATAAATATTTGTTCTTTTTTATAAATATTTACTACAAGTAATTAGGTTGCATGAATGATATCATTTAGATAGTTAAATAAATGAATAAATATGAAATTTATTTTTTTAGTATATATCTAAAATTTATTTATTCACATTAATATATAGATAAAAGTGTTGTATAAGTAAAAATATTTTTATTTGCATAACTTATATTTAATAATTGATACTTATATGATAATTTATAATAAACGTTTAATTTTATAACACTCTTGGAAAAAAAAAATTAGCTATAAGAGGTGTGCATAAATGTGAGCATTTAAAAAAAATAAAAATAGGGCATCTAAAGATAAGATTAGGTAACTAATTGAGTTTCATTGTTAAGTAGTTCATTTTTACCTATCTTAAAATCCTGTACTATGCACAGGGAAGACAATATATGTAACTAATGGAATGACATATATGTTATTAGGAATGATGATGACATAAAAAGTTTTAATAATTATGTTAATAAAAACAAAAAAAACTAAATAATAATTAATAAATTTTAAAGCAGCAAAAACTTAAAAGTAAAAGAAATAATAAAATTAAGGAACTTATAATTGTTAGATTCCATTACTTAGTTTTTATAACATCTTGTTCAAATCAAAATATATTTGATATTTGTGAAAATATAACTGACTTTTTGAATATTAAAAAATTTATCTATTAAAATATAACAGAGAAAATGTGAAGGGTTTTTTAAAATTAAATTTTCTCTTTTTTTCATTACAAAAAAATAAAAAATCAACATGTATATATAAGGTGGACCTTCTTATTTTGATAAGTTCTAGTTCCGGTTTTCATAATAGTTAATAAAAAATATAAGTATTTGAAACTAAGAAATCAAGAAAAGAAAAACAGAGGACATAATATAGGGGAAAAGGTTTTTCTCTATATAACAGGTTAAAGAGGATTTAGTCCATAGGTAATTTTGTGAAATTAGTTAAAAAAGTATTAAATGTGGAGTGTTTAAAATTTTAATTCGAGCGTTAAATTAATTGGTCTAAAATGATTCTATTATTTTGAATAGAAATTGATTGTTAATTTTAATTACTATGTACATTACTTAATCATAGATGTTATTCCATCTTTATCACAATCTTTTAATAATTTTTGTTTAATAAAACTGTTTTTAAAATACTACATAGTATGTCTCTTATACACATTTAGATGTGTATAAGAGACAGCATTGTCTATTTTTATGAAATGGATTTTGTACATAAATAATTGTACTTAAAAATAGGTTTTTTGTTAAATTAATTTGAATTCAAGATAGTTAATTATTTCACTTTTACTGTTACTATTTACTATGCAGATTTCTTGTGTCTAAAATATGACAAATGTCATCCTTTTATGCCTTCTTACAAAAATCCATTCCCTACATCTGTCTTTAACTAGATATAGACCATAAAACTCTTCCCTTATAACCTATTGATTATGGGTTCAAACCACTAACGGGTAGGGAAGGGGTGCTTTAAAAAAAAAAATGTTCAGTTAGTTTACTGTGGTTAATTTAAGATATTGTTTTTTAATGAGACTTGATTATTTGTCAAATCTTGATTTTTTTTAAAAGCTACTTGGAGATATAAGAAACAAAAACATGTGAATTTAACTAAACTGGCACTTTCTTTTTCCTTTTTCCCATCTATAACTTACCCTATGTTTGGATGGACAAAAACGGGCAGGAAGGAAGGGATTAGGAAGGAAAGAGTTGTTGTTTTCTTCATTTGGGACTTTTACAAGGAAGGAAAAGAAATGAAATGGACAGAAGTATCAACCTTTTTAATTGCAAAAAATTTTCCACCCAACAAGTGGGTAGAAAAAGGGGGAAACAAAAGAGAAGCGGGATAATTTTTCAATATCAACAACAACCAACTTATTAAAAATCTAGATAGAAAAAAATAGAATTCATCGATGAATTCCCAAGTCCTCTTATTAAAATCCATTTGACATTGCATCCTCAGATTCTTTTCAGAGACTCCTTATATAGAGTTGTAAACTCCTTTCAAAGTTCTGCTTTCTCCCTCCCTCAGCCATAGTAGATTAGTTGGAAAAAGAAGGAATCCCATCCTTATTATTCATCCATACCTCATGACTATCAGGTAATCCATCTATTTAGTCCTTTTTTTTCGAATTAAAATATACCCTCATTGTCTCTATTTTTTTGTCAAGGGATTTGCCCTCCATTAACTCATGATCAGAACAATTCATTAAAATAAATAAAAAAGTTGTATACGGCAAAAGTTACTTAAGAGACAAAATATTCTTCAAACATTTTCTAACTTGAAATTTTTTTTATTATTTATTTATTAATTTTTTTTTTTTTGCAATTGAATTTTGGGTTCTGTTAATAGTTTTATAGCATTTCTGCTTTTAAAAATGGTGGATTCTTTAATCTACATCATGTGATCTTTTGTTTGGCGGTCAAGCTTGTGACGTTAATACACATCTAGGAATGTAGGACAATAATATAATTAAGCCGTATGTATTTAGACGAAAATGCATAGTATCTAGTATTTTTGTTTTGGAAGTATCTAATACAGTAATTTCTACTTTATCATTGGAAAGTTTTGATTATTCTATCATAGAACTCAAATACTGAAAGTTCTTTTAATCGAATGTTTGATTGTTTATTTTCTTATGTTCTTTTGAGATTTTCATTCATATCATAATTTAGTGATTACGCTTATAAGGTTCTAAACAAAAATGTATAAAGTTTAGGATGACAATCTTGAGACTTGACAAAGAGATTAAACAATTTGAGAAGTTAGGATTGTATATAACTTTATGACATCTTCATAAACGAAGTAATATTTTATGTATCACATGAAAAACTATTACAATGAAATACCTGTCCATAAAATGAAGCAATGTGTATTGCATGGTCCTTTAGTTATGTCATAGTAATATAATACATTAATCTTAGTCCAATGCCAACCCTGTTCATCAATGCTTTGATTACTATGGTTATTGTCATGAGTGTTTGGTTTATAATTGCTTGACAAATTGGTGACAAATTGGTCCAATTTTCTTAATGCTATAGAATATTTTATTACTATGGTTATTGGCATGGGTGTTATGTTTAAGATGACAAGAAAAAGTTTGGGCAATGTAAGCTTTTAATGCTTAACGTCTATGTATTTTATATAGCAACTAAAAGACATAAATTGTTTGAATAAAGTGATCAAGAAGTCTTGTGATTAAGAATTTAGAATTTCCAACAAACCATTTGGCAAAGGGAGACCTTGGAAGAAAATCATATAGACTTACTTTTTGGAGTAATGCTATAATTTAACTTTTTGGTTTTGGTAATGTAAATTGCACTAATATAAGTTGGCATATGAACATTCTTTTGTTTAACAATGTTTTTGAATGCAATGAAGGAAAAAAGATCCAATGGTAAAGAAGGAAAACATGAAATGGACAACAAAAATGGATGAAGGATACATTCAGGCTTTATTGAATCAACATTATCAAGGATTTCAAGTGGACGGAACTTTCACAACTACTGCATATAACAACATTATCAACGAATTGAAGGAAAAGCTCGGCATGACTTTCACCAAAAATCATTTGAAAAATTGCATAAACACACTCGAGGAGCATTTCAACGACTCTTATGATTTGTTTAGAGGTGAAAAATTAAGCAACATTGTCAAGTGTACATTTAAGAAAACTTGGTGTCTGAACTGAAGTTAGGGAACAACTTATAACATTATGTGTGGCAAAATTTATTTCATCTGTTTTGTTTCTCTGATTGCGTCTTGGAACTAATGTACTTTTGTGTGTGTGTGTGTTTTAGAAAAAACCAGAAGCTATAAAATGGAGGAATAAAATTGTATTCAACAATTATGACAGTTTGGAAGAACTTTTTGCTAAAGATAGGGCAACAGAACAAGGTGTTGAAAATGCAAAAGAAAAGTATAAATGTTGGATGAATGAACCAAATGGAATGCATCTTCAAGTATTGTTGCTATTGACCAACTACCATCTAAGAATGAGATCAGTCCAGAAAATTTTGACTGTTCAACCAAGGAGTTTAATGCACAAGTCACAATGCCTTCTGACAAAAAACCACCTCCAAGTATAGTAGCTTCACAAGGAAAGAAAATAAATGTCTCAATTGATGAAGAACTTGATATTCTTAAATGTACACTTGACAATGTTGCTGAAGCAATAAGAGAGGGAAATTCTGTACTCCAGAAATCTAGAGCATGTGTATACTTTGAAGAAGAGATTTTTAATAAGTTGGTTGTTGTTGATATTGAAGCAGACCTGATTGATGATTGCTATATTTTTATTACTCAAAAACTTGACAAGGCAAGAAGTTTCTTTGGTTGTCCAGGAAAATTTTTATACCACACAAGATGGATTGAACAAACTGATGAACGGTTTGTAATCTCGTTCTTGGATGCCAATATTCTATGGGATGATGGAAATACTTTTGATGATATGCTAGCTAATTTTTGAAAATTGGAATTATTTTCTATTATTTATTAGAGACTTAATCTTTTGAGAATATTTAGATCCTTAAGTAGACAGCCCTTCGCATGTACTAATGTGTAAAAGAGACAGCATTTGTCTTATATCTTATAGCTAGATCCTAACAGATGTGCTTCAATAGACAACTAAAAATTTTATGGTACTATGTCTAGTTTAAGACCCAACTCTTGTAACATCTTGATGATGTGCTGATGATTGTTGTATATTTGTTAATATTCTGATGATTGTTGGATGTTTGTGAATAAGTATTATGTGGATTTTAAAGGGATCATGACTACTACCTTGAAAAATATTAATGTGTTATTTATAGGGGTTGATGAATCTTCTTTGTAGAATGTGGCATCAAGAACACATGCTGGACTTCTCAATTGTTGAGTTTGAGCTACTATGAAGGATGAATATGGTGGATTGAATTTTTGTACTCCTTGTTAATGTCAATAAAATATTAATAGCCAAAATATGTTGAAAAGTTCTCTAACCTTGATATTGCATCTTACAGGAAAACTAGTTGTTGAAAATATAGTCCTAGTATATAATTTTTGAACCGATTAATCACACTTGAAAAAAAAAGTAACATCTTTTTCAAGGAATTAATACTTCAGCTTAGTTACGAGGGAGTGTCGCTTGTTAAAAAATCTTTTCTCATTTTCTTTCCAACTTTCAAACAATAGAAAACTATATTCTTTCTTTTCTTTCTTAAACTCCCAAACAAAAAATATATCCTTTCCCTTCTTTTCCCTTCCCTCCTAACTTATCTTTTCCCTCTTAAACTCCCAAACTTAGCCTTCCGGAAAGCATAACCTTTTTTATCTAAAGAATTAAAAAAAAAAGTGATTTAACATATTTTATAGTTTTGTAATAGTCTTAAGTTTTGGCTTCCATCAATAATTTACAAGTAATTCTCTAGTAAATTCTTATTCACTTAGAAAGATTAAAATAAATTTTAAAAAAAATGAAAAAAAAACTTTATAAAAAAATGAGGCAAAATATAATTTATTTGACTTTGTTATTTGATGTGTAAGACTTTTCATAAATATTTCCATCTTATTTTTGAAGGAGAAAGCATTATCCAAGAAAAAATATCGCAAAGTAAGATTGATACCGGTATATTTTGACAAGCCAAGCCAACCTAATTTTTTAAGAGAAACCTCAAGAAGTTTTCTTTGGTGGATAACCATAGTTTGGCGATGGAAGAAATATAGTTAGCTAACAGAATCTTATTTCTTTAGATATCTATACTATCTATACTATGTAGTAAAGGAGAATGGGTATTTATAAAAAGGTCTAAATAATTAACATGTGTAAAGATAAAAATAGAGTTCATCTAGGTGGTAACTGAATGAGGTAAAAGATGAATTACTTAATTAACTATCAACATAGACCGTCGTTCGAAATTGGGAAATTCTTATCATGTCTCTTATACAATTAAACATATAAGATTCAAATTACTAACCTAAATTATTTTTTAACTATTATTTATTCAAAAATAATTACTTTGTGCACATATACCTTTTATTATCTCTGTATATCTAATCTAATCTAAAATCTAAAATATATGAGAAAGGGAGTTCCACACCGTAAACGTGTTTTGTATCATATGTATTTTGGTCAATTTTTGGTTTGTTAGGGGCAAGTATGTCATTCGATTTTAGGTTTGCTGCCTGAGAATGTTTTGGGTGATGATAGGTGTATTTTTTTGGCGACTCTTACCTTCCACTTTTAGAAGCCTCCAAAAACCCTCATCATCTTCCTTGGTTCCTCAGCTCACTCTCTCTTCTCTCTTTTTATTTTTTCAAAAATTTTCTTGGACAACGACGTATAATTCATCCGTGTGTGTTAGGAATTTAAGTATTATGTGTAAATAAGTGATTTTGATTTTTGGGTTTTGTTTTTCTTGGATGAATTTGTTGAAAAAGTGGTTTTCATTGTTGATTTTTTTGTCTAAATATGTGTGGGTTTTATTTATTTTAGATGAAACTTCAAGAACTGACTTTGGATTATGCGTATTATTTATCTTGGATGAATGTCTAATTGGCAAGATGACAGAGATTTTGGGCTTTTAATTTTTCAATTTTTTCTTTTAAAAATTGGGATTTCTGGGCATGGCTAGAGTGCAGCTTGTGGTGCTTTGTCGACCTTTGGGATGTGAATGCCTCAGATGGGACTTGACTAGCAGCAGCAGCAGAGATAGGTTTGATTTTACATATTAAAAATCTGTTTCTCCAAAGTATACACATGTAGCCTATACACATACACATATATATTGTTCAAGATAGTAGTCCTTATTATAACTCTTGATGTGTATGCAAACCAATTTTACTGAGTAAAGTTACTAGCATTCTTGCAATAAACATATTATTGATTGAAAATTTGCTTTCAACTTAATATATATTTTTCATTTAGTAGCAAAAATGACTGTTAGAGTTAAGGGATTTGATTTCTAATATCTCATTTGATTAAGTAAATTTGATTTATAACATTCTCTTATATAGAATCTGTTTAGTATAACTCACTTAATAGAAACTTTGACTTCACTTTGTACTGGATAAATTCTGGATTTAATTAGTTCATTAGTGATCAATGAGCTATCAAATGCTTAGAATTGTACCTTAATTTTTTTTTTTGGATCCTAATGTTGCATGAATCATAGTATATATATGCAAGACAGTAGTAGGTAGTTCAAGAGAGTGGTTAGTTTTTCTACAGATATTCTGCACCAAATCAAATTCAGGTGATTGGAACTTTTCTTGCAGCAGGTCATGCCTTTTCTATACATATTGTGCAGGCTAATGGCTATAATTTTTTATAGATGGCAATAAAGAAAAAAAAAATGAGAATCAAGATAAACTGAGTTGTGAATTACTTTGTGGAGCATTTTTTTTGGTCGTTTTAGCAGTAATAGTTGCTGGATATTAAAACAATCCAATCATGCTTAAAGAATTTTTGGTAAGGATTCTAGATTTTGCTCAAATTTGAACAAAGAAATTAGTTTTCTGGATTATATGTTAATTAGACTGATTTTTGCTGCATGAGATTTTGATTGTATTAATGAATAGTGACTTTTAGATTTGGATTAGTATTGATGAACTAGTTGTTTCTCAAGTTTTTGGCTTAGTTAGACTTTCTTTTTTTTGGAAATGCATGTTAATATGCTTATATTTTTTTCATATAAAAATATATATTCAAAAGGTAGTTAGAGAGATAGGAATGACACACACATTCGTATAGCTTGCAAATTGACATTTTCCAAGATCATGCATGAAGGTTTTTTTTATTAGATTTTTGGTTGTCATTATATGAGTTGTGGAGATGGCTATGTCTGTTGTTTAGCAAATTCCTAAGTTCAAATATGTTGTTTGCTTACATGTTGGTAATCATGATTAATTCTTTGATATACTAAAAAGCTACTATTAAAGCAACCTTCAATGTAAGTTTTAGTTTCAGCAAGTCTTTTTTTGTTTTTTTTTTTTTTGGAATTTGCATGCATACATGCTTATGTGTGTTCTTTTATTGGAAATGAAATAGTTAAATTGATATGCTAAACTTTTCAAAATACCATTTTATCTATCTTTATAGACATGTATATAGCATGCATAGATTTATTTGTTTAATTGCATATAGAATTAAAGTAAAAAAAAAAAAAAAACACTTTTAACCTTATTTATGATCATTTCAGATCAAGTGCAATAGATATTAGCACACTCAGCTATGATATTAGAACTTTGTAGTTTCTTATTTCTTATTGGTAAGTTGTAATCTATGATTAGAATTTAATGTCGAGTTTTCCTTTCCTATATGTTTGGCCTAAAGTATTTCATTTGGCTCCCATTAGTTTTGTTTCCCATCTATCTCCAACAGTCTTTGACATGACTTTGACTTAGATATATTTGTGATGTTTATAGGATTGTTGAACTCCTTAGTAGGATCTAGATTACATAATAGTATTACACATGTATTTTTGTGCTGTAAGTTCATTAGTGCTAACTATCTTTGCACTTATCAAAGATAGAATTTTTAGTTTGTTTGGATTGAATTTATAAATATGTATCCATGTTGGCTATCATGTGTATATCTTTGTATATATTCATTCCTATGCTTACAATATCTGTACTTAGTATAACTGATAAAGTATTAAGCTTATTTTTTTACTATTTATCTTCATAATAACACTACAATGCATTGTGAATACTAAGAAAAAAAATCTGGGCATGTTTCAAGCGAGCCAGAATTGTATCATCATCCAATATATATAAAGGGACTTTCACCTACTCAAGGTGAATGGTCCCGTATATTTATTTGGTATTTTTTAGGTTACTGGTGTAAGAACGTTCCAGAGAATTAGAACAGAACCTCACGTGCTTTGTTGGATGATGTTCACAGCCTTTGAAAAGTCCAAAATACTGCTACTACTATCAATAATGCTACCATTTAATTTGGGGGCAATATTGTCCACAAGAGGCAATTCAAGCACAT
Source organism: Cinchona pubescens (assembly GCA_025175665.1). Classification (NCBI taxonomy): domain Eukaryota; kingdom Viridiplantae; phylum Streptophyta; class Magnoliopsida; order Gentianales; family Rubiaceae; genus Cinchona; species Cinchona pubescens. Next base: position 4,629,377 of record JANKKI010000081.1, read on the forward strand.
GACGAAAAACATAACATAATCATCACACAAAACTCCAAAAATACCACTACCCACACAACTCTCCCCAATTACTACATTCTTTCTTTCCTCTTTTCTTCTTCTTTCTCACAGGTTCTTATTTTCTCTGCTTCCTGAAACTTCGCAACTCTTGCTGCCCTCATTCTCTCCCAACTCCCAAGTCTATTATCATCTCTTACTCTTTTTTCCCTAATTATTTTCTCCAATTTTTGTTTATTTCCATTAATATTTGGTTCCCAATTATTGTTCTAATATTTTTGGGCTAATTGGAAATAAACAAAAATTATTTGTTTTCTGATATAGGGCCGGCTACCTTGTTTGTTTGTTTACTTTATTTCTCTATGTTTCATGCTTTTCTGTGTTTCCAAAAAGTGAAGTTTAGAATGGTGCATTCGATTGCAAGAACTCCATTTACATTTCATCTCTAGTTGAAAAACTCCATTTTGATTAATCTGCCAAAAAAATAAATAATAACCCTAAAGAAGCAATTATGAAATGGGTTGTTGAATTATTGAGATTTCTGAAGTTGGTGGGCTTAAACTTACTAATTTCCAAAGGGTAAGTAAATTTTTTAAAAAGACTTTAAATCTTCCTTTGAAAAGCCATGGTTTGAACTTGACTTTGTGCGGGGAAAAAAAAAGAAAAGAAAATTGCTACTAAAATTGCTGATTCTTATGATGAAGTTTACATAATTTTTTAAAAGGATAAGTGAATACTATATTTTTATTTGTTTTCAATCATGTTGCTTATAAAATTCAAAATTTGAGCTTGATTTGTATTTTTCTAGAAAGCACAAATTTTTATAGGTCATAAAAGTCTAAGAAAATAAATTTTAATGTTTAATTTTGCTCTTTTTGTGGAATATAGATTTTGATTTTGAATTTATATATCAATGGTTTGTTAGCACTGGTTATGCATGCCTTCTTATATTAGTTTAAGTCTTATACATGTTTTTGATACCTGAATATAACATCAGCCCTTGGTTATAATGAACTGTGTCTGTATGTGGTTGATTATGAATTTTAGTGAATTAGTTTTCTTCAATTTGATAGTTTTCCAGTAGTTTATGACCATTAATTAATCAAAGGCTATAATAGTATGCTATAAGTCAATAATTTTGGTAGCAAAATCCAGTATCCTATATTTATTTGTTAGGCACAATGATCTTTCATAGATGTTTTGATGTGGACCATTAGGAATAATGAGTGAGGGAGCTATGCAACTTTTAGCATTTTAAGTAGTATTATCATCACCTTTATTTTCATTTTGTTGGACTATTTTTCTTTTTACTTTTGTAATCCTGATCCATTATAAAAGTACTTTTCTATTGTGTTAGAGTTAGATACAGAGTAGGCTTAATTCACCTCTATTTTTTGTTCCGTTTTGTCATATTTACAGGTAAGCATTTGTTTTTTTGTTGCATTAGTTGTCCCATTTTCATTAGTTTCATTTGTAGAGCTCATTAGTTTTTGACTTGGAGTTCTTTCCTCTTGAAATATCATTATGCTTTTGAATCCAATCTCTCCCTTACCCCTTCTTCTTTTCTCTCATCCTCTTCTTCTCCCAATCTACAATAGTCATGGCAACAAGCCCCATACCAATGCAGAGCTAAATTTACTCAGGACTGGCTCATGAGATCATTTACTGGACACAAAATTCCTGCACCAAAAACTGGTATTCTTGAATTATTCTTCCTAGGTTCTTTTGGATAAATTTGTGATTCAATTACTAATAGATGATTACTTTTTGAAAACTTTTTCCTGTTGAAATTGAGTGAATTCTCGATTTAATCTTTTGGCAAGTACATATTAATAAATAGGTGTTGGTCGGGGTGCGATGGGTTAGTATACATGAAAATTTATTATTCCTTGCTATGGTATTTTCTTCATAATGGCTACTATCCATTTTAAGTGGAATTTCCACTTTACAAATGTTTTAATGGTGTTTTACTGGGCAGAGTGTTGTGTGTGAACCCGTATCATTAATGCTAGTATGTTGTTGGAACTCAATCTCCTCCATGGTTTGTTGACTATTTCACGTAATAAATATTGCTTATTGCGAAATCTATTACGTTATAGAATTGTTATAATTGATTATTTTGTTTACTGCTTTTTAATTACATATATAGTAACATGTTGTGATGTTGGTAAGTTGTGCTTCTGGTTTCTAATTTCCATAAGCTCTATTAATATATCCTAATTCATGTCTATGAAATAATATTATGCTGCTCCCATCTACAACAGTCTTTCTACTTTGTGTTCATAATAAATTAAGTAATTTATATGCTTTCTATTTTGGTTATCTAATAAAATTTTATTTTAACCAAAAAAAAGTACGTAGGATTAATAAATTTGAATGCACTTATTATTATTATTATTATTATTATTTATTTATTTATACATTTTCAGTATTGGGCTTATGGAATTTAGGAAAGAGATAATGTCAAGGGGAACTCAGACCAATAGCTCACAAAGAGAGACCTCAAGGATGAGTTTCATTTCTATGTTTTCCTCTTTGTAATTTTAGTGGTATTTTGATTGATATTATGCTGCTAAGTGCTAAATTATTGGAATTTAAAATCTTTCCAAGATTGTTGCAGTTTCCAAGAAAAATATAGTTTCCATGCTATTGGAGTTGTAGCGATGATGATAACATTGATTTTAGATGAAGACATTACTAATTCATACTCTTTAAGTGTTGTTTTAGTTATTATGTTCTCTGCTGCAACACCTACAACATATAATTTTGTTTATCTTTTTTATAGCCTTCCCAGTTTTCTTCTTTACGCATAATTTAGTCACTTTTAACAAATCACTTTTAATAGTTTCATCTTGTGATAACCAGCAAAGCATGGCAACTTCCTAAGGTTTGCGTTCTTGATGTTTGTTTCAATTCTTATTGCACTACGGGTTTAAATAGCATAGACTAGTCTTATTTATTCAACCTTGTGGTTTAATATTCTTTTTAGGATTAAGTGAGAGCCATTCACAAAAATTTACACTAACAACTAATTGAGCAGTGAATTGAAGGAATTTGTAATTGTGTGGTCTTTTAAGGATATTGATCCAGATTTCGGATCAACGTGGTTGTTCGATGTGTAACCAAAATCCATTTTATTAAGATTGTTATAAGTGTGTATTGTTGTATTTATTTTAGAATTGTATGAGCAACAAATTACATTATGAAGAATGTTGGTAAGTATTGTTGAGGGATGTAAACATTGTAAGCATTTTCATCAATAATAAATCATATTTTGTACACATTACAGACCAAACAACATTCATCCTTTCTGAAGTTGACCATTTTACATCGACTTAATTTACGTAACAATTTCACAAACCAAATATACTACATTCTAATACATCTTATTGTCTCTGTGTTATTAACATTATTTCTTTTAATTTAAACTTGGGCACGCGTGAACCTAACTAAACTAGTTATTAATATTAAATAACAAGTTTAAAATGATGATGTTTATAATAAGCTAAGAAAAAATATATATTTCTTAATTTCTTTAGATTTATAATACGTAAAGGGTTATCCCAAAAAAATATTTATTAAATAAGAAGAGATTCAACCTAATTATATTTAAGTAATATCATCCTTATAATCTGATTACATCTGTGAAGGAAAGTTTTTGTAAAAAATTAATAATCTATATTGTCTATTTATATCTATATCTATTTACACTATATAGTATAATAGAATTGGGGTTTAGTGAAAAGGTCTAAATAATTGACATGTGATAAGGTAAAAATAAAATACATCTACATTGTAAATAAATGAGGTAAAAGATGAATTATTTAATTAACTATGCAAATTCAAATTACTCACCTAAATTATTTTTAACTACTTATTTGAGATTCAAAAAATAGTTATACATTTTATAATTATTAATATTAAATGACAAGCTCAAAAGGATGTTGTTTATAATAAACTAAGAAGAAAAATATATTTCTTAATTTCTTTAGATATATAATTGGTAATGGTTTATCCCAAATAATTTTTATTAAATTGGAAGAGATATAACTTAATTATATTTAAATAATATCATCCTTGCAATCTGATTACATCCAGAAAGGAATATTTTTATCAAAAATTAATAATTTATATTATCTATCAATATCAATATCTATATCTATATTTATATTATAGCAAACTCCATTTAGTGAGGAGTTCAAAGAAGTTGACATGTGGCATCATATTATACAAAGAATATTTGAGTTTAAAGTCTATCAGTAAAAAACATGTCCATCTAACAATGAAATTCAAATTAATTACCTAAATCTTTTCTTTAACTACCTTTATTTTTTAAATACTTATTTTATCACATCTCTTGTAATTTATTTATTTTTTCAAAAAATAAGAGTTACAAAATTAAAAATGTATTTTAAATCACCATATAAGTATGACTTATCAACAATAAGTTAAGAAACAAATCTATATTATTTATTAAAACTTCTATATATTATTGTTAATAAAAAATGTTTTAGATATATTTAACGAGTTACAACTAATAGCTTTTATAAAAGTAGGATGATAAATTAGCCTACTATGCTTAAATAATATCATTTTTGAAACCTAATTACATCCATTTAATATTTATAAAATTTGTTATATCAAAAAAAGATAACAAAGTTTTAATATCAATTTATTCTTTCTATTTTTTGCAACTTTATATTTATTGATAATCAACTATTCAATGTGAATAGATATTCTTTTCAAATGATTATGTAATTGTAATACACTAAAAAATCATTTTAGATGTATTCTTTATATATATAGTGAGAATTAGTGATCTCGGGGGATTTGAAAATAATATGAGCATAGGTGGAAACTTATATAACTTTTACATGATTCTTAAGATAACCTAAATTATATCTCCTAAATCAAAAAGATTAGCTGAATAAATGTTCATTAAATTCAAAATGAAGTTGAAAATCAGTTTGAGAAAAAGATTAAAAGACTTAGATTTGATAGAGGGGTCATACGATTCCAAACTAATAACTCTAGTAAACTAAAGTTATTTTGCTTCTAAATTATAGCATTTTGTTAGTTTAATCCCAATTTTTGGTATGTAATTAGGTATTTTAGTTAATTATTTGCATTATGTAGTTGTAATTGCAATTGTAAATATCATGAATTTTTATTTAATTTTAGTTAATTTCGTTATTTATTTAATTAAGTAATTTTGCAGGTTAAGAATTGAAAGATGGAAGTCAAAATCACAAAACTTCGAGGGCCAAAGCGAAATTGATGAAGAGTTGAAGACTAGAGCTGAAACATGCTCAATGTCGCGACATGGATATTTGTTGTCACAACATCGAGGCGGAGACTCATTTAGCAATTTTTAACTTGATGTTGCAACAGAAGACCGAATATCCATGTCGCGATATCGAGGCGTTGAATGATTAGTTTTCATGGCATTTTTGTAATTTTTGATTTGCAAATTTTAATTCTTAATTAAGAAAACATTCCAATATATATAATAGACAATAGTTAGTGATAGTATATATACCAGGTAGTGTAGTTAGTATTTTTAGTAGTTGATTAGATTAATAGTAGCTTGAACTCTAAGTTTTTAGTTTAATACAAAATTCTCTTTTAAGTTTCCTTTAGATATTGTCTTTAATTCTTTGCAAATTTAAATTTAAATTAGATGATTTTAGTGGGTAATCATTAGCTTTTTTGTAGATATAATTTTTAGTTTCTTTCTAGTTAATATTTCTTTAAAATCTTGTTACTTCTGTTTCATGTCCCCTCCGTCTTCCTCGCAACCGTGTCTCTTATAAACATCTTAACATTTTGTTGTTACTGTCTCTTGGTAATTTTTTTTGGGTTTTCTCTTATTAATTCAAAAATCTAAAAAAAAAAAAAAAAAAAAAGATTATCAGTTTGAGTCTTATTTCCTTTGCAAATTTCAATAGTTCAATTAGTAGAAAAATGGAATTTACTTTAATTTCATGCTTTCTTATTTCTTTCTTTGGTTCATTTAGAATTAATTGTCTTTCAATTATAGTCTAGTTTAGTTAATCTAGTCAATTTAGAAGTAGTTTTACTTGCTTCCATTAGATTAAATTAATTAATCTTGAAACTAGTAGTTCAATTGCTTTCTTTACTTGTTTTGGTAGATAAATTAGTTTTTAATTTTGAATTGCTTGCTTTTTTATCTCATGGCTTTAATTAGGTCTAGTATTTACTCTCTTTTGGTTTGCATAACTATACAATAGCCATTAAATTCCAGTAATTGCCAACCAAACGATTCTCGTAGGAAAAATGCCCGTTTACCGCTATGTATTACTTTCCTCATATACTTGTGGGAGTTCGAGCAGGATTTAGTGCAAAGTGAGGTTTTATTATTTGTTTGAATGTTTAATTGATTTTACTCTTACCCAAGCGAACAATTTTTCCTGCCTGTCATGCAGGCGACTCAGGTTCGATCCCTTGCAACGGTGCCAAAACTTATTAAAATGAACAATTCATGTCATATTAGCATTTATCCACAAAGTTCAAACCAAGAAATCACTAAATTACCAAGAACACTAAGAAAACTTGAAACACAAGTAATTAGATTTTAAAGAAATTTAACTAGAAAGCAAATAAAAATTATATATACTAAAAGCTAATGATTAACCCACCAGTAGACGCATTGAATTGAGCTAAAACCATAAAAACAGAAACAAATGAGTAAGACAACCTAATTTCCAACATTAAATTTTAGGAACAAGAAACTAATGTAGTGCAGATTATAAAATATCAAGCATAAAAAAGAACATAATACCAACCCTATTTAGTACTGATGATTTGTGCGATAGACTTTAAACTCAAACAGACGCAGGACATAACTGTACAAAGACAAATAAGGTATCATATTGGTTTTAGGTACAAAACCAAAAGAAAATTTTCACTTTTAATTTTGATAAAAACGAAATTAACTTGTCCAAGTATGGTAAAATTTCTAGTTAGACATTTCAAAACCATAATAAAGAAATGAAAAGTTAAAAAAAAATAGAAACTTTGGTTAATTTCTGTATTAATAGTAAGAATTTTGAGATCAGATTTTTTTTAAAAGTAAATTTGTAATTTTCCTTTTATTACTGCAAGACTAATTCCATTTTATACCCCTCAACTTATACCCAATTATTACTTTGTACTTCTAATTTTATTTTGAGCACTTAGCACCGCAACTCTCAAGTTTGTCCCACGTTACCAAATTTAATGAAATTTTTATTTTTGCACCCAAAGCTATTGTGTTAACATTGTAGTACATTTTGTTGTATACACGAAAAAAACTATTTCATGAAGAATTGAGCGTAAGTTGAAGGGGTGAAAACGGAATTAATCCTATTACTGCAACACTAAAGTTTACTCTAATCGTTATTAATTCTAGTCTATTATAAACATAAAAAAGTGTTAAGATTTTTTAAGAAGATCTTATTATATCCATTAAAGAAAATTACAACAAACTTTAAGTAAAGCATTATAAGAGTTTCAGCATAAAATGAGCTGATTGAATAGTTCCCATAGAAAGTTGCAAAAAAATTAAGAAACAATAATATCACATACAACTTGGCTGCCATAAATCAATAATATTTCCTTTCGCATTCATAACAGCAAGATTTGTGTAACAATAAAACCTATTAAAAAGCAAAAAAATTTGAAAAAAAAAAAAACTATTTAAGAAACTCTTAACACAAAAAATCCGCAGCGGCCACAAATCTTGCTGTCGAAAATTCGAAAGATGTCTTATACACATCTAGATGTGTATGCAGAGACAGCTTTTATCACATCTGATGAGAAAGAACCGCATTGTCTTCTTGTTTATGATAGGAAGCCGACGGTCGCGAGGAATCGGAGGGGAGATGAATGGGAGGATTTAGGTTGTCTGATATTAACCGGGAGTGGAGAATTAGGTTTGTCTGTTGGGATTTGATCTGGAGATCAGTGGATTTTGGGTTTGTCTGTTGGGATTTGAAGATCAACATGTACTCAAAAGAAGATAGCTACCTATAGCCATAAATTATGGGAGCCAGCAGCAAGTTGTTTTGATTCACCTAAAAAAATTGTTTTGATTACGATTAAACTTTATATCATATATGTATTCAATCTAAAATAAAATCTTTTTTTTTTATTATTATTATTTATTGTGCTGGATGAGATCTTAATCTTTGCCGAGCTAACTTTAATATCTGATATTGCACATTACCCGAACACAAATATCCCATCTAAATCATTCAGTATCTTTATCTTAACGGTATTATTTTCGGTTTATCCTTGGTGATACCCGTCTTACTATAAATACTGATCGTCTGGCCAAACATCACTCATTCGCTTTTTTCATTGCTGCTTCTTCCTTTTGGGTCTTTAATTATTTGGTATCCATGGGTTCGAGTTGTGGTGTGAAACTTACAATTTTGCTTTCATTGTTACTTGTTTCATGGATTCCTTATCTTAGCTCTGCACTGGACACCGACGCGTCACTTTTCGTGGATGGATCATTTGGGAGGAAAATACCGGACACTTTGTTTGGTATATTTTTTGAGGTGAGTTCTCTAGGAATAAACCTCAACAGTTGCTGATTGATTTTAAGTGTGTTTTTGCTTGCAAATATTTATTTATTTGGTTTGCCATAAAGATTTCATAAAATGTTTTGGCATATCCTATCCAAATATGTATTCAATTATTTTTTCGATAAATATTGCTTGCAAATAGATATATATATATATATATATTTGTTTTTCTGATTAGGCTAAGTCAAGGTTCTGTTATTCAATTGTAGTTCTTATTTGTTAAGGTGGACTAATAGGAAATTCAACCAGGTGAAGTATATTAGCTTGCCATGCTAGAGTGTTTGATTATGTTGTTTGGAATAGTCCATGAGACTTCTACCCTCCAACGGCACCAGAGGAAAGTAAAATGCAAGGTGCATTATACTGAGAAATATGAAAAAATTGTACTTGAAAGCTAAACATGCTGAGGGATTAAAAATGACCAGTCTTGTCTCGAAAAGAAAATACAAATTTAAAAAATTTTTAGTGTCAATAAAATATAAAACAGCTAATATATATCTCCAGCAGTAGAGTACTACCATACTTATCTAATTTTCACTACAAACTCAGGAACATGAATTTTTTTTCATTTGATACACGAATTTATATAACATTGCAGATCAAAAAGCAAATATTACTGGAGATAGTGTATTTGGACTAAATTAAAGCATGGGAAAGCTGTAGACCTTGCTTTTATAATTTTTAATTTCTTCTTCAGTTTTCTTTAATTTCAAAAGGAATAAAAATTAAAATCTGTTGTTTCAGATTATTATTTTTTCCCTTTTGAAATTAAAGAAAACTTAGACAAAATTAAACGTGTATAAGAAAGGTCTACAAACAAAGTCAAAATGCTTTATCGTTAAGTCCAAATAGAAAAAAGAGTTCTCCCGCAGAAAATCTAGATGTCCTTTTAAGAGACAGGATCATAAATAATTACCAAAAACAAAATTAAATAAAATTTGAGATGTTACTTATTTCTAATTGCAATTAATGTGAGTGAATCAGTAGTCCACGAGACTTCATTTATAAAGCTTTCAGAAGCTGATTTAACCTAACAAATAAGAAAATGCGAAATCAAACGTTCGCTATTGCAAAACGACTATGCGCATTTCATGAAAAGTTTTAGAAACTTAATACGAGTCCTAGTTATTTGCCAATTAAGCCATTTTTATGCAATAGCGAACGTTTGATTTCGCATTTTCTTATTACCTGGTTAATGTATATTTCATGAAATGTTTTTTTTGTATTTGCTATAACCCAAATATTAAACTAACTCTACGTGCATTCAATTTGTGTAATACAATATTATGAATATCCTAACTATGCATGACAAATTATTGAACCTTTAAGTTTTTAGTCCTAATTGATTATATGCTAAATTAACGTCATTTTTATGCAATAGCTTATATGTTATCTATTGTGCTTATATTTGCAGGAAATTAACCATGCTGGAGCAGGTGGGCTCTGGGCCGAATTAGTAAACAATCGAGGTCACTTTCATACTTCTTGAAATGATTTTCAAATTTGGGAAATAGTTGAATCAAAATGATTATGAGGGTTTTTTTTTCTTGTTTTTTAAAAAAATATTTGTCTACAGTTTATTAGATGTGCATACGTTGAGGTGATATCACGATCATGCAACTTTGAAGCTGTCAAAGATAATTAAATGCAGTTGACAAGTTCCCAATCGAACCATTGTTTCATGTGATAGATAAATAAATCAACCAATATATAGGATCTTTTAGTAAATTAAAAAAAGGATCGATTTAGATATAGTCCATCTTGAAATAGAATATTCTTTTGAATAAAATCAAGCAAATTTTTTATGTTTGTCCAACGTATTGATAAAAGTGATGCATTTTTTTTTTTTTTTCTGGGGGTAAAAGTGATGGACCTTATCAATAGCGTGAAGTTACTGAAAAATGCATTTTACTAAGTCAGCGTCTGTGTCCTAATAATATTAATGTGTTGTATGATATGGCGCAATTAATAATTTTACAATGAATATTCTTGGGTATTATTTTCGAAGATGAATTAAGGTGATGCTTCATCATGAGAATGCGTGTACATGCACTTATTCAAAAAAATACATTTGAGTTATTTAAACTTGTGCTCTTTCCATTAAACTGATATTATTCAGTATTTAATAGTACTATATCATTTTTTACAACGGAGGCCTATGAAAATTCAATTTCAGGATTCGAAGCTGGGGGTCCAAACACTCCATCAAATAAAAAATGATATATCATTTTGGGGAATGAAACATATTTAATTGTTTCAACTGATCGCTCATCATGTTTTGAACGAAATAAAATTGCTCTAAAAATGGATGTGCTTTGTGATGATGGGAGCACGACCAATGCATGCCCTGATGGTGGAGTTGGCATTAGCAATCCAGGATTTTGGGGAATGGTAATAAATATCTAAAATATAATTATATAAATTCGTGTATTTTCTTACCAAGAAAGCTATTACGGAATACCCTTTTATTTTGCTAGTTCTTATGAGGACACAACCTCTTCTAATAGCAGCAATGCTAATTTTTACCACTTTCACATTATTATTTGTCATATCAGAGGTTTTAGAATATAGACGTATTTTAGCATGCCATCTATTGCTACTAGTGGTGTCCTACCATTATATTTTAGATATACACAATAATGGATCTCAATAGCTATTTCCTTATTTTCAACTTTATTTTTAAATATGAAAATGCTAAAATGTAACAATTAAGTTTCTTGACAATGCTGAAATGTAACTATAGGTTTCTTATCTGATTGACATTTCACAATTGTTGTGGATACTAAATTATTTTATTGTGATTAACCTAGTGTTGTTAGTTTCATAATAGCATTATTTGAAGCGTCTTTTTAAAATTTCAAATAAATCTTTTTCCTAACTGTTGTTTTCTTGTAGAATATTGAACAAGGAAAGACATATAAAGTGGTTCTCTTTGTACGTTCTGCTGGTCCCATTAACGTATCTGTATCGTTAACTGGGTCAGATGCTAAGACGCTGGCTGTTTCTAACATTGTGTGAGTTATCATTAATTCCTATATAAATAGAGGATCTCTTATTTATTGACTTCAATGCATAAATGTTCTTATAATAAAATTGCCTATAATATGATTACAGTGCTTCTGATATTTCACAGTGGGCAAAGATGGAAGTTCTTTTGGAAGCAAAAGCAACGGATCACAACTCAAGTTTGCAGTTCTTTTTCTCAGAAAAGGTGGATATGGTTTGATCAAGTCTCATTATGCCTCTGGACATAATAAGGTGTGTTTGGTTACAGACTAAACAATTTGAATCAAAATCGTTGATAAATATATACGCACTTACTAGATGTTATAAGGGACATGGTTTCCGAAAAGATCTTTTCAGTATGGTTCAAGATATGAAACCAGCCTTCATTAGATTTCCAGGTATTCCTAACTTTGATAATTCCATGCCATCTGTGTATGCATCATTGATCAATTGATTCTATATAATCAAAGTCCAAATCTGTTTAAGCAAATTGACCTTTGTTGTATTTGTTAGGTGGCTGCTTTGTTGAAGGGTCATGGTTACGAAGTGCAGTTCGTTGGAAGGAAACTATTGGACCATGGCAAGAGAGGCCTGGGCATTTTGGTGATGTATGGAATTATTGGACAGATGATGGCATGGGACATCTTGAGTACCTGTCTCTTATACACATCTAGAATTATATAATCTACATTTATCAATTCCGACGGTATTGATGTCGTTATTTATCAGCTTGCGGAGGATCTTGGTGCGTTACCAGTATGGGTGTTCAATAATGGTGAGCTAAGTTTCCATTATTCTCAATTTTTAGGAATTGATTTTCTATTTTTTTACTTTGTTATAAAACTTGTATAATGATTTTCAGGAATAAGCCATAATGATGAAGTTAGCACTCCCAACATCTTACCTTTTGTGCAAGTAAGTTGCTTGGTTTTCACTTTAGATATATTGATAATCTGTTATTGAAAGACTATAGTTAAACTCCATTTACTTTGGCTTAGTTTTATTTACATGTTTATCTTTTTTTTCTTTACCTTATTTTATAAATTTGTAATCCCAAGTTTTACCATATGATGGAATCCTCCTCTACAAGTAAAAGAGCACCATAAGTTTGACGAATATCTAAACCTCAAGATTATCATACCATATTATAGTATATATTCAATACCAATCATCCATTATTCGGGAATCAAGCATTATAATAGCATATAAGTTCCTGTATGGGTTTTATTCCTGTATTTCATTAAGTATTATATCATGCTTAAACAAAATCCAAAATATGATATTTTTAAAATAAAGATAACAAGGTCATGATTTTGTTTAAATCATGTCTTACATAAAAAGGATTTGTTATATATAGGCATATAGTGATACCTTAAAAGTATGAAATGTGAACTTTGTTTAACAGCCTTGTACGGTTTTTAGCTTATTTCCCGCATGTGTGACATGTATTTAGGAATATTTTCTTCAATTTCTTTATTGCTTTACAACATATTAGAATCACATTTTTATGACCTTTTATATGGGTCATACACTAATATTGTTTTCTTCTATTGTACATGTCATCCCGCATTCATTCAATCTTAAGAGTTTTTAAATGCTACTTCTATGACCTTAAAGCAATTGTCGTTGTGGGAAAATTCAGATTTGATCTTAGAGTTATCTTGTTGTAGGAAATTCTGGATGCCTGTCTTGAATTTGCCAAAGGTGATGCTAAATCCACCAAATGGGGTTCTATTCGAGCTTCATTGGGGCACCCAGAACCCTTCGATTTGAGATATGTGGCTATAATTACATGAAGACTGTATAAAGCCAAACTACCTTGGTATGCATTTCTTTAAAATATGTTATCCTAAGATTTTAGAGGCTTATAAGTAATGTTATTCCTCTTCCTCATGACTTAAGATGTGCACAAGTTTTATGCTGCTATTAACCAATCCTATCCGGACGTCAAAATGATTTCAAATTGTGATGCAACTTCTAAACAGTTGGATCATCCAGCTCATTTGTTTGATTATCATGTGAGAATCCTTTTTCATTTTATTTAGACATGTTGCTTCTTTTTTTGTCCTATTATATCACTAAAGTTTCGTGATTTATTTTCTTATTAGGTATATGACAATGCAAATGCTTTATTTTCTCAATCTCACAAGTTTGACCAAGTCTCACGCAGTGGTCCAAAGGTGTGCAAAAGTTTTCTTTTTTTTTAATACAAAATTTGAGTTTAGTTTTGGGTGATGTATGTAAAGACTGCTAATTGTTTATTTATTTGTAGGTTTTCGCAAGTGAGTATGCTGTGACAGGTGGTGATGCTGGTAAAGGTAGTCTTTTGGCAGCATTGGGTGAAGCTATATTTGTCAGTTGGTGTGGAAAAGAATATTTATCTTAAATTCAACAATTCTGGCTTCTATATGGTATATATAGGCATGATTTCACAAAGGATTGAAACCTCACATATATATATAAAGAAATAGAATGGTAGAATTAGATCTCCTCTTATAATCCCAGAATGGTGCAGTTACGCATATGTCATTATTAACATTATTACTGAAAATAGGTAGTTATGTTATTATAATTTTAAAGGATCCAATTTTCTTCACTGCAGTGATGTGGTTGAAATGGCAAGTTATGCGCCACTGTTCGTGAATACAAACGATCGAACGTAAGATTCATATTTTTCATTATGCAGTTATTCGGTAAGCTTTATAAAGTTATGGTTGATTAGAATCCTTAACAAAATTTTATTTTCTATTGTTTAGGTGGACTCCAGACTCTATTGTTTTTGACTCTTCGCGGATGTACGGAACTCCTAGCTATTGGATGCAGCATTTCTTTAGGGAATCAAATGGTGCAACCCTTCTGAACTCTACATTACAAACCAGTTCATCGAATCCAATTGTTGCATCCGCTATTTCATGGAAAAGTTCTGAGGATAACAAGAATTACATGAGAATAAAGGTATGGACAAGAAAAGCTAATTTTCACCCAGCCAAAAAAAAAAAAAAACATATTGCAAAACAAGAAAACTGGGACCAGCAGAATAACTTACCCATTTATATTTAGATTGTAACTCACCAATGTTTTGCCTAGGTTGTGAACTTCGGAAGTAGCACAGTGGCTCTCAAGATTAGTATTTCTGGGCTAAAATCAATAGAATCACTTGGCACAAAAACTGTGCTGACATCAAACAACGTATGGGATGAAAATTCATTTGACGAACCAGAAAAGGTAATATATCACTTATGTGCACGTAAATTACACTTGGATTAACTTAAATTTTTTTTGAGTCCTTTCTTAAACGGTTTTTTTTTTTTTTTTTTAATGATGAACTTGTAGGTGGTGCCATTCAAAACTCCACTAGACAATGTTGGCGAGAATATGGACGTCGTACTCACTCCTCATTCGCTCACCGCATTTGACTTGTCCATTTGATTCTGTCCGTAGAATGCAATTTTAAAATAATATTGGGCATGTTATAAAATCAAGTGACATTTTTCTTCATAATATTTCAATATATCTTGAGTTATTACATGCTTGCCAGTCCTTGTATTAATGAACAATTTTTTAGTTAACTTTAGTAGTTTGACATTAATCTAAAGTTTGATTCGTGGATCCTATTCTCACAATTCATCCTTCCAATCTCTATAGGAAAAAAATAGACAGCCAGAGAAAAAATTGAAATAATGTCCATTTTTGCATATTTTGACAGTGTAATGACAAAGTACGCTTTCTCAATTGATGAGAAAACATAGAGAATTCTTTTCAAATTGGATGAGCTTGGGTATAAGACTCTTATACACATCTAGATGTGTATAAGAGACAGGTTATATACACTTAAACCCTTGAGATTTGATTGAACTAGCAAACGAACCCTAAATTTGGAAAATAACAAATGCCCCTTTAGTCATTTAATTAATTCTGTTGCATATAACTAATGAAATTTGGTCAAGGGCTGTCTCTTATACACATCTTATTCTAATTTGAGAATAATTGGTATTTGACCAGGATCACCATTTGCTATACCCTTTTCTCATTCCTTTCTCTCGCATCTCAAAAGCCTACAAAGTATAAAAAAGAAGAAGCAACATTTGAATGTTGATGGCTTCCCCGCCTCTTCCGCCTACCACCGATTTTCCATCCTTTACCTTTCTCTAACCCTTTCCTATATTCTCCAGAATTGATAGTCCCTCCCATCTATTTTCACTATAACCAACCAAATCCTGTATTCCCTACTTTTCTCCTACTTCCCACCCAACCCAAATCACCATTTATCTAGTCCCAATACTCATTTTCTTTTGACTTTTCTTGTTTTCGATCCCATTACCATTTTCTTCTTTTCCCCCAATCGAGGAAGGTTGACGTAATTTAGCCAAATTTCGTGGTTGGTTTTGTAATCGTTAAACCATAGGGATGGTAAATTTAATTAACCCCAAAATTCATTTTGACGTGACGTACAACAATCCTTCAAGCCTGTCGATTATCATGCTTGTGATGAGTTATAATATTGCAGAACATTGGAAGAGTCAACCCAATATAGTTTTGACTTACATCTCTCACAAGCCCTTAGGTAGAGGTCAAATTAAAGCAAACATGTAATAATAAAACCTTACAAAAAGCTACACTCTTCCTCACTTACACAAGTATACGGAGTTGGTAGTAGTATAGGATGAGTGGGTATCGTTTTCACGAAGATTATTCGGCAAGCAATTATTGAGATTTACGGACCTTTGTATAATTAGGGGAATCAAATTGAACAGAAAGAGCCTAATCTTATCAAAGTCACAATACATGTAAACAAGTTAAAACCAAAATTAAACTTTTTTATATACTAAGGCAAGTAAATAAAATTAGGTAACTACGAAATTAAGAAACTAATTAACCTATTCTAATGAAAGCAAGTAAATAAAGGCACTTAATTCTACTCTAATTTGACTAAAATACGATTCGAATTAAAGAGCAAGTAATTAACCTAACTAAAGAGAACACTAAGAAAGCTTGTAAAGCAAGAAAATGCCATTTCTAATCTAGAATTTGTAAAGAGATATACTTGAAATCTAAATATTTTTTTGGATTTTTGATAGTAATAAAGAAAGCCCACTAAAAATTAACTAGAAATTAAAGTAAAGATTTGAAAATTTTTATCTAAAAACCAATAAATTAACAAGAACCCTAATTACTCTAAGAAAAATTGAAATGGAAACAAGGAGATTTTCAAGTTTTTAAACTAGAAAGCAAGAAAAATTATATCTACTTAATTAAAGCTAATGATTAACCCATTAAAACTATCTAATCAAAATTCAAACTTGCCAAGAATTAAAAACAAGATCTAAATTAAAATGAAAGAGAACTTTTAATTGAAGTAAGAAAGTTGAAGATCCTAATCTGCACTACTACAATGTGTAAATTTACTACCTACACTATCTATTGTGTATACTAGCACACTAATTGTATCTCAAATAGCTGAAATACTACACAAGCAAAAATTGGGTATTGGCTACTAAAATATTACAAGAATGCCATTACAATTTTGTTGAAACGCGCATTGATGTCGCAATCATGGAAAAAATTATGTTGCGACATAGGCTTACAACTAAATTAACCATCTTCCACCTACATGTCGTGACATGGAGAAATCGATGTCATGACATGGATCCTATTTCCAACAAGTTTTTAATTCTTCTTATTTGTACTTTGACTATCATACTTTGTTTATTCCATTTCCAACCTCCAATTTATAACCCGCATAATATTACGCTAATTAAGTAACTAATTTAATTAAAATTCTAATAAAAACTCATCATATTTACCAATAGTTAAAGATAAACACATAATATGAAAATTAACTAAAACACTCAATTAACAACCACAATTCAGAATTTAGACTAACAAAATGATATCATTTAAAGTAAAATAACTCTAGTTTACAAGAGTTATCATACTCCCAAACTTAGTGTTTTGCTAGTCTCAAACAAAACAAGAATTAAAAAGAACCTTCTAACAGAACAACACCACCAAAATTGACAAAACACTTGATGAACAATGGATGTACTTAGAACAATTAAGAAATCTCTCAAGGGACTTCCAATACTATCTAATAATTAAAATATTTTAATGAGTCACTAAGTTTTCAATTTTCTAAAAAATTGTTCATTAACTACACAAGACTTCAAATTACTAAGCATTAACCATTCTAAAAAAGATTCCTAAAAATTGAGACCTTATTACTATGCTAGTGGCTTATTTTAGAGACAATATGGGTACATGCGAAATCCTATACTTGCCTTATTACTAATGTAAAATTTATTTTAAAGGCCCTAAACCAATGAAAATGAGTAAAATGTACTTAAGATTAATCTCAAATACCAATTATTCTCAAATTAGAATAATATTCCCTATGCAAACACTTATACACATCCTAATTTCCTCTTATTCCATTTATTTTTTCCCTAAATATTAGTACCTCTTTTTGAAAAATAGTATGGAAAGTTTTTGAAATCCTTATGTTATAAAAGAACCAATCACACACTTAAATCCATAAAATGATCCAATATTATATGTTTAATGATCTATAATATTGTATAGTAAAATATTATCATTGAGCACTCAATTGATCAATTTTCCATCCACTAGTCATCAAGTCACACAATATTATAATCTATTTGAATACAAGACTCAAGTTTGGCTTTAATTAGAATCTTGTTCTTTTATTCAAATAGATATAAATTCAACCTACCACTTACCCAAAATATAAACATAAAAACATAGCAACAATTATGCAAGGACTAAATAAACCACGACAAAATCTTAATCTAATAAACATTACTAAATGAAAGTGCCAAGTGTATATAACCACTCCAGGAATTTTAATCATGCTTCTTTACAGACATAAACTAAAGATAAAAGTGCTAAAGAATGAGCAAAAATAAAGAAAATGTCAACCATTATAAAAATCTCTCTAAATCTCTTGCTCCATCTCCTCTCGACCATCTTCTGAATCACTAGGCTGAGCTTCTTCGTGGTCATCATCCTGACCTCTCCTAGTCTCACTAGCTTGCTATGCTTCACTTTGATGAACAGGAACTACTGGTGGTGTGTAATACTGCCCACAAGGTGGGCCATAATCCAAAGCAGAGGCTGTGGTGGACTAACCCACGTATCAAGTGAAATGGTCTTGAGGGCAGTTGGCTTATTTTATAACCGCTAAATTGTTGTGCATTACTAGTTAGCTATAGGTCCAATATCCTTGCAACTCATTCCGCTCTTCTTCATTAATTGGAGCATTACAAACATATCTTGGCGGAAGAGGAATATCTAATGATCTCTGAGGAGGTGGTGGTATATGGCCTACTTCGAGGTGATGCTTTTCATATTCCCGAACTATCCTGCAAACATATTCTCAATTAATCTTACCTTGGGGATATGTCAGGGGCTCCGTGGGATCAATAGGACATCTTGCAACAAGACATAAATGGTGGATTAGACTGATACATAAAAATGGGTCTCCTAGACGCCACTTTCAAAAATCCTTGTCTGATCATTTCAGCTATTTGAGATACAATTAGTGTGCTAGTATACACCTGTCTCTTATACACATCTATCTTTCTGAATGAAATTTAATGACTTTGACCCCAGATACGGCAACTGATAAAATAAAACCAGAGTTTGGCAAAAAATGAAAGTCCATGCTGAGGAAATCATAATTTATGCACTGTTTTGGTGCTTCGAACCTAATTCACTATCACATCACATAATGCATCTTTGATCACATTCATGTCTTTCTCCTTATCATTCAACAGTGTATAAGCTGTCTCTTCAGATTGAACAGGAGGTTTGTCAAAGAAAGAATTAATCATTTAAGAACTAGAGTCAACCAATATCTTGTTAACTCTCATGGTTACCATCCTCAAAATCACAAAGATTACATCTAGAACTCTTTTAGTTACTATGTGCACCCAGGATCAATGGGCGAATCAAAATTTTCCCAATGTCTTGCCATAGTCTAAACTTCTATTGCCTTTCTGACCTCTTCATACACTCCCCAATGCAAAGATAAATCAGAACTCCTTTCTTCAATCACCTCATATTTCTCATTATTTTTAAATAACTGATGAGCTCGATCACTAGAGAATTGAGGTTCTATTTATTGTTCATTCCTCCACTTGGCTCGCCTAATTCACCTTTTCTACGTAGACGCCCGCCTTTTTTGGGGCTGTCTCTTAGTACATTAGATTAAGAAAAATTTGAGACATTTCACCCAAGTATCAAGAAGATTTTAAATAGCAAAGGTTCAAGTTTACCAACAAATTGTCCTCCACAATTGTTACAAACTTGATCATAAAATTTAAGAAAGTTGTTACCCAATTGGTGCCGAAAATTCCCAAAGAAGAGATGTCCAATGTCTTCCTTTGTTGTTTGAAATTCTCCTAGTGAAACTCCAAATAAATCTCTCCTCGATGTTTAAATGATGATGTAGATAGGTTGTGATGGGGGATTATGATGATTTAAAGAAAATTTATGGAAGAAATGGAAGGAAATGAAAGGTTTGGGAAGGGATCACATAGTTAGTGATTGGGAAAAATGAAGAATTTGGGGAAGAAGAAGAAGATTGGCCCTTTAAAAATTAGTTCTAGTTGAAATGATGTCGCGACATGGAATTTTCTATGTGGCGACATGGCCTGATCTAAATTTCCTCTATGTCACAATTTGGAGAAATCCATGTCGTGACATGAGCTGAACATGTGCCCTACATGTGCCTCGATGTCGTGACATAGGAAATCCACATCCCGACATGGGCTTGGGGTGAAATGAGGAGATTGTAGAAGTTCGAGGTTGATGTCAAATAATGGACTCGAACTTCTGCAAGGTACATTTTGGACACTTAGCCAAAATTCCTTCTTTCTTCACCAAATTTCTTCAAGCCCATGCACAACCTACAAACGTCAATATAGCAAAACTACAAGATCATTTCCACACATACATTTTGGCATTATTTATTCAATTAAAAAGCAAACAATTTCAATAAAAACTATAACCTAATTCAAACCAAATCACTCAAAATATAAACTAACCACAAATCACACCAAAAGAAAAAAAAAGACAACTAAATTAAAGCTTGGGTTGCCTCCTAAGAAGCGCTCTTTTGTAGTCACTAGTTTGACTATGACATGGTTGATCATTCTAAGCACTTGAGGATGGTTGGCCATCCTTTTCCTTTTGGTCTCCATGGAAAAAGCTTGATGCCTTTCTTTTTTATGATTAAAGCCTGATTCTTGGTATTTCCATGCACAAGTTGTTTCCTCCAAACCTTAGCCAATATTATATCTGTCTCTTATACACATCTAGATGTGTATAAGAGACAGGTTGAAAAGTCGCAAAAAAAAAAGATCATTAGATATTCCTCTTCCGCCAAGACCAAATCAGTGCACAATTATGAACACCAAGAAATCAGTGGGAAATACCAACATTTCAACTTGATCAAGTGCATCCTCCAGTATTAAGCCATATGGTTTTATCTTGGATAAATCTGCCAACTGGAGAGTGATATTAGTTGGCTTGACATTGTTGATTCCTAACTTGTCATAGATGGCCATCGACATAATATTTATGCTTGCTCCCAAATCACAAAGTGATTGATGCAAAAAATTTTCTCCAATATTCACAAGATTGAGAAACTACCAAGATCTTTGAGTTTTGGGAGCCTCCTTGAACTAACTTGATATTTGGACTTGGCATCAAGACATACTTTCTCATCATTATTCCACTTTCGATTTCTTGCCAATAGATTTTCATAATTCGCACATAATTAGGCATCTTAGTGAGAACATAAACCAAGGGAATATTCATATTAGCCTTTTTAAACATATTGAGAAATTTGTAAAAGAACTAAGTTCATGATTTGGTTTTGATAGTGCATTGGAGGTTCGAAAATTGAAAAGTTTATGCTATTTTTGATAAGTGGCTGTCTCTTATACACATCTAGATGTGTATAAGAGACAGGAGGAAATCTTTTCTTTCTTTCATCACCCTTTTAACTTCACTTCTCCTCACTTATCTTGGATTTGTACTTCTCAACTTCTTTGTCAACCTTTTCCATCTCCATTGGCACAACCAACTTCCTTCCTCCTTAAAGATATAGCGATGGCATTGCTCTTTTAGATTTGGAATGGTATCGCTAGGTAATGCTCCCATGGGTCTCTCATGTTGTTTCCTAGCCAATTGTCCAACTTGAATCTCCAAATTTCTAGTTTATGTTCTCAAATTTCATAATCTCTTATTTGTTCTTTATTCCTCATGGGAGCATGTATTCCAATTCTCTTCTTAAGTACTCTGCCTCTCTTTTTCAACCATCTGCACATGCAGAGTCTCTTGGAGCAAATTGGTCATTCTCTCTAGATGTTTTAAAGGGCCAATCTTCTTCTTCTTCCCCAAAGGGGTTATATATATTCCTATAAACTCTGGGCAAGTTCCTTGATAAAGATGGTTGATTGGATACATAGTTGAGTTCCTCATTAGAATCACAAGACATTTCACATTACTCATTTGCATGCCTACCCCTAATAAAAATCACATACCTTAAGTGGTTGAGAAGAAGAAGAAGACATTCCATTCACATTACTCTCGTCTCTATAAGTTCTCCAACACTCTTGTAACATTGATCAATCCATTCATAAACATACTTTGTTGGGCAAGTAGGTGTATCATGCATATTCAAATTCAAGACTCCATTTTATGCATTATCTTGATAGGCTTGATATTGAGCTACAGTGGAGTCACACTGTCCATGATAATAATGGTTATAAGCCATTCTATTGAACAATTATTGACCTTCCTCTGGTGGCTTGTAAGATATGGAACTAGTAGTGGAGGCGTCTACTATTGACTTCATCTCTTATGTTAATCCATTGTAAAAGGTTTGAATTTGAAGCCATAATGGGATTGCATGATGGGGGCACTTTCTCAATAAATCTTTAAAATGCTCCCAAACCTCACCTAAACGCTCTCCAACATCTTGCTTAAAGGAGGTAAATCTCATTATGCAACTTGGTGGTCCTTAATGGTAGAAATGTTTTGCCAAAAATTCTTGTGTTAGTTGATTCCATGTAGTTAATGTCCCTTGAGCACGGAGTGAAGCCAAGATTTAACCATATCCCTTAGAGAAAAAGAGAATACTCTTATCCTCACACAATCCGAGTGAATTATACCATTGAATTTAAACGTGTCTAAAATCTCCTCAAAACTCATTAGATATGTGTATGGATCTTCATTAGGACCACTCCCAAACATTGTGCAGCTTGTGTATTTGGGGTTTTTTCCAAACAAATCATTAAAATTAACAACTAATTCAAACAAAATCCTAATCTACACAATCCATAAAACACTCGCTATTGCCAAATACCAAGGACAATCTCCGGCAACAGCACCAAAAATTTTTCAAGCCCTTAAGTAGAGGTTGAATTAAAACAAACAAGTAAAAATAAAATATCACAAAATCACTATACTCTACCTCACTTGCATAAGTATATGGAGTTGGTAGTAGTGTAGGATGGGTGAATATTGTTCACGAAGATTGTTTGGCAAGCGCTTTTCAAGATTTATGGACCTTTGTATAGTTCGGCGAATCAAATTAAGTAGAAAGATCCTAATCTAATCAAAGCCAAAATGCATGTAAACAAGTTCAAACCAAAATTAGACTAATTTATATACTAAGGCAAGTAAATAAAATTAGGCAACTATGAAATTAAGAACTAATTAACCAATTTTAATGAAAGCAAGAAAATAAAATCACTTAAGTCTACTCTAATTTGACTAAAATATACCGCAAGTTTGTTGGGTGATAGTAGTATACAATGAGTGGGTATCACCCAACAAAGATTTCTTAGAGGACAATTATTGAGTTTCATGAGTCTTTGTATAGTTAGGCGGTTCAAATAATAGGTAATGGATTTAAACTACTCAAAAATTTGATGAAAATACATATTACAGTTCTATGATTAAAATATCCTATCTAACAAAACAAGTTGTAATGAAAACAATTATCTACTCAATCAAAGTACTAACTAATCTATGCTATGGAAAGCATTTAAGCAAAAACAAGTAAAACTAACTCTAATTTACTAGAAATACTAGCTATATACTAAAATAAAGCGAGAGGCTTTAATTTAAACTAAGGAAAGCAATTAAAGAGCATGAAAACAAAGCAACATCTATTTTCTACTACTTGAAAATTATTGGTTTTGGAAGAAAACTAAGTTCTAAACTAAATATTTTTGGATTTTTGTATTGAAAAAAAAAAGTCACTAAAAATTAACTAGAAATCAAAGCAAGAAAACTAGAAATTTAAGCTAAAAATACCAATTTTACAATAACATAAGTTACTCTAAGAAAACTTGAAATAGAAGTACAGAGATTCTTAAGAATTTAGACCTGAAAGCAAATAAAAATTAAATCTACTTAAACCTGGTGATTAACCCATTAAAGATATCTAATCAAAATCAAAGTTGCAAAGAATTAAAAACAAGATCTAGATGGAATAAAATAAAAGAGAACTTTTAATTGAACTAATCTAGTTGATGTCCTAATCTACACTAATATGTGTATAATTGACTGCATACACTACCTATTGTATATACTAGCACACTTTAATTGTATCTTAAATAGTTGGATTATAAAAAAAACAAAAATTGAAATAGAATGTGTTGCTAAAATATCCAAGTGCCTTATACACATTTTGCTGAAATAGGCACCCATGTCACAACATAGAAAAATGATGTCGCAACATGGGCTCACAACTGAATTAAGCATCTTTCACTTCCTTGTCGCGACATGGTGAAATCGATGTCGCGACATAGACCTGTTTCCAACAAGTCTTCAATTCTTTTTAATTTGTACTTTGGCCCTTGTACTTTATTCTTCTACCTTCCAAAATATTTTAAGATATATTGTATGTTCCTTAATTTCACTCATTACAAGTATCTAACATGTTTTAGTAATATGTAATATATATTATCTAATTAATTAAAATATAAACACATAATATTTAAATTCACTAAAAGTTTTATTTTTCTTGACCAAAATTCGAAATTTAGACAGAAGGAAGCACTTCAAAATCAAAGAGTAAAATAACTCTAATTTATTAGAGTTATCAATCTCTTATTTTTGAAGTGCTTCCTTCTGTTATGCTTTATAAATATTACCATTTAGGCTGCTCAAATTGCCTACAAAACACATAGGGTGTCCAAAAAAAAGTTAGTAGCCATTAGATTGTAGCCTATCTTGCTTTCGGAACTTGAGCACGGGGATAGTTTAACAGCACGTTATCTTTTGGCATTTAAACTTTACTCTTATAAACATCTAGATGGTACAAACACCTCAAGCTGGAATAATGTAGAGTCAAACTGTAGATTCAAATCGTATTTGATACAAATTATATCACATAACTAAACAAAATTAATTCTCCATTGAAACTCTTTTAATTAAACCAATATTATAACCGAGAATCAGGATGACATGAAATATATGATTTTTTTTGTTATAAATTTGTTTAGAAATTAACCACACAATAGGGGTTTAAAGCTAAGCACCCCACTGCAAAGTTCTAAATTTTCCCACATCAGACCATTTGGCAAAACACAGTGGCAAACCTCTAAGGGCTCGGAGACTATTGCAGCACCTTTACTAAAATCAAACCACAAATAGTTCTAAGTGTAGTCACAGCTTACTAGTAAATCAGAAACGAGAAAGAAGATAAACACATAAGACTAAAGCTTTTATGTAGGTCAAAGTGTGATATTAGAATAGTTATCAATTTATACGCTTACCTAATTCGATTGCGCTCATGAATATTGTATGGCTGTCTCTTGATGAATCATAGATGAATGTCCTCTTATTAATATCTACAATAATATCAAAGTCCTACTTGGATAATGTGTTTGCAAGTCCTTTTTGCTAAGGATGCAGACTCAGTTAGGCATAACAAAACATTGAAACTCACAGCAAGTCCAAGCCACATCATATTTTTTTTTTGCTGTACAACATCCTAAACAATATTATAAGAGCCTTACATTTCATCTATGATGAAAGGTAGTGGATAATACAAATTGTACATAATCATTTAATAAAGACATTGGAGAGACTTACTCTTCAAAATGAATGCACATGAAAAAATCCATTTGAATTATTTTGAACATAAGAAGATGAATTGCAAAAATAGTTCTTAAAGCTTTTAAAGTATCTCATTTTATACCTAGGAATTTATATAGAACCAGTTTTGTTCCTAAATTTTTATTAAATCCACATTGCTCATATAAGACACACTTGATTGTCATTTGTCAAGCAAAATCCACATACATTAGTAAATGAGTTGATCAAGGGGGAAAAACAGGGTCTCAATCAGCAATGTATGCAGCCGGAGTGTGCATATCGTGACACACATATGATTTTTCTAGACTATTACAATGCTCTATACATAGAAACGTCTGAAAATAAAAATCTTAGACATAATTTTGCACCTCTAGACTGGCTAACTTTGACAATTTGTTCATGTTTTAACTGAAAATCAGGCTCGCATTTGTTATGCGATAAAAACCCGGACATTAAAATGCATCATTATTATTATTAAGAGAAATGGGAGTCTCTGAAATTCTATTGATTACTGCAATATCCTTTCATATACAAACACGGATAAGATTCCAGTGTGTTGGCTTTGTAGCGTCAGTTGTAGCTAGCTCTTGTTTCTGAACTTTATTCCCTTGTATTTTGATAGATACACCACACTTGGCAAAAGAAATCTTAAACATAGCCACAGTTTTCCTGAGACAAATATAAGACGTCTGAACGAAAAAAACAATCATGAGACACACTAGAGAGTAAAGTCTTGTCCATCTTGGAAAATCCAATTCACACAACATGCTTATATGGTGAAGTTTTCCTTTGGATGCAAGCAAGGACGGCTGTCATGGACTTGGTAGAGCCTTCGAGTCAAGGAAGGACGGAGGAATGATGTTGGGAGGGGGGACTGCTCAGTGCATAAAGTTTGCAATATTTAGGAGTGTTAGACCATTTGATTTATAGTAAATAATCCATATTTTTTATTTTTTATTAGACAATAATTTGGACTGTAGTAAATAACCTTATTATGTATTTTTTATGAGACAATAAATTGGACTGTGAGCTCCATGTCACACCGCTGAAAAATATTTTTTCAAAATAACATTGTAAGAAATAGTATTTAAATAATAACATTGAGTTTCTTATTATTAATCAAAATTCTATTAGTGGCTTATTTTTCAAACAATAAGATCTTTTAGGGACACTATTAACTAAATTGAGTAATATATAAAACCCTAACAGTTAATGATATAAGGTTTTAATCATTTGCTAATAACTATCAAGAAAAATAAAACTGAAATTGTAAATTTATTAACATAGAAAATTAATTAGATAATTTATATTACATATTACTAAAACATGTTAGATACTTGTAATGAGTGAAATTAAGGAACTATACAATATATCTTAAAATATTTTAATGGAATAAAATATAAGGAGAAAATATATTGAATTATATTAATAGAAATGGGGCTATGGACACCAAAAACTTACTATTAAAATAGTGAATTTTTCAAAAATAAAATAATACTTCAACATAAGTAAGTTGATATTTCAACATGAATAAAATAATAAAACATTAACATGAAAAAGATAATAATATAAAATAAACATACTTTTGGCAATAATTAAGGAAGTTGCTCTATTTAAATATGAGATTAAAAGAACAATAGAGATAATAAGAAAAGTATAGATAAAAAATCTCCTGAAATGGTTAAATCATACTGTTAGAATTTTTCATTAAATTAGCTTAGATATTAGTTATATTTAGATTACCTATAAGATTATATAGACATATATTTGAGGATTATTTGGATCATATTTTAAAAATTTAGGAGTTCAAAGTCTAATTTCAAAATTGTAACTAAAATTTTTAAAACTTACAAAGTGGGAAAATAAGAAAAGTGAAATGTTAGGTATAACAACATTAAGAAAAAATGGTTAGGAAGGAAGGGGTAATATTACACTTTTAATATATATAGTCCACACATCTTATACAATCCTAGGATGTGTATAGGATACAAATCTAGGCAAATCCTTAATCATCAACATCGACCTATCTACTACAAGTATAAATATTGAAATAACAGGTTTGATTCATTATTACTTTCCCAATTTCTTAAGCTAAGAATTCTTATTAAATTATACTTTTTGGCCTAATTGCAGACTTGAGCATCCAAATTTACTCTGGAGGACAAAAGATTAAATGATTATGTAGGAATATCTGCAGGTAAAAAATATCCGCATATAATTCCGTAGCAAAATCCCCAAATAATTTTTACAGTAAATAATTTTCGCAGCAAAATCAAGTTGGGCTTGTAGTGAAGCTTGCTCTTTCTTCATTTCTTCCTTTTCCAATCTCTCCCTTTCTAGTTGGGCTAGTAGTTCAACACTAAGGGAGTGGAATGTGCTCTTGATCCTCTCATCAACATCCTCAGGTAGGTTGTATGATGTGAAGGTCTGGACGGAGGAAGGCTTCATGGTCCTACCTAATGACTATTATATTTCTGTAATTAAATCAAATAAATAGATGTGTCATCAATAACGAAGGCATTTTAATGTAATAGAATACATTTCTACTACAAAAAATTAATTACTATTACCATTTTCTTGAAATGCACTCTATGCGGTATAGAACCGCCCGTATGCATTGATGCACCCGCATTGGAGTCCCGGATCTTCTTATTCTGATCAGATTTTTGTTTGACCTCTAGGGACTACCAATATTTATTCAGGTCTACCCATGCACTATCCCCCATCCATGGATGGTTTTACTATCTTTTCAGACTTTTTGTAGCATCTGGTCCAGCCTACTTGCCCCTCTTTTCTCAAAATTCTCTCCCACTGTTGCATTGTGCCTAGGTGGCCATCCTAATTTTTCGCAATGCTCAAAGTAAGTTTTCATATAACAATATGAAAAATAGAATTACCTAATCAATTAATACAACAAGTTATGTAGCACAAAAATAGTGAACAAACCTATAAGACCTGTCTCTTATACATCTAGATGTGTATAAGAGACAGGTGCCAATCTAGTCCATCCACATCTCGGTCTTTATGCATGGCAATTCCCTCAATTGCTGGTTTGTGAGGCCAAAACCTAGTTTACAACCAAACAAGATTAATACAACACATTATCTTTGGGTAAGAAATTAAATCACAATTTTATATTTATTATGAACTAATATTAACCCATCTCCATCGGGCTCTATCCAAATCAATGTGTCATTAGCATCATTTCCAATGGCACTAGACGAACTGGCAGCTGTATGAAGGGCACTAGCGGGAGAGGGTATCAATAAGGGATTGCTTTGAGACTGATGAAGGGGAGGCTGAGGAATTGGTTGAGCCTGAGGATTTTGCTGAGATGTGGATGGACTAGATTGACACATGGCACGAAGGTTATCAATGGGGATTAACTCAGGAATGTGGGCATACACATTCGTTGAATTTGTGAACCTAGGAGCATGGCAAACAACTTTCCCTATTTAAGCATTCCAACAATCAAAGTAGACTTGGCAGAGTATAGTTGGTGATCAGAGCTTAGGCTCCTCCTTTATCTCCTGCATCAGCCATCTATAACAAACAATGAAACCAAGTAAGGTACATCACAATCCAATACAAAATCACATAGCAATAATATAAGGATTCTTGAAAAATAACATGAATATTAGTTATGCAATCATAAAGACAATAGTAATGCAATATGTATGAGATGATGGTTCTTTATGTTAAAGGAATTGGAAAGATCCAAATTAGAACATCAAAAACAAAAACATTTATGGAATTATTATAGTTTATGTACCTGTAAAAAAGAGCAGAAATACAATAATTAATCAAGAATCTCAACATTCCAAGACTCCATATTTATAGCATTACAAAAATCAGCATTTGAACATCAATTGCTTCTCAATCTAAGTTTAAAATCAAACAAGTTTTTGTAATGCTATAAATATGGAGTCTTGGAATGCTGTCTCTTTTTTACATTTTGATTGATAAACAATAGATATGCAAGACAAAATCACATAGCACTAATATATGCAATCTCGAAAAAATAACATGAACTAAAGATACATTCAAACCATAAAATAATAGAAATACAAAAATAATTATTCTTATACAAAAATTATTCTTCTTATAGAACTATTACGATACTTATAGATCTACTATAAAAATTAATCTTCTGTCTATAGAACTATTAGGATACTTATAGATCTACTATTCTTCCTGTTCTTCGTCTATTATTTTATGGTTTGACGTACCTTTTGTTCATGTTATTTTTTCAAGACTGCTTATATTAGTGGTATGTGGCTGTCTCTTATACACATCTAGATGTGTATAAGAGACAGGTTATTAAGTCATCTTCCTGTCTTGTCTCCTACCTAAATGAACTTCTTCACCATTGTGTTCATCATCATGTAGTTGATCAATTGGGTCTTCATCAATCATTGCATTAAAATAGGCTTGATCCTCTTGATAAACAGTTTCTAATGCTTGTTTGTTATCCACAGCCACGGTTGGTTTATTTTTAATAACTACCCAAGATCAATTTCTTATAACATCTAGATGTGGATAAGAGCAATAATAAACTTGTTATTGAGGTGCAAGAAAAACAAAGATGGTTTGATTTATCTTTGATTTTGCTGCATGGCAATACAAGTTTATTACAAACCACTCACGCTTGATAATATTAGATTCTTTATTGGTTGTCCTGGCCACTCCAATTCAAGAATCTCTTTGAGGACACCATAATAGGCATTGGAACCTAAGCCTTAGGTTGCAACACTCCACTATTGTATGTTTTTCTACCTTCACCCCATACAGAGTATGAAATTTGTAGCCATTAATGAACATGATAGGTGTGACTTTGCAACTCTCAATGGTCCTAAGGCTAGGTAATGCAAATGAGGATTGTGTGACATGCTCCGCGTTATTAGTCCCGCTAGTGCCCTTCATACCTGTCTCTTATACACATCTAGAAGTGTATAAGAGACAGGCGTACGACTGGTAAGATCACAAGTCGAAATTGTGCAGAGATTAAATGTTAAATTGTGCAAGTAGTAAATAATATCTTAAGCCCTGTCTCTTATACACATCTAGATGTGTATAAGAGACAGGATCGAGTTGTGCAATGATGAAAAACAATCAACTCTTCCAGTCTTCAATTTTCCTACAGAAGGCGTGACGAAGGGTGAAGACCCGCTATTCTCTGATTTCTATTTCTACTACGAGTACATGTGGCTCAAAGTAGATGAGAACTAAGAGTACGTTATTATATTGTACAAATGCTTCACATATAGACCCTTCTACATGAGCTTTGTTCTTCACGCTTTTTTAACCTTGTTGAGAAACCTAAATTTTGGAAAAGCCTTGTAATCGTGAAATAAGTCATTTGAAGAATAGTTTTTAAATTTGACAATAAATTAATGAGCGGTTGGTTACCTTTCAAATGATACATCCATCGATATTGACAGGACAGCACGTGGGAGAATATTGTGATGCACATGGGCAATTGAGCGCATCTTTCCACCATCATTTTTTGACTCAATAGAGCACCTGTCTCTTATACACATCTAAACATTTCTTCCATTCTTAGTAAATGATCTTCCCGTACCATCTAGTTGCACATAAATCCCTAATCCCCAGCTCAATTATACAATTAGATTCAATATCCCATCAGGAAGTGCACAGAACGCCATTGGAAGAAGACACTGCATCATAACATGGCAGTCATGACTTTTCATACCAAAAAACTTTGCCTCTTTCTTATCCACACATCTAACTATGTTGGACACATAGCCATCCGGCATTTTCAATCATCCATACATACATCATCCCTTTGGGTTCAAGTTAAACAAAATTTGGCTTTAGGCTTCCTCCAATTCCCATTGGCAAGCTGTTTCAAATGCAACTCTGATCACCAACTATACTCTGCCAAGTCTACTCTTGATTTTACATTGTCCTTGGTTTTAGCTTTTTTGTCCATAACAGTATGTGTATAATTGTCAGACAGATTCTTTTCAATGTGCATGACATCGAAGTTGTGCCGAATGAGGTTATTTTTCCAATAAGGCAAGTCCCAAAATATGCTTCTCTTTGTACAATTATGAGTTTTTCCATAGCAAAGCGGACTCGCCGACTAGTATCGCTTATCTTGGGAAGGTGACGAACTCTCTCCCATAGTTGGTCTCCACCAACCTCGGAGGAGGGATAGAACTTTCTTTCCTCTTAAGAAGTCATTTGTATTCTTTCTAAAAGTATGATCAGACTTCAAAAATTGACAATGACAATCAAACCAAGAATTTTTCTTCCCATTTTTCAAGTAGAACGCTTTTGAATGCTCCATAAAAATAGGGCATGCTAGTTTTCCAGCCGTACTCCACCTTGATAACATGCCATATGCAGTTCAAAGTCTCCAATTGTCCACATCAATGACGCCCGCATTACAAAGTTTTGTTTCTTATATGCATCATAAGTCGAGACATCATCATTCCATAATTGTTGCAACTCATCTATCAGGGGCTGTAAAAGATGTGTATAAGAGAAAAGAAGTTTTCAAAATTCCCTGTCTCTGAAGTAGAACCTATCAGAATACAAACCAAGTCTGACATTTCGAGGCTCAGAAGCAAAGTTAGGATAGGTGCGATCAAAATGTTTCCATGCCACTCCATTGGACGGGTGACACAATACACCTTCCTCCCTACGATTTTCCTGGTGCCATCTCATGTGCCTTGCAGTAGTCTCCGAAGCATATGTTGAAGTCATGGAATAAGAGGCAAATAATGCATCTATTTATGTGACACCTCTTTGCAATCATGTTTACGCCTCTACGTTTTATAACAAGGTTTATGGCAGAACTTACATTCCCTCAAGTCCCTATCATGCTTCCAATACAACATGCATCCATTAATACAAAGAATCAATTTTTGGCTGTGTATAAGAGACAGCCATTCTAGATGCCCTCCTTCTTCTTATTTCCCATAATACATGTCAAAATCACCCATTCCATCGGCTGAATCCATATCAAAGTTTAAATTAATTCGAGGTGCTTCCTCCCCGTGTGATGTCCAATACCGGTATCTAGGTTTAAAACCTTTCCTCAGAATATGCACAACATTCACCCAATTCTTTAGGGATTTGTGTGCAACAGTGTACTCGGGAAGATCATTTACATAAGAATTCGAAATGTCAAATTTATCATATTGTCAAACTTGAGCGCTTCTTTCCATGAAATCATTTTCTGACTCCAATATCTAGAATGTGTATAAATGACATTTTCAAAGATTATTGATGGTTTAATATTTTTCATATAACACATATACATTATGAATTGGTTTAAGCAAAATTGTATAATGTTAGTAAAAAACATGAATATCTCAAGAAATAGAATTGTTTTAAGAAATAGTAGTGCCAACATAATTTGTCTTTTAATATATATATATATATATTAAAAGACATGTATGTTACACAACTAGATGTGTAAAGAGACAGAATTTAGTCTCTTTTTGACATCTATATTGTGTAAAATTGACCCACGATTTAGTATTCCAACGTAATAGTTCCCCAACGAGACTATAAAGTTATTTTGAAAATAGAAAATGATCGTCTAAATACCTGTCTCTTATACACATCTAGATGTGTATAAGATCTACAGATTTAATTGTCATGCTGTTATTATATTGTACAAATAAGTTAATATAGTAGGTATAAAGCCATGGTATAATAACCTAACAAGAACATCGAATTCCCTTATACGAAAATCCCTTCTCGATGAGGTACGTATGTTTATGCATTCTAGTTCATTGTTTATGAAAGAAAATGTATAGAAGGCAATCTTGATATGGGAAATTATTAGGTAAGTCATGATAATATTATGGATTCTTTAATTTAAAATTGCCCATGTGCATCACAATATTCTCCCACGTGTTACAGTGAAATTATTTCCCAATATGAACATTGATAGTTTCGTAAATTTTGTTCGTTGGAGGTAAGACGTGTAATTTGGTTGAGCAATTGAGATTGAATTGATGAGTTGCTCTAATAACCTAAGAATTTGAACTCTTGGAAGTTCTGGTTTGGGGTAGGTGCGGGACGGGTATTTAATTAACTCAATAATTCTGACCTTCACATTACGGATATCCAGAGTAGGATACAAGATTGAAAACCATTATTCATTTTAAAAAATCAAGACTAAACTAATTAACCTCATCTTAAGTACCAAACTTTATGTAATTTTTATGATTAACAAGTTAACTAATAAGTATTCTATATATAATCCATAAGAAGAAAAAATAATCAATATTAGTTATTCCAAGACAAAATTTAAGCCTTAAAAAATTACTTCATTTTTTAAAACTAAAACAAAAAATAAAAATAGTATGACTGAACAATCAGATAATAACTGTGATCAAGCCACCTCCACATAATCCAAAAAGTAAGACAGGATTTGTACCTTCTTGAGCCAAAAATAGACCTAACCTTCAGACTTGTTACAAATTGGGCAATTAGGCCTATTCAATTTGCTTGTCAACAACCAAAATGTATAAGAGACAGGGGTAAGATGTCTGAGTACAAAAGAGCTAAACTAATCTCATTGAGCATTCGAGTGGATCTACATGGCAAATAGTAAATAACTCTAGATGCTTCACGAATGAAGATTCAACTTGGGGAAAAAATCATCCACAATGCATATTAAACCTAGATACCGGTATTGCTGTCTCTTCTACACATCGTAGATGTTTATGTCTTTTCTACGCCATGTAGACCGTGTATTCAATTGCCCTCTTAATCATATTTAGATGTGTATAAGAGACAGACAGGCCTGATTCCTATTTCTCATATTTATGTTTTTTGCTAGAAAAAAAAACTGATTAATAACAAAATAAAAATCTTAGGGAAATTATTATAACAAACAGTTGCCAAAAAAAAAACGGATAAAAAAAATTAAAAAGTGGAAACATAGAAATACATTACCTTGCAACTATTTGAGGCGGTGGCGGCTTGAGTAGGTGGTGGCTTGAAGAGGTGGCAACTTGAAGAGGAGAAATAAGCAGTGTTGAAGAGGAGCTATCAACTTGAGGAGAGAAAGAAATGAGGAAGAAGGGATGGGAAGGAGAGATGGAAATAGGAAGAAGGCGCGGGGAAGAAGAAAGGGAAATAAGAAGAACACGGGTGAATGGCGGTAGAAGGTGGCGGAGATGGGTGGAAAGGGATTTAATATAAGATATATTTTCATGTAACTATATAAAAGGCAAAAAAATTCTTCCCAAAAATCTACAGCTATATCCGCAGCAAACTTACATAGGAAAATCCATAGAAAATTTACCTACGATTTTTGCTGCTTATTTTTTTGTAGGTAATACATTCCCGCATTATGGAGGGAATTTTACCTACGGATTTTGATTCGGATTTTTTAATCCGTAGCAAAATTTTATTCTCAAAACTAGAAAAATAAAATTGCCAAGTAAATTCCAGTAACCATTGGCCTAGACAATTTGCCAGTTACGGGCCATCCCTTTTGTCTTTCAACCTAGTTCTGAGGAAAGGTTTTAAACCTAGATACCGGTCCGACACATGATAGCCTGTCAAGTGGCGTGTTGTGGTGGGTTGCTAGGTTGAAAGACAAAAGGGATGGCCAGTTAACTGGCTCAGTGTCTAACCCACTCTTATACACAGGCTAGATGCTGTATAAGAGACAGCTTGTCGTGGTGGTGATTTGTGTGTGTTTGAGTCTAGTGCTTGTTCGTAAATTTTAAAATTAATTTTGAAATATTTAAATTTTTACTTGTTAATAATTTATATAATTTAAAATTATTACTTATTAATTATTATTTTAATATTAGTAACTTATTAATTTAAAATCATTTACTTACCCTTCATTACTAATTTATTAAATTATTACTTAATAATTGTTCGAATTACTACTTACTAGTTAGTAGTACTTTATTAATCCAAATTGGTACTTATATATTAAACCAAGCTATTAATAATTAAAGTTCAAATTCAAAACTAATACTTATTATTCAAAATATACTAAAGTTCTTTGTTAATATTCTAAGACCAAAGTTCGAAATCAGTTATTAGTACTTTATTATTCCAAATTAGTACTTATTTGACCAAGTTATTTCTTAGTTGTATAAGTCGATATTTATTATTATAACTTATTATTTGTTAATCATATAGTAAAAATATTTAATTAGGGAAAAAATCACCTTGAGATGGTGGGGAGGCTTGGCATAGACCCCTACCATGTATATCAATATTATAATAAATGGTACAAGGAGTGAGCATTGAACCTTATATCTAAATCATTACAAGTTATAAAACTAATCTAAGAATTTAAATAAAATTAATAATCTATTTACTCCAACATTACCTCCAAAAACTAGCCGTTTGATAACTGTTGGAGGGGCGTATGTCATTAATAGCCCTTTGAAAGAAAATTTTTTAAAAAAGTAATTTCCAACGTGGCCCATGACCCCAATCGCTGACCCGATGAGTTGACCGCGAGTTGAGTTTCGGTCTCTGTTCAACGGTCTAAACCGTTGATCGAGGCGCCACGGTTAAATATACGGCCGGTTGGGCTGGAACTCCTAACTCGGGGCAGTCCTATTCCCGGTCCTGGCTAGGGCCGGATTGCTGCAGATTTACGAGTGGGTCGGGCTAACAGGTTGGCCTGGCCCACTACCATCTTTACCTAAAATCCACTTCCATCTCTACCTAAGTTTAGCTCTTTTGTACTCAGTCTTACCCTAGGTGGAAATTTGTATAAACAACAACTAAAATTGCAACTTCCAAACAACCAATGAAAGAAGATCCTAGGCAAGAAGCCAGTAGAGATTTCATCTGACAGGTATAGATGATGTGATTTAATGAAAGATGCTGCAGATAATTTTAGATAATACATAACAAACCTTAGTTGCTTAGGTAAAGGTTGCTTGAGTCATTATGATTTGTAAGTGTTTACACATCTTGCCAAATAGATGTATTATCTAAAAGCTCAACATAGACTTAAAAAGCATCTTGACACATAGATCTGTAATAAGTCCACAACGTTTAAGATCTTTTGTATCTGTCTAAAACTGACATCAAGAAAGTGCAATATAGCAAAGCCCTTAACAGATGTGATCTTGGAACTAGAAAGTGTTGATTGGAATCTACATCAGCCCCAGTGCTTAGTAGCAACTAAAATAGCAACTTCCAATCAACTTGTACAAGAATTGCCTAGGCATGATGCCAACATAGATTTCTTCTGCCAGGTATAGACTAATTAATAGTTATCCATAACGATGACTAGTGAAGGATTAATGAGGTCATTTGTTAGGATTTTAATCTGCCACCTCTTCAAGCCACCACCTACTCCTGACACTTATACAGATCTGTCTCTGTATAACACACAGTCCACATATCATGGATTATGGGAAGCCAAATATTGTCTGATTTTTATTCCCATTAAAACCTTTCAACCTAGTATAATAGAGTTTGATTTATGTCTATATTCCTCATTATTAATTGATAAAATGTAATCTAAAATATACTCTTTTATATTTATCATACATGGATGAAAACTTAATATCTGACATCTTAAAATTGCAGGCTTAGTATCTCGGGTGTGTTCTCATCCACATTCTTCATGGTCAGTATCTCTAAGTTATCTATTATTACACATTTATCATGCTGTATAAATTCTGGTAGTCTAGGGAAACCTTAGTAGTATACAGACACTGAATTTTGATTTGCTTTTTTTTTTTTTATTGTTAAGTGTCAAATTGGGGCCAATTTTCAAATTTTTTGGGCTTTTTGAGAAAAGTCCCAATTTCACAAAATTTGCATTTTTAGATAAAATAATCATTTCAAAACATTTCTTTGAAAGTCAAATGCAAAAGGTCTTTTGGTTCTTAAGTGTCATTTTCTAACTTTTAAGACTCCTAAGTTCACATTCATATTTTTGAACATTTCGGTAACTTTCGAAACCTATTTTTGGAACAATTTTCAAAATTAAATATTTTTGACTTCGAATGTGACCCGACCCACCGCCACCTCCATTACAAAAAAATTGCAAATTTCAAGATGTGTATGCGATATTTATGAGTTTTTAGTGGTTATTAGAATATTTTCACAAATTTATATTTTTCGTTATGTGAATAATTTGTTTGTTTGTTTGTGAAAAATGAAACAAATTGCATCAAATATTAACTAATGATTATTCATCGACCCTATATTACCAATTTCAAACCCAAAAATGTCATCTCACCACTTTCAACCAATCACATCACACACGACCCTTTACCAAACCAAGACATCTTAATTCTAATGGTTTACATACTCCAAGAATGACCTCACCTTTCTCTTTTATGCCTCATTCCAATCACTTTAGACAACTCTCAACACCTCAAGACTCTCTCTTGGGCCAAATCCCAATTTCTTCCTCCTTTATATTTTCTCTCATTTTTCTTTCATTTTTTCTATGACCACCACCACCATTCATGGACCCAAGCCAAAATTCCCAAACCCCATTAGTTCGTGTATGTTGTGGTAGGAATAGATCAGAGTCTAGTGCTTGTCTCGTGTACACATCTCTTATAACCTAGAGACAGACCATAAACCTGACAGGTCTCACCCTAAGAG